>OW796109.1:4111105-4625100 GCA_941860345.1 Chrysodeixis includens
CCTCTTCCTTCGCTGCACGTAATACCATGTACATTATGTACAATTGGCACAAGCTCTATCTAAAAACACACCATACCATCATCTCTAACACTTACTCTACCGCTGTGGAAAAGAGACAGCGCTACACACAACGTGAAGCGCCATCTCTTTTCCACAACAGGCTTAATCCTTCTTTAAGTGCTAGTGGTAGGTGGGTAGACAGTCTCTATATTACATAGAACAGCGGTGGAAGCTAATTTGGTCGCCGGCTAATTTCTGGATAACATCGTAGCCGCTCCGTGCCACATTCTTGCGCGTCTAAGAACTAATTAAGTCTACCCTGCGCCTGCGCACACCCTTTGAGCGAGGTACAGGGACGGACTTGGAACTTGTAGGATGTTGTATGTAATTACTTTTGTAATGTAAGGAACAAGTTGAGATTCTTTTTAAATGTCTTTATTTATTATTGTGTATATGTTAGTAAGTTAGTTTTACGTTAAGCAGTGTGTAATCACAATTATACTTTAAACTTTTAAAAAGTTGCATAAAATAAGATAACCATTCAAACAATCTTACTCATTAAAAATGTTAAAAGCGCCGATCTGAATATCTACTAAAAAATAATTTAATCTTTTAATTTCTATCTTAACAATTTAATGCATGTTATTTATGCCAGCTATAAGCATTTCTCTGATACACAAATTAACTAAAAACGTTCTAAAATTTCATAATCAAGCCATTTAAAGAAGAAAAGCAACTAAAATCTAATATATCTCGAGGTAAAAGCATTGTATAATCTATATTGCCCTTTTAGGCTCTATTTAATAGCTATAAAGGTGACCATTAATTGACTTGCATATTGGTAATTATTTAAAAGTATAATTATAATCAACATATCGTTGGTGGTCTGGGACAAGAGAGCTTTATACCGACAATGCTTTCGAGAGCGTTGTAATAAAAATAAAGAAATCCATTTATGTTTATGGCTAAATGTAAAATGACAACCGATAAAGTTGGATGTAAAGTCACCGGATGCATTACTTATTTTGAACGTTCATGTTATAATTAGTCTAGATTTTAAATAATGATTTTGTTTTTTTTTTTTGTTGATAAAAACAGATTTTTTCCTCTCAAATTAAATGAAACTTTAAAATCAAGCAGGTGTAGCATGGTGGCTATTTAAAGTACTTCAATGTAGATTTACTGGTCAACCGTGGCTCTTGAGAGAGGCAAGTGGAAGAAGAGTAGGGAGGCCTTTGCCCAGCAGTGGGACATCTCAGGCTAGTAATAATAATGTAGATTTAGGCATATACAAAATGTAACAAAATAAACATATTAAAACAAACCGATAAATATTTTTAAAATATTTAACTTAACCTTATAAAGTGGTTTTTAAAGTACAAAGTTATTGCCGCAAAGTGCTCGTGTTTTATGATTATGCTCATGCTCTTGGTAATTATATCGCCTAATTTACAACCTTAATTAAATTAGCTAACATGCATCGTTAAATTAATCTCGGAGTAAAATACTCTCATAAAACCAATATTGGAGATAAAATTTACATTGTATATCATAAAACGCATTTGACAAAATGTAAGTAAGTAGTCTACAATACGGCCCTGTGTAATATCGTGTATAATCTCTTTGTACAGCGATTGTTATTATAAAGTTTAATATACTCAATTACACTGGGTTTGCTTCGAAATAATGAAACGCTTTCTGCAATCCTTTTTTTTTTTTCGATTTATATCTCGCCGTTGAAAGGTCACCCCTCACAAAACATTATTTTTATTTTGATCCTTTAAGTACTAATTCGGACGGGCCAACAATAAAACCTTCCCACACGCCCACGCCGCCAGATTCGCAGGAATTAAAAAAATAAAACAGTCATTTTAATCCGCCATAATGTTCTTAATAACAGCTTTAATTTAATTACGTAAATAAAAACTAATTCGTCGCGGTATCATAACATCGATTCGGCTTTACCTTTGCCGAATTCAGAACAATATTATTAATTGTGACATCACATGTTGAAGACAGTAGCGTGCAACAGAACGCGCCCGGGGCTATTATTTTGACAGCAAAAACAAGATGGCGAGCGATGATTGCGCGCGAAATCGATCGTCACGAGCGCATTCCGCACACACTGCACGCGTGCCGGAACAAAAACTACTATATGAAAGTAATTTCCCCCGGGATGTCTGACATGCGTAGAAACAGATAAAATAACATCCTATTTAGTTAGATGATTTGAAATTCTCTATGAAGTTAGTTGGAGGAATGCCTGTGCAATTTTTCGCGATTTTCGCGCTAGGCGAGCGCACGCTAAGTTAACTGAATCGATTACTGTAACGTGATGAAATTAACGGTTGTTTGTAAACCGTTTTGTTTTAATCGCGTTACAAATCATGCGTTACTTGACGTTGGTATTTACATGTTTTTTGTCATGTCAGATATGACATATGATAGGTTTAGCTCGTCAAATTCAATTGGGGCTGTGTGAGTCTTGAATATCATGAATCACGGCTTGATGTTGAGCAATCTACGTAATAAATTATTCTAAGGTTTTTTAATAAGTAGATTTAATCGTTCAAATTTTAATGTCTGACGGTAACTAATATTAGTCACGTGACAAATGACTCCATATATTTTTGGGATATTCATAGGTACCTACTCTTTTTAAATGTTCAAATGCTAAACATTAAAAAAAAGTATTCTAGCTTACGAGCATTTTAACACACCTACCCATTTACTTTATTGTACAACATATTATATTATACATAAAGAGTATTACAGACATTAAGATAAATGTCCTACTACTAAACGTCGACATCACACTAATAATTACCTTATTTTATTAAATTAACACGTAAAGGATCATGTTTATTGCCTGGTGGCTCATTATCCCGGACATATTATAATAAACCAACACCTGGGTGACGGCAACCCGTTCCTGGGTTATAAGCGATGGCCACACAGCCTGTTACTATAACTCAGCCAGAGTTATTAACTTTGAAAGCATTTTTGTTAATCTAGAGATCTTGGGCGGTTGTAAATATGAGGCCATTGGTCAACCTTAAAACAGTTAAAACTCAAGCCTTTAGTAAGAAACAATCAAATCAAAAAGATTTTTTTTTACGTTAGACCAGGTACAATTATTAACTCTAGTTGCTAAATTTCAAAATGTTATTTCTATAGAGAAAACCCGGCAGGAAACTTTAAGTTACTCTTTTAAATTAAAATTGAAACAATAATGTACACATTTGAAGAGAATATAATATGCGTCAAAAACCGCTTTAAACTAAGTGCCGATGGCACGAATTTAGGATAATACAAAAAAAAAATACTTACATAATTTCTTATTTCCTTATTATAGGTACTTTTCTGGAAGGAATCTGAATTTTGCGTCGTCCTAAACAGCAACTAAATAAATACGATATTATATTAAGCGGCTACGTAGACAAAAGGCATTTATAACAAATAACAATGTACCAATCTATTTAGAATTTTAAATTACCTTAGATTTTGTAGCACTTAAAAGTCTAAACCACCTTTAGCTAGGCACAGCTTAAAACGATGCCTTTGTAACGACCAAATACACCGAACAGATATTCAATTTCATATTAAAAATACATAAGGATTCCAGCAGTGGCCACGCAGTACATTATTACTGTTGAGTCAATATG
Organism: Chrysodeixis includens; assembly: GCA_941860345.1. Taxonomy (NCBI): domain Eukaryota; kingdom Metazoa; phylum Arthropoda; class Insecta; order Lepidoptera; family Noctuidae; genus Chrysodeixis; species Chrysodeixis includens. The sequence continues at coordinate 4,114,771 of OW796109.1, forward strand.
GAAATATTTAAATGTTACCTAAAACAGAATACAATGGGAATATCTACGCATGGTTATTACCATTGCGGCCGACAATCGTGGTCATTATGGTATTCAATACTTTATTGAGTAATTTCCTGTTAAATTGTGTGGTTAATCAGAATTATTAAAACTAATTGCCATTGAATTATTGTAGTTAAGTTATTATACTAGCGCTGAAGTTTAATAGTTATGAGATGTTAAATTCCAAAGAGTTGTTAATTAAATGTATTTATTGTTTCCAATTTAAAGTTCTTAAGGTGTAATTTTTGAATGAATGCCTAACATTGCGTGGACACTCCTGGAAGATTTTGATTCCTCGACACCAAAGAGTTCGGTGCCAAAGGTCAGACATTCGTCGGCGAGCCGGCCGCGGACATTCGGCGCGAGCGCGGGGTCACTCACGAAATAGTAATTGTCGAGGAATGCGAGGAATCCGCCGCATTTGTGTGCGATTTTGCAACAATAACCCAATAAAACAGAAAATTCAGTGGAACCCGGCGTCGCCTTTTAAGCCGGCCGCACTCCCTTTCTCGGCCGGGTTACACAAATAAGTATGGGAGTCGTGATGGGACCCACGCCTTCGGGCCAAACTGAACAGATGCGCGGAAGTCAAATGCATGCGTTTTATTTTTCCTCCAATAACGAACTGTCACCCCAAGGCCTAAATGTATTTCATTAAAAATCTTAACGTTCGTTTTTTAAACAAACAATGCATGTTGGACGTACGTATCATTATTCGTAATTAATTTAGGCACCGGCCACGACGAATGCTTTACGAGCGGAACGCACGTCCACGTTAAAGATTGATTCCCATAAAATGTATGAATGTGTGTAAAGAAACACAAAAACTTTCGACTAAACCATCAAAAAATTACCCGAATCCGGTCCCAAATTATTGTGTGATTTGTCTCGGCACAACACACGTTAATTGTTTTATTTCGAACAGGTAAAATCTCGTAATTATCCCAAGGTTCACAATGAAAATAGGCGGGAAAAAATAGACAAAGGATGACCGACGACGCCGCTTTTTCTTTCTTTTTTAATCCCTATACCTGGGCGGGGAGCCGAGTGGGTTCAGCCACAGGTTTTGAACTTTTTTCGTTGCAACCTTAAAATGGTGTAGCATTCTGGAGTATAAATAGCAGAGTAATTGCAAAGGAATTATTGAGACAAAGTGATATCAGCAATCTTTAGAGAGTTTTTTATTTCGATCTCGCGTACGTTGCTGTGTTTTTTTTTCCCACAACAAAAAGTGTCGGCACCTGAGGATGTGCTTGTCCTATCACGTAGACACGATAAAAACGTGATGAACCGAGCAGTGACGTGCTCACAAAAGGCACGGCTTTGTTGTGGTAACAGCTTATAAAAATCCTTTTCTTTCTATTGTTGTGTCTGCCTTGTCTCAGAACTCGGGAGACTCGGAGGAATATTCATGAGGCGCTGTTACCTGGCCATTAAACAAGTTGTTAACTACTGCAATTTGTTTTCTAATAGAGGCATTACGTGATCCTTGAATCCTGGCTGAACCGATGAACCCTCTGAACTTATTAGCGAATTATTTCGATGCCATTATACCTTGAACTGACTCTGAACTTAGTAACAGAGGTAGCTTCACATGTATTATTCATGATGCTATCAGTATATTTATGTCACGTACTCTGTCTATATACTTACAACAGTAATAAATGATTCTCATCAAGCCATCTTTTTATACAATCAAAAGTGCAAGTTATATTGAAAGCGAGTCAGCGATTTGCACAACAGAATTGTGATTAGCTGAATGAAAATAGTACCGTTTGTTGAACCTATGTATATCTTGAATACTGAGTAATGTACCAAGTGTGTATGTAACTGTATGTATGTGATATACGTGTTTTAACATACACACGAGGGCACAAATGTGACCACGCATCTAGTCAAAGACCATAAAATAGGAAGTTATAGGCGCATGTTGAATTTCAAATGATTTCGCAGAACACATTTTGTGTCTATGATAAACGCTCTCGAGTTATTACTGAGAATTGACGGATTTATTTATATAAATTATAAATGTATAGCTATTGAAATTACATGCAAACTAACACCGCGAGCGACTGTCACTCCGCGAAATGTAATAAACTGTTTCTTTGAAGACTGCCTGGCTAACGTTGGATATGTGGTAACACTTGGGATAAACCAATTGGAAATTGATTTGAAAATCAATATTAAATAACATTTATGTAACCATGAATTCCGGAAATTATGTGGTATAACTTCAACGGTTATGGGGTGTTAGACGTCACCTATAGGACGTATCCCGCGGTGTTTGTAAACCTTTTGACCCATCAGATATGATTCTCAAATGATGATTACCTTTAAACAGTTTAAGCATACATAGTTTTAGAAGGTGGGTATAATTACAGTGTGATTTACTGATCATATTTTTCATCGAAGTTTTAATGATTGTTCGAATAGGTGCTCTCCGATCTACTTACCGATAATGGTCTTAGATTATTTTATTTTTTTAAAGTCGATGCCAAATACTTGAAGTAAAATAATGTTGAATTTAAAGCAGGTAATCTGACTGCAGTAGCGAGAGACAAAACAGTTGCAAGTAACTTTTATCGGGTCATCTCTAGAACTCACGTGTTTTCAGATAAATAAGAGTTCGCATCACAAATATGACATGTCCATCAGATAAAGTATTAAATGAAGAATCATAATCATGATCTACCGCGACATTAAACATGGGAGAATGCAAATTATAAAGGATAAGAGTTTCCATTATTAATGTTCATTACGCACGGCGAGCGGCCATGTATTTACATTACATGCTGTGCATTTTCTACTCGCAATTACATTTTGATAAATCGACGGATAATGTTAAAACACACTTTAATTAACTACGGCGATATTAAAAATTCTTCGGATATGACGTCCACTAAGCGTCGCTGGGCGGTCCGCATCTTTTCATTTTAAAAAGTAACGTTACAAGATAAACGGAAGATCGTTTCAAGAAAAAATAATTACCCAATCCGTCTGGCGTACGGTTATCAGGCGCCTCTTTAAACGAAATTTTAATAAAGCGAATAAGGCTCGATTACGTCGCTCATATTTCAAGATGGCCGAAACAATCGGCGATCATTACCTGGATCTGCGTGCGCGCATTGTGTGCTCCACGGGAGCGCATTGATAAACGTTCCGTAATGATGCTGCGAACTTACCGTTTATGGGAAACTTATCGAGCATAGGCCGTATGAAAATGAAATGATAATTTTTGAAGTTACGACCTAGAGCGGGTATAATCTCTATTTTAATATTAGTCGAACATTCACCCTCGGCACTCGGAAAGGCCCGCGACATGTCTCTTCTACGAATCGTGGTTTCAGTCGAACACAAACTCCTTACTTGGATATATTAAAGTTAACTGTCATCGAAGTTACATGGCTCCGGCAGAAGGATATATTTGCGCTTAATATTATGTAAATGGACCTGTTCCGAGCCAACTCCTGTTATAGAGACAAATCTACTGCATGGGAAAACGTATAAACATACCACGCAAATACCGAGAGGAAACAAAACCGTGGAATAGAATACCTTTTTACAACTTGGATTTAATATATTGCCTTCCTTATGTCACGGTTTACGAATTTCCCATCTCCCCATACGTTTTCCTAATCGGGTGTGTTTACATACTTCGGCCCATCATTAAACAATGCCCTTTTTAGTCAATCCGTCATTGTTACGAACACAAAGATCACGTTCACGAGTACCCAAGCAGTGCCGGGCCATAGGTAAAAGGGCGCCTTCACTGCCTCCCGCAATATAAACAACACACGAAATATGTGAAATGGTCTGTTTAAACTGTACGATATACATTACGCGGTAACTTTATATCGGGTCGGGGGAAGGAATGTGTGGTGCGGGCTGGTGCGGCTATGTATAGTGTATGGGAGGGGGAGATCAATGGTTGGTTGTTTCACGGTGAGGTAAGAGAATGCAGTCCGTGAGAAAAAAATACTCTCGCTTCCGATGCGGACGGCTAGATAGCGCAGGTGGCGATCGCCGCTCACGCCTCCTCGCCCGCTTCAAATTTAAAATACTTTATTTTTAGGGATCTCCGCGCTGGGTGCTTGAACCCATAAATATTTTAAAGCCTTTTCTTATTTAGCTTTTGTTTGTCCATTTATTTACTGAAGTTAATTAAGGATTTCGTTCTATTGTCTTGGCACTAACTATAAAGCTTTAGTTTTGTAGTAAAATGCTTTTTTGTGTATGAGCTATACACATGTGACATCGCAATTTCGTAATGTCTTTTGTTACATAAATACCTTACACAATTTGCGAACTTCTATTGGTGATAAAGTGCTATTTAACTTAAAACCTTCCTCGACAAATGGAATATGGATGGATAAAACTAAAATATTTTTCTATTCCATGTAGTAGTTCTTTAGATTATCGCAGGCACACAACCAACTTCTTGTGCTATTTGTATACTTAGGTACTTTAGTGCATCTAGTCATACTTTAAATTCTGGGCAATTTGTCGTTGTAGTAACTTCCTCGTATAGATTCTTAAGAACCTACCGTGGTTTGAAGCTTCACTGCTGGATTATCCAAAGTGTCCGTCTGTACACCTGCAATACGTCATCATCATCTTCCTGCCCTTATCCCATTTCACTTGGGGTCGGCGCAACACGTCTTCTAGACGTGTTGCTTAAAGATTTGGCTATGGTTTTATAGTCGGCCGCCTGCCTGACACTAACCCTCTTTGGGAATGCGTTTGTTGATGGCTTACCCGCCAGCATTCGGGTGACCCAAGGTGCTTGGTACAGTGCCCTGGGTCTTAAGGTCCATTAGTCGCCTTTTACGACACCCAGTGGAGGATATGGGGTGGTGCTATTCTTTATATCCGGACACCACACGGATTACACCTGCAATACGTGTACCTATCAAAATACTTGTCGCAATTTAGTAAGGTCGAATCATCTCCAAAAAAGAAGACAGATTTTTAAGTAACACCTGCCCCCTACCTAAATTATTTGGTTCTTTTTTTTAATTTACCTTGGCTTTCGATTTGATCCTCAAATGTTACTATAGAACGGTCGGATTGCAGAAATACTCGATCTCAATTCGATTAAAACAACGCGATTTTGTCAGAAGTTAGCCTACTGCTTTCTTATTTTTGGTATACGGAACCTAAAGCCCCAAACCCGTGGCAACCATCCTAGGCGAGGGATTTAGGAATTCAGTAGCAGTTTGTCATCTGTCGTTTTTTACTATTACGTCGGCAGTCGGGAGTCGAATCCTTTACGCTATTGTTGGGGAACACAAATATTTTCACTCGTAAATATTTATAAATCGCTTCCCAGTCAACAGTGTTATTGCTTACCTACTAAATGATTGAGATGTGTTTGTTTTTGTGTTCATAAAATGGGTGTTTTCTGTGAATAGAACTGAATACTAATTAGCTTACCTGGTTTATTTCCTTTTTTTATTACTATTACGTGTCCTGGATGAATATTACTTTGTTATATCACACCTAAATTACCGAGAAGTATAAAAACGCCAAGCTATCATTGTTCTGCCCATTCTTTCCCGAAACTACGTCCATTCCCCTAAAACATTACAATCATTAGATTTTCTCGTTTTATCTAAGACATAAACAAGGTGGAACGCTTTTACTTAACGCTTGTGTTTTAAAGCACACTACTCATTCACTATCTATGCCTGTCGACATTTATCACGTAAAAATTTAAAGCTAAGTAATAAAAATCGGTTGTCAAGTACCCCGTACCATGACATAGTCAAAACTTCGAAATTGAGGCAGGGGATCTACAAACATCTCTTAAAATGAGCCTTTTGCTGACGTGGAAATGGGATACCGTGGTACAAGGTGTAGAGCGACATCTTGCTTCCAAACCTACAATAGACTTACTTGAATAGGTATTAGTAAGCCTTTTACTTCAATGTCGAAAGTCAAAGTAACGCTGTATCATAGTACAGCTGTGGAAAAGAGATAGCGTAGTACAAGACATAGAGCAATGTCTCGCTTACACATCAACAACAGCCATACTTTAACAGGCGGTGGTAAGCCTCAAGGCCTATAAAAACATTAATTCAACAAGTAATTAAGTTCAAAACCAATTAATATCGAGAGCTTTATAACCCACATCGATTGTAACCTTTAATATCCATCGAGAAGTGGAGTAAGGAATCGTATTTAATATCGATACTTTAAAAGTCACGTACGAGTCGATTAATTGGAAGTCCATCGAAGACGTTGTACAATCATTACACATCAGTTTAGCGTAAACTGAGCTTGTAAAGGATTTATATCGATTTTGGGAACACGAGGACACATATTTACCGTTATAATAATACTATAGGTTTATTAATATAATAATAAATTACTTTCTACATAGTCCATAGTATAAAACAAAGTCGTAACGTCCTGCTGACTGACTGTACTTATGTATGTCTTCTTTAAAACTATGCAATGGATTTTGATGTGGTTGTTTTAGTATGAAAAATGTATAGAATGTTTCAAGAAGAGGGTTTATGTCTATAACTAGTTTAAGGCTTTCAAGTATACTTGAGCATCTTAAAACAAATACAGTTAAATTTTATCCAAATGGCAAAACGCTTCCAACTTTAGTTTGTTTTACATTAATTCGATGTTTACAGACATGGCAGTAGTTAGTACCTATTAATATAATACTAAAATTCAGTGATATTACACTAGTAAAACGTAATTGCAGAGTACCACGTCGTTATTTTGTAGTACTCGAAAGTACATTAAATTATCATAATACATGCAAAAAGTTATAGGGGTGCGCAAAAAGTATCGATTCCTTAAAATATCGATATTTGGTTCCTTAACCGAGTAGGTACTTTTGGTATTAACTCTATCAATACTAGAATTTTGACATACATTTTCATACACGTAGATTTTATTATTATCGTAAGAATAAACTACCTTACTATGTTACCTTTGATAACAATTGCTCAATAATTTACTAAATACCCCTAAATTTTTAAGTACCTACTCGAAAATCAAGACTTTTGATTCGATACTTTTATGGTACTGTATAGCTGATACTTTTGATCCGATTTTGGTATCGAGCAAAATATCGATACTTATGTAATTTCTTTTGGAGATCCTCTAGTTATGAGTATTTATATGGAAAAAGTGATGCAACAAGGATAATGCGATAAAGATCGCAACGTTTATGGTTATGTTCCATGCTCACCAGTTCAATACATAGAGTAAATACACAGGTGGTCCTTATTCGCATTATGATATGAACACGTTTTATTTTTTGCTCCCGATAGTATTTGCGAAGCGTGGAGGTAGGATACTAGGAATGCAGATGGTACGAGGACTCTACAGTTTTCTACACTAAATGTTTTTCTTGATGTAAAAGAATAACTTTATTCGATTAATTGTATTGCCTAAATAAAAACGAACTTCCACTGCGAAATATACAGATACTACCTAATTTCCCCAAAAAGTTTTGTTCCTGGTCATATACTTTCTTTGTAGGCAAATTTATCATAATACCTTGAGCCGTTTTTACTTGAAACGGTAACAAACTACACACATTTCTTCACTTTTTCATACGAAGCTTCTGCTAAAGCAGTTAAAAATCTTTTGTAACTTTCTTACAATTGTAACGTAACTGTTTTTATTGTATTCAATACCGTCTTACGAGTACTTTCACAACATGTTCTTTTTACAATTACAAGCTCTCAGTTAGGCCACATTATATCGTAAAAGTATATTCTTATTGTATCTTATTGCATTAAAAACGTAATGTGAAATAAAATCTTTATTCCTGTTGATAGTCGAGTTCTATCATAATTATTCGAATTATGAAACGGGGAAATAGACTTACCGTTGAAATTTTGCATGTTAAATATTTGTGTAGTGAACTTAAGTACCAATTCGTACACATGTAAACATAAGGTTTAAGATGTAGATAAGTCCTACAAATATACTAAACGTTATTTATAAACTTAATGTGATGTTTTTCAATTCTGAATATTCTTCCATACATTTGCGATGTGGTATTCTGTTATGGTTTTGCTTCTTCTCCTTTTGCCCACCCTTTCCTTTGCTAGATTTTCTTCAGTCTAGCCTTGTCAGATTCAGTAGAATCACGTTTTTAGACCAACATGGTCTAATTCCCTTCTCTGACGATTTCCTACATCGTCTCCACAATACACTTCGTCAGTTTCTCAGTATTCCTCAGCTACTAAAAACTTTATTACTCCAAGTTAATGTAAAATTTATCCCGTATTGCCTGCAAATTAACTTTTACATTAAACTACGATAATTATTGTACATTATGGATGAACGGAGAGCGTTGAAAGTTCTTTGTAATGTGCAAAGGTGCACTGTTAAATAGGTTGCTGCGCCGTACATAATGTAGGTAATTACGGTAATTTCGTGTTAGAAAGTAGATGTCTGGGCCGGCCTTACTTGGCTTACATATCAATCTGTGCCTACAAGGCCTGTAAAGACAATTATTTTCTGGATCACAGTAAAACAGCTTTCGCATTACCGCGGACTTGTAAATATTTAAATAAGAGCGGTTTATTGAAACCATTGTGAGCGCATAACGTCGAGTTAAGGAGTTAAATATCCTTACGAAATAAAACATACCTACCTACATTAATTACATAAATATTAACTGCACAGATAGCCGTGACTGGTCACTACGCGGACAAACCTTTGTACGATTCGCATATGCTTGCCTTAAGTCCGGATGTCTTTGATCAAAGCGTTCGACACACCCTCGCGACTCTTTTGGCTTTGTAAATGTGGCTCTTTCACGAAAATTCACCATACATCATATGTTAACTTTTGTTCTAAAGTCTGGTATCACATTACTGTAATTTGCTTTTATCTAATAATGTTTATATTTTCTCAGGTGGAGCCAACAGGCTCGGCGTCCCTCGGGGCGGCGTCCCGGGCCCTGTTCGTGGAAAAGGTGCGCGCCTCCAACGCCGCGTGCCAGGCTGGAGACTTTGCCACCGCTGTAGCCCTCTACACTGATGCTCTGACGCTGGACCCTGCCAACCATATACTGTATAGTAACAGGTAGGAAATAAGAAGAGTTCATGTCACTTTTGTAAATAGTAGATAAGGAAAGTCGACTTAAGACTGGGTGAAAAATTGTAAATAAACTTTTATTTATTAGGGACGAAGAATTTTTATTAGGCTATATTACATATTATTTCATAAACGGATAGTTGATAATGTTGACCGAAACATTTTTTTTACTGCATAAATAATGCGGCGTTACACTTTTACAGATAACTACTAAAATTACACGAATTAATTAAATTCCAATCGTGCACAAAACTTATCTAAAAATTATGAAATAAAAAAAATCAGTTCCTGACTCAATAATATAAACTCGATCAGAATACTGTTACATATTCTATGAACATTTCCGCCCTGATTTAATAAGAAGGAATCATTAAGATAGAAGATACAGTTGATTACAAGCCTTCGCGTTGGCCTATTAAAGATTTCATCGATAGATTCCAAGTGAAATATCGCAATTACAGTTTAATTATCTGCGATGTATTATGAAAATTATGGTGTTGAGAGGCCACATACGGAACTTGAAACGGTGTTGCTTGACGGATGTACCTACTCCGTAGCGAATGTAATTAACTTCGCCAATCATTGGGACGGTATATTGTCTACCGCGCTTAAAGTGATAAAATTTTTGTAATGGTTAAAGCTGGCCTATTTTCTAATTGAATTGCAAAGGTAATGTTACTTAAGGGGCATACCAGTGAACTTACTTATACAATTATTTAATTTTTGCTATTTTATTTCTAGAAATGAAGGAGTCAGCTAACGTAAAAAACAAATATTCTACCTTTTAAGGCTCACTAACTTTGGAGATTCCATTCAATTTCGTTGTTATAATACTACTATATTTGTAAAAACGTTAAAAACTAGATTTGAACCCCAGCATGCACTTACAACTTTTGAAATTCATGTCCACGTTGCAAAAACGATGAAGGGCACATACGATAAAAAACAATAAGGCGAAGATCTAATTGAATGGTTTTCTGTTACCAGGTCGGCAGCAAGATTGAAGCAGGGCCAGTTTGCAGCCGCGCTACAAGATGCGACTCGCGCCCGAGAGCTCTGCCCCAACTGGCCTAAAGCTTACTACAGACAAGGTAACTGTGCTTGTGATTATACTTCTCCAATGTACTGTTTAGGGCTATAAGTGATTGCTTGTGGAATTTGTATAATGTAGGAATGAAACGCTCAACTCTGACTATTATATGCATGTCAAATGTCGATAACTTCTTAGTGCGGGAGTCGTTTAAAAAAGAAAAGGGAGATAAGAAAAAAGAAATATCCTGTTTACCGATTGTTTCATATTTAAACCAGCCAACTGCCAATTCTGTCAACAAAAATTGGGCTACTACTTACATAAAATTGACATAGATGCAAAGCTACTGTCAAAATGAGGACGCTAGGAGAACCGTTTGTTTTCTTGGATTTTGAAATAAATTGTATCATTTGAAAGAAAGTTGTGTATATTGAGAGACAGAAGTACGTACAGGCTTTGACGATACAAACATACTTCCATACCTTCATTACCGTATCGAATGTAAAGAAATGTATTAGAAACCGATACACTCTCAAGGAATGTTAATAATAAATAAATCTATTTAAGCATTATCGCTATAAAATAGTCATTGCCAGCTTTTAATTATCCTATGCGAAACAATTAATAGAATACCAGTGGTGCTAAAAGATCTAATAAAGTTGGTGAACCAACTTTATTAGACCTTTTAGTACCACTAATGTATTTATGTATGTTAGTATTCATCAAAAAATAATTAATTTTCTATCTTAGCGTAGTCTTTGCTAGGAAATTTAATCATTGGGAATAACTTGCTGGTTAGTGGAGTAAGAAACTATTAATCTTTAATTTACCAGTTGAAGTTAACCTACGGTTTTAAGTTAAACCTTTTCGTTAAGGAGGTAATAACTAACTTAACTATTCAATGTTTTTCTCTTATAACAGATATACAGAGGTAGGCACTCCTTCGTCAGTATTGTGTTTTACAAGTTAAATATTTTTATCTATTCCTTGATGTACGAACTGTAGTTTACAGGCAAGTTTTACTATAACACATACTTATTATTTCTAACGTACATCATATGCTTTGCGATTTCACTAGCCTTAATTTGAGACTAGTTGGCGCATGGCGTTATTGATTTATTTATTTACACAACGCCATCTAGTCTCAAATTAAGTAATTATCGAAGAGTTACTTGCGTTAGGTATACTAGACAACTGATTAACATACTTATACATTTCTAAATACATACACATTATAAATAACTTACACCACACACGGAACAAATGATCGTGATCATCATACAAAAAAAAACAATTTGTCCTGGGTGGGAATCGAACCCACGACCTCCGGTATAGCAGTCATGGCCACTAACCACTAGACCAACAGGCATGTCAATGACTTACGTTTTTCCATTTAAACATTTAATTCGTGAACAAAGTACATCTACATACGTAATGGCAGTCGTCAGTCGTGATAACACTATACATATGCATGTTTGCATATTATGCACAGGCGCATGCGCATATTTATACACTTTTTGCATATGCGCGGCACATTGTGTTGGAAATTACGATTATTGCGTGATGTTACTGTACGTTTATTAATATTTTCTCATTCACTTTCACTGCTCTTTATGGTAAGGCAAGTAAATATTAACGTTTCATCGTTTAGAATGAGGTTTAGCTTAAGTAAAGCTTTTTGATCTTGAGTTAAAGTCTATGATTTGGATGTTAGCTGACTATTAAATAAGAAGCATATAACCTTAACCTAATAACTGACATTTCATTGCCAAACATTTTTAGATGGTCATTATGAGTACTGATAAAGTTTTTATCATTAACTAAATCTAATTTAATAAACGCGAAACTAATTCTCTTTCTTTCTGTTTGACTTTCTTTCGCAGTTAGACGACAGAGCATATTTTGATCAAATGTGTTATAGAAATAACTTGAAATCTAAAAAAGAGATTCTACTATATACCGCTAAAACGACATCCTCACTTACCATGCCGCGAGCAAATACTACTATTCTATGAAAAGCAAATATAAATTATCTACTTATTTGGATTTAAAGTCTACATTTTTAAACCATGGTCCCCTACTGCGTTATTATAGGCTCTTAATGTAACACAAAGTAACCAACATACTCATAAATTGTGCTAACAATGTTAACAATGACTTTTTATTTATTTCTATCCAATTATAGCAAGCTGCAATTATCTGCTCCTTTATTGAGTACTTGTTTTAGTCTCTATTTATTTAACTTAATTAATTGGGGTTTAACTTTGTCTTAGTTATTTATATTCCAGACATAAAGAAAACTTACGTTAAAAATATAATGCTATAATTAATATTAGATTTACAAATTATTAGGTAGTTTTTCTTTAATATAATTTAAAATGATGTCAGTTTACGGTAAAATTTTCTTCTAAAGGTTACAAAATTCTACCAATATGTACACACTAAGTTAATATTCCATCTAAACCACCATTAGCTTTATATTTCCCTTTACAAACAACTCCAAAGCCTTAATCTATTCAGTGAGAGTAACAAAACGTTCACAATGAAAGTGTTCCATATTAATTGGCTTCTAAAATGATATCAATGTCTTTCCGGCTCAAATTACTCGCGTAATTACATTACCTTTGTCCAAGATTTCTCTAACAACCTCCTACCACGATATCTTATAGAAAAACTGTCGCTATTGTAGAAAAGAGATGCCGCTCTACAAATTGTAGCGCGCTATCTCGCTTCCACTGCTACAAGATTTTTTCTTTAAAGTTTCGTGGTAGAGGCCTAGAGTAAACACAACAATTAGTGTCAATCAAGATATAATGCCAGTAGCATTTTGATATTGATATTTAGTTTTCACTTTGAGTATATTGGTTGTATCCGTTAGCGATTACTGACAGTTTATTACGGAATAGTTATGGTAAATGGAAATGTCGGTAAGAAAGTAGAGAGCTTATTAAAACTTGGTACTTATATTTAGTATCAGTGTTAATTATATTTATTCTAGTGAAATTATGGGTTTTATAATTATAATCAAACCAAGGATTAAATTGAAGTCTCAAGACTAATTGACGATAAAAGATAATATTTTTGCCCAAGTCATCGGCGGGTTAGTTAGCTATTCAAATATGTGTAAAATTAAATACTTTATTAAATACAACAGCTTTTAAACAAAAGATCAGTCGTCAGTATCTATACTTGACTTTATACAGTGGACCAAACTGAATATAAAATACACAGCCTGTTAAAACCATTCGACTTTGTAGTAGTAAAGTTAATGCAGTGATAGCCTAGCGGTATGACCGTTGGACTGCCATGTCAGAAGTCGTGGGTTCTAATCCTGACACGCATCAATGTCTTTTCGAAATCATGGGCGTATTACAAAGTAATTATCACCTACTAAAATAGGAAAACATTGTGTGGAAACCAGCACATCTAACAAATTCTCAAAGGACACATCCTAAGTCACATCTACGTCATAGACCTGCGCGTGCTTTAAATCTCTGCCACCAGGTTTTAAAACAACTATACGATAAGAGAAAGAAGTCTTTCTTCTTAGTCGTATCCTTCACTGCTGTGGACTCCTTCTGATCTTGTCCACTAGATGTCGCCATATATGACGTTGCTTGATGCATTGCAACATTCAAGAGAAAGAAGTAGTTGAGTAAAAAATAAAAAGCGACTAAGCTCTCAAAAAAATACCTAAGTCAATAAAGTATCTGATTAATACCACCAATTATTATAAATGTCGTCTGTGTGTATTCTTGTGCACCACTGTACGCCGCTAATAGTAGACATTAGACGCACTTCAATCACAGTTCGGGATTTACATAATTACTGGCGTGACCGTACATTACTACAGATAGCGTTGACAGTTACTATGACGACATTATTCTACCGAAGTCTACAGTTAAGTAATAGAAATGTCGTCATACTGATAAATGACGATAACGCCAACAACCTTTTAAAAGATTGTTTTTTTTTGTCTGTTGGGCAAAAGCTTCCCCGATTTTCTTCCCAAACTTATGTTTTGCCACAAGCGCCCCGCATGTCTGATTAAATCGTCGCATTACCTTCGCCGCCCTAAAAGAAATACCAAAGAAAAATAGGTTGTATACCCTAAGTAAAACAGAACCATTAACTATTTTATCGAATATTTCTGATGATTAAAAACTTTAAGGGTTATGTCGCCAGTTCATCTAAACATGTCTAAAATTTAAATGTATTTGCACTCGATAATTTGTCTACTCAATGTTGGTCAAAAGCATTGACATGACGGTAGCTCATAGAGCCCAGTTGACGCAGCATCGTACAATATGCCATGATACGTCATCGAAGCGTCCGTGTATCATCACCGCGTCAGAACCGTTACTATCACGAATATTTTTAGATGAACCATACTAACGCAATGTCTAAGCAACGCAACAACCACTGTCATATTTACGAATAAAATAGAATACCTACTCTTTCTTGTACAGCGTAGTTACTAATGTACAAGTTACAGGAATTATGTAGATTTCATTCTTCTTTTGTCCCACAGGTGTAGCCTTACAATGCCTGGGTCGTCACGGCGAGGCTCTGGCCGCCTTCAGCTCCGGGCTGGGCGTGGAGCCATCCTCCCGGCAGCTGCTGGCAGCCCTAGTGGAGGCCTCCCTCAAGTCGCCGCTCCGGACAACCCTAGAGCCCACCTTCAGGCAGCTCGAAGCTATGAAGTTGGATCAGTCACCTTTTGTACTGATTTCGGTAAGTGTGACAAAGATATTAAGCTAGGGAATAACTATGCTTGGCAGGTTCTGGACACTTACATTCAACCCTTAGGTTACCAACCCAGAAGTGCCAACATTTATCCAATACTACAAATCCCTTTTCAACCGACTTCAAGACCGACAAAAGAAGGTGGTTCTCAATTCGTTGACATCTTTTATGTTTTTTTTTATGGTGAGAAACAGGCTTCTAAACTTGTAGAAACGTTATTGCCTAAGTTGCAATCTACTCATGATGTGGCCACAGATTATACCTCAATCAATCTGCAGTCTACACCTGGGCATAGGTATCTACCAATGTCCGCCATTTGTGCCGATCCTCCGCTTTTCGCATCCAGTAATCCGAGTCACCGTTATACCTACCTACTACATAAATTCAATTTATAATTTTCTCTCTAATTAATTAGCCAAAACACGTGAAGCAGAATGCAACAAAGTCAATCCTACAAGACGAGTAAATAAACATGTAACTCTCACGATGAGCCAAGCCACGTGACGAAACGATAGCATTTAAAATTCAGCTCACTTTTAGGATTAGCACATCATCAAGCCACAAGTTCCCAAGTTAGACCCTTCTAAATAAATATCCCGAAGCAATTTTATTTGGTATCACGATGGCGTTATGTTAATTATGTTGTAAGAGTAAAGCTAAAGACGCCAGCGATACACGAATCTTCGTGTTTGTAAGTTCGCTTTCGTCTCCCAGCTTAGCATATCAATTATATATTTTACGGTTTATGCTAATTTGTAATTTTCTAGCTTATTTAGTATCTAAAGACTTGAATTTATGTCTCATTTCTCATGTCTTTGAGTCATGTTTGGAATTATTGTGATTAAATTTATTGCTTGGTCTAGGCTTCCGACTTACACTAAATCGATTGCAGTTATTATTTAAATATTTCTCCTTTTCTATAGTTTCTATCATTAATTTTAAAACAATAATATTATCAAGGTATTTTTCCACTAAAATCTAATAATCAACGCTATTAATTCAACCATACCTTTCTAATATTCAGAACTTAATTACTTTTGCCTCTCACTTCTTAAACACGCCACTAATTAAATTATCTATAAGATACTATTATTAATTATCGTACACGTATTTATAACACCTTCTTTGCAAACTTATCATCGATCATCTTTGTCAAACTATATTGTTTAAATAGCTTCGGAGAACTATGATTCTCATGGCTAGAGTCGAACTTAGAACAACTAAGTTTCACTTTATTTTTAGCACAACATTAACACCAATTAATACCTATAATAAAATAATTACTGCTAAAATTTTCTGCGAGTCAGATATTTACCGAAAAAATTACCATAAAAATTTAAATAGACAAAACTCTATTTTAAACATTATATGCCCAAACTTTACACTAAATGAAATTACCTATATCAAGGTCTTTTGCGATTTGTGAAGTAAAATGAGCAAAAATTAAGAAAGAATTTAACAAAACAAAACTTAAGGTAAATAAGCCTTAAATCTTAATAAAATGAACACCAAAACATGAACCAAATATTTAAAGGAGCGTTTGAACATGGCAAACATCTTAGTCTAAGGACATAAAACTAACATTCTTTGTAAGTATTAAACGCTAAGTGGATAATCGAGTTTAAGAGAGAAATATTACTAAATTAAATTGTCCAAATTTTGAATTCGAAGTTGTATTTTCGTACATGGTCATGTAAAAGACAAATAAAGTGGTTGATGTACAACCAACCTTTCATTCGAAAGTACACGTAAAGAGTGTGATTTGGATCGAGATAATATGGCCAAAAAGGGAGTTCTAATACATACCCAATACGTAAAATGTATAACGATTTCACAAGTGATAAAAACGATGAGAAATTGTTTTTACGAAATTCCGTTTTGTTTTAACTTCGTGGCTAAAAGAGGGAGAGTAAGTATTTTAAGGATAATTACAGAGAATTGACAAAAGAAAAATACGCCCAAAATGATTGGAAACATGGCAGGAAGTAATAAAAACGTTGGTCGATGTCAAGACATATGTTTCCTGATATAACCCTTAGAAACATTTTTAATCAACCGTCTACATTGCTGCAACGACTCGTTTTGGATTCAAAACAAAAAACGAACATAATGACACCATAAACTGTGTCCCTTCATGAATACAAAACCTGAACAACATAAAACACTAAACAATACTCTGTACGTCTCCCGATCCCAAAATAATGCGATCCATTAACGTAGCTCCGGAAATATGTGGATTGTCAGCCGGTCTCTCAGCGCTGACAGAGACACGAGGACAGACTCGCGATTTACATAAAAACACTGACCTATAGGGGACGCAGCATTCGTACACACAGGACCCTGTAAAAGAACCTAACAAACTTTAAAACAGTATCATAAAAATCCACAAACAGGTAAAGCCTCTAACAAGCGACATGACACATTTTAAACTCGCCCTTAGCCTTATTACCAACATTTAAAACACAATGTTGCGCTAAGATTTACCTCACTCTGAATGAGGCTGAAACATTAACGAGCTTCGCACGTCTCTAGACAAAACAAGAGAGTACTTACACATTAAGTGACATATTA
Organism: Chrysodeixis includens; assembly: GCA_941860345.1. Lineage (NCBI taxonomy): Eukaryota > Metazoa > Arthropoda > Insecta > Lepidoptera > Noctuidae > Chrysodeixis > Chrysodeixis includens. The sequence continues at coordinate 4,132,235 of OW796109.1, forward strand.
AAAGAAAGACACATTACGCAAATACAATCGTATCATTATACAAATAATGGCACATTTAGAGCTTGTTGATGTTGGCAATATTAAGCACCCCATACACAGAGCGAGCGGACCATTTGCATACATTCCTCGGGCGTGCAGTCGGGCGACATCTGAACATTTTTCGGTGCATTTAACTCGCAGACAATGGGGCTGAGTGATCAAAGGCCCATAAATACGCGACCGACCCCCGTGAATTTACATACAATCTGCGCGACAGTTGATCGGCAGCCCAGACGTGAATGGCCGAAATGGCGTCGAACTACCACAAAATGGCCGCCGCTCTGCGCATACAATATACAAAACTGAACTGAAATCCGTAAATTGATGCGATTTGAACCTGAGATAAGGGAAGTCAACTCTGGATTGTCTGCTCTCCCGGGAGTGTAATGGGAATGTCTAACTCTTTAGATCTTATCATAAAGGGGGTAATGAAAATTATAGGGAGTGTAGTTTATGCTCATTGTTAGAGTTTTACCGTACCGATTTCATGTTTATACGTACATAAAACTGCATATTATCTCGGTAGATTAGATTTGCATAAAAACAAACATGTTAAAATGAATGAGCCATTTACAGAACATGGAAATGTCGTTAGAAAAGTATGTTGAAATGAATACCACTTGGGTGTTCCCCAGATATGAAACGATTGCTTTATACAGATATAAAGTTCAATCATTTGGCTAAATGTTTCTGCAGCAATCGTAATGGCAAGCTTAATGGCATCTTAAAAATTCGTCGCGGTTTTTGTACCCGACCATGATACTCAAATTCGCATTTTCGTACATACATTAGTTTATTATTATGTCAGGCTTAAAAAGTAAATGACATCAAAGGCGAGATCAAGAGCACCGATATAAGCGGGCGGGTCGCGGCGGTCGCCGCGTGGCGCGGGAGCCTCGGGATTGTCATTACGTGCGCGGTAACAACTGAATCCTTACCAGACGTCCATCTTAGATATGAATAGCCTTTTACGAAACATATTTTATGCTAAATCCGCATTCCTCCTGTACATCCAAGTTATGGTCACATCTCTTCACATTTCGAAATAAATTCTTAACTATTTACTATGTACGCACCATTGTAGTACGCGATCGTTAGTTTTATATGACATGCTTACTTTATCTGTTTGACAATTTCCTCTTTTCGTTCTGCAGATCGCTTCTCGTGAGAGAGTGTTAGACATGTAACAGTTTTGAGCTTTGATATTAAAACATTTTACAACGTCGTGGCCCTTTAAGTTTCGTAACGTAATCCCTATAGTTGACACTCAATTGTCTTTCTCAAATTCTGACTTGTATGAATACTACTTGATGTAGCTTAATCATTCTTACTAAATTATATTTATTTCATTATTTTTATCTGTGAAAATACCTAAAATTGTAGTACATTCTTTGTGCAGGTGGTCGGACAAGAATTGCTAGCAGCAGGGCAGTACCAGGCCGCGGTCACAGTGCTGGAAGCCGCGCTCAGGATAGGATCCTGCTCACTCAAATTACGGTAAGTTTTCTTTTAATCATAATATACTTACAATGGACTTTGAACTTTGAATCTTCGTTATTAGAGCAGTTATTTGTCCAGCCAGGGGACAGTATAAGATTATTCAAAATAAAGTGATAATTAATGTTATTAAAATCATTAAAAGTATTTAAAAACTGTGCAGAAATTCAAGGAATGCCAACAATTACTTTCTTCAACGACGATGAATAATGCCTTCCGCACTAAATGAAACGCACGTTTTACATTTTTCATTTATCGTTTCATTTCGATTTCCATTGAATCCTCAATATACCCATCTACATAAACCAGGGAAAGTCTTGCTCTTGAACGTTGCCAATCAAGATAATTATCGTGGCTAGTTAAGTTGTTCCCATTAACATTTTTACGAGTAAAGCGTCCTTATTTGGCGGATATGTGGTCTTTCTGAGGAGGCAGAGGTCTACAGTTTATGGCATTGCACGTGCCTGGTAGCACTTTCCATTTTACGCGGTATTAGGAATCGTTTAGGTGCTCAAACTGCGTTGTAAAACTTAGAGCTATTTTCTTGCCGAAAGAGGTTTTATTTTTTACAACAGTCGGTGGTAATTTATAAGAAAATGTCTCGGTTTGCGTCCGTAGGTGTCTAGCTAGTCTATATTTTAAAAGCTTTACTTTTACATAGTAAACAGTGTAAACACATCCATCCATTTCGTATGTTATTGGAATCCTAATTCAAAATTAATGTAATTTATTAATCGTCTCGATCTAGATTTCTGTTTTACAAGGTTTCCAAGTGCCCAATAAGCCGTTGATATTTAACGAGAAACATCTGTTTTTGCATATTCAACTAATTTATCGAATAACTTTGTACATAAAATGGAATATTTACTCATAAACTACCTAATAAAATTGGCTTGCCATTTAGCAAATGTAACGTATTAGCATAAGTAGACTAGGAATCTTTTGTACCTAATTCACTGAAGAAGACCGCTCCTAAGAATGTTTTAGATTAATATAGATAAGGTACACTCGCGATCATAAGCATAGTAGTTAAGTGCCTCTCGGTAATCTGCAGAAATTCTTTGGATCTTACTTTGTAAATGCTCCCTCAGTGATTCTTGTCTGAAGTGATGACAACCTGCAGTAAAATGCTAATATGATGCGACTTGCAGATCCCTATGAATACTCTGATATAAAACTAACAGAGTTTTGCATTTCAGCAAATTTTTTGTTTCGTTCGATAGTCTAAGTGAACGATTTGCAAAAAAAACGGAAAACCAAATCGAAGTCCTTCGTTTCGTCAGTCTTTGCTGCAATCATTATTAAATCGCCACCAACCATGTCTCAAGCTGTAAATCTAAAGAATCTCGCGCACGCTACACGATAACATCTGATTTAAAGAAAACCTTTCCCTACAGAGAAACTTCAAACTAATTACACCAATCAAAGGCATTCGCATTAGCTCACAGCTGGCCTGCAGATCTACCATCCCACTAAAAAGATATTAACCTGTTTATTTTCGTATTAAAGCTTCGATCGCAATCCTTAGCAACAATTTCACACCATTAACAGCTCTCAAGTAGTTAATAAGAAGAAGACAAATGACTGCGAATCCCTTCGTTCATTACTTGAAACATTATTATTTTTAATCACGAGTACGTAACGAGTTGACAGTGGGATAATTTATATATACTTAAAGGGAACGGTTATCTTTGGCGGAATTTCGACATTTTGATTTATAATGTCCGAGTGTCGAGGAACTAAAGACGTCGTAAATTTTGAGCAATATACAGTGTGGGGTTTTAATAACAGCCTTCTAATTAATGGAATGCAATAGTCCTTATATGTGCAGTTATTTTCGTCCGGCGTATACGTTAGCTGTCTTCCCGGGGATTCTGTGTTTCATTTTTATTTTATGCCTTCTTGCAACTCCAATTATGTTTAGCGGATAATTTAAGAGTTTAAAACGATATGAAGATATAAATAAATTGTCTGTGTTCAGTATTCGTTATACAGCATTCTTTTGCACAGTATGTTTAATTAATTATATGAATACACAAAAGTTAAGCAAAATCGGCGATGATGTAGTATAGAAATCAAAACCCCTATAATATGATATCATTTATTAAAGTTACATTACACATGACAAAAACATCTTCGTACTTTCAAAATCACTCGATGTTTACAAACGTTCCGCGCTACTTACCCTTCCAACAACAGGGCGTTATGTTACATCCTATTGATGGACGTCACACTCCACTAATTATATCAATATTCACTGAACATCAAAACCCACATCTCATATTACAACAAAAAAAAGCGTTTACTGTAGTCTACTGAGCAGTCGGAGCCACCTCAAGTCCCGGCTATAAGTTTCGGTAACTCGAGGTGTCGATAAACCTCCAAACTAATTTGAAATCGAAGCTAATGAAGTACCGATGCACGCAGCAGATCACCGGGGAATGTATTCACTGGATGCACCCTCGTATCCACCGAACGGGGCTCCGTGTTTATGACGCTATTAAAATCACCGTTAATGACCTCCTACCACGGTCTCGGATATTTTGCCTTATGAGAAATACCATCGCTTAATAAATATCTATATCCAGTACGGCCTCTAAACCCGTAGTGAAAGACCGTGTTTGAGTTAAGCCTATAGTCGTGTAGGCTGTTCGTGTCGTGTCCTAGGAATTTCCATTGAATTACTTCGACGTATATAATAGGGAAAGCGATAATATATATTCTATGATATTTTAACATTAAACTTAATAATTTTGCTATGATAACATCTAAGCTAACAATAAATGCCGACATTTATTGATCGCGGCGTCGCGTCGCGTCGATATTCATTAGCATTTCAATGAGTTGACAGAAACAGGAGCGCTAATAATGATTACCTCACGGAATCGAGTAAGCACGGAGCGCGTAACTTATGGGACTTGTAACAAGCAGCGACTATCTATAAGTAATATAATAAATAAATAAAACCTTTACGATGACTACCGAATAACGAAACTTGTAAATTCCTGTATAACGAGCTCAAAATTGGAACGAGACGTAATTATAACACCTACGAGTGCGTCGCGTCGCGCGAGACACCTAATTCCTCAGTGAAATTTATTTAAACACGTTTCCAGTTAAAGACATTGATTGAATAAGCTCCATCTCTATACACTTGGAAGACATTAAGTAACTCTTCCCGTCCCAAAATTGTCAAGTGTCGCGTCGCTTGGTCCGGCGCGGGCGCGGCGCGGGCAGGGCGCGGGCGCGGCGCGTTGAAACCCACACCTCGCCGTGATCTTATCTCCGCGTTGATGGATCGAAGTCGGATCGATACGGGACTATTCTGTTCACTCCACGATAAAACCGAATGTGATATAAATAAGGATTGTTATACGCGATCCTTATCGGGATGATCTCTGTTGACAGATGATGAGATTAAATGGGATAATACTTAGGAAAAGGTGAAATAATGACCACGCTGACCAGTTTTATTGATAAATTAACATAAATATTTTTTCTAGGCGACCTCCCGGTGCAATGGGCCATATTAACTGCCTTGTTCGTACGTGCTGTGTGACTATTATCATGTAACTATGGCATAATTAACTACGGGAGCGCAATTGTATTGTTTTGCTTATAATTGCGTTCACAGGTGGCCAGGATGCAATCACAGGAAGGTCAATAAATAATATATTTCTCTTTAACTTCAATCCGACAAAACATGCCGACGATAATGTAGAACGCATTTGACATAATAGCTGAGTGAACACGCGCTTAATCTCGCCTGTTCTGAGAATCAAATAAAATACTTGAGGAACGCCGGCGTCGGGTCAGCTTTGCCGAGATAATGCTATTGCGGCGCGGCTGCGGCGATGCCATCCGATACGTCCTAATCGATTACCAGAATACGTCACCAGAACCCGAGAGATCGATGCTGGCAAAGGTGTAAAGTGTGATGTCAAATTACATCGAGCGGTGATTCATTACCTTCACCACAAATTAAAATATTTATCTCAGATTATTTTAATCGGTTTCACACGAGCTATTTACGAACGAGCGAGCTTGAAAAACCGGACGTGTTAACATTTAGTCCCGATGCTTGTAACTCGCGGCTAATTATAAAGCCGTTGCCTTTCTACATGTACGCAAAACATGAGGCTATTATTATAATTGTTATGTTGGGCCCACTGTAAGGGCGCGAAGAGGTCTTACTTCCAAACTGACACGAAACGTGGAACTTAAATGTTTGTACAAAAATACAGTCAAAAATGAGGTTTTACTTCAAATATAAATGTGAAACGTAACTCACCTACTTTCTATCTGCTCGTTAGTAAAATATTACACAAATCACAGTTAATGTAATTTCCTTGTAACGCCGATAATGTCTTTAACTTATACTCATCTGTACTTAGCGGACTAAAATGTACATTTCCAATTCATGAAAACCAGTTGCAACAGCTTTCTAAACTGTTCCTATGTATTGAATGAGATGCTCCAATTTCTCTAAACTAGAATATCATACACATTTTGATATTTGCGTCCTTATACTTATAACCAAGTATCTTAATAGTCTTTGCAATTTATACACTCTAGCGAACCGCCCCTGCTTCACACAGGTGTAATACTGATTATACGTACAAACCGTCTTCTTAAAACAGTCTATCTATTTAAAAACATAGCTTAATTTTAAAGAACTAAGCATACATTAGGACGGACAGATACGGGAAGCTACTTTGTATTGATCTGACATGCTTCCCGAAAAACCATAGTTCTTTTAATTATCATATTTTCTTCGCACTAAGTATTGTGTTAAAGAGAAAAGTAGACTCACAGACATACTTTGTAGTCCGCATTAAAAGCTAAAGAATTATTTGTAAAATACAACACTCATTCAATAAATATATTTCACACCTAAGCCAGATAATATGTAAAGTATCTGCTTGGGTATGCAACGCGCAAACATCTTCAGGATATTTACGTCTTAGGAAGTAAATACTTATATACGCAATTTATACACTTAACCTTTGGAAAATAAGAGGTATTTGGACAAATAATTAAACTTCAGTCAGTTTTAAGTCACTGTTCATACTGTTATCGTCTGTTTAAGGCGTATACTAGAGATAGCAAACGCTGAAAATATAGGCTTCGCTGGAGTATATGGAACACAGATTCGTATTCCTATATCTAAAAATATGTTAACTTAGCTATTTTCTAAAATAATGAGTCTAATAAAGATGTCATAACCTTTGTTCCCGGTCACAAAAATACAACGTGTAACGGAAATAACGCACATCCACAGACACCCCAAAAAGAATATCCTTTTTTATCCACAATTAATGTATTGAAACATTTTTATCATTTTCTTAGATATTTGTTTTTATTACATATTGTCAGAATAATTTATACAAATAATTGGCAAAACGCGTGGGCGCCCTATTGCTCAATACGTTACTTATAGCCTATAGCCTTATAGCCTTATTGCATCGACTTAAGGCTCATTTTCGTTTACTTCGAGTGCTTTATGAAAATAGTGTCTACAATTTAATTATTTCTAAATATTTTTTTGGTAAAAAAAAATATTTATTTTTATTAATGAAATGGATTCTGTTATCGATTCTGAACAAAGTAGTTTCAGGATGTGCGTTAATTATGTTACACGGTGTATATATCAAACAATTTGTTTTATACCAACAAAAAGTAACTATCATGTCTAAATTCCATTCTTCAACCTTTCACAACTTGTTGAAGTTGCTGGTGAACTTACACAGGAAGTGCGTGTGAACTTCAACAGTCTTGCCCATTCGCAGGCCACTTAATACGATGTAGTGCTCATAAAAATTATTTAATAGACACTAAACACTGTCTCAGGATTGTTCACAGAAGACCGAGTGCTATAGCTCCCAGTAAATTGAACTTCATATTTTCTTGAATAATATACCATCGTTTTAGCTGAATTATAGGCGGAATAGACATACGATTGGTAATTGTTCTCACTTTATATTAAACAGGTGGTAATGATAGTACATTATATTTAAAGTACTGCTTCTTCACATTTTGATTTGGTTCAAGAAAGCTAATTCAAACTCTTAAATTTTTCCTTTCTACAAAACATCGTGAAGAAACCTAGATTCCAAATATTGGAATCTGAAATCATGATCAAAAAATTGCTAACTCACAGTGAGGTAACATGGTAATCAATACCTTAACCTTTTTTTATAAGAGAAGAAACCTGTGCCCAGCTGTGGGACATCTATCTATAGCCTGTTTTATTATTATATACAAAATTGTCAAGAGAAAACTAATAAGTGAGTTCAAAAATGTACGAAATTCTCTAAAAAAAATGTGATCATCCCTATGTGCAAAAGCGGTGTCCAAAATATACCCAACCATTTTAATCACCGCTTATGTATTAAGTTACCTCATTTATCTACTTCACACAGTAAATTGCAGTGAATTTCCTCGAATTTCTTAACAGGTTGTAAAATGTACTTAAATCTTATTTGAGATTAATTCACATGTGGGTATTAATTCTGTGGGCAGAAATTGAGAGATCGATTAAAAACGTGTTTCCCGCCAAAATGTTCGTATGCCTTAAAACCTGAAGCTAATTATGTGCTTTATACTTCGGTAATATACCAGCGTATTTTATTAAGCTCCAGTTAATATACTTATATCTTTATCGCTTATTTGTTCAAGTAGTTTACAAGCTCTTAGCAATTAAATATTTTTATATTAGTTGCGGATCGACTTGATAAGAAATAATAAAATACCAACATGCTATCTAAATATTTATTGCTTTGTTTTTATTAAATAAAATGGATTATTATCAGCAAAAAATAAACTTAATATTACACAAAAAAACAAACATAAAATTCAACGTTATTGCCTTTTAAAAAGAATGAGACAGTGTACTTAGTAGCGTCTCATTTCAAGAACGGCAACAAGCCATTGCTGCAATTTTGATCATTATAAAGCATTCTATAACTTCGATCTTCCAACAGGGGCTCAGTGTTCAGTGCACTATCATCAGCTCACTGGGCTCTCAGTCAGCTGGACGCTGCCATCAACTATATGCAGCAAGACCTGGCCGTGGCCAAGTCTCTGGGCGACACGGCCGGCGAGTGCAGAGCTCACGGCAACCTGGGCGCTGCGTACTTCAGTCAGGGGTCCTACAAGGACGCACTCACGGCCCATCGATATCAACTCGTCTTGGCTATGAAGTGCAAGGTAAGTTTTTTTTGTTTCCTAAAAGACAAGGGGAGGTTGTCTTTATCTTTTTTTTATGTAGCCAAATTTAAATTTAAAATTAGAAAGCTGGGCAAGATCATCGCACCACTGTCTTTATCTGAGTTTAGTAAATGATTAAGTTTAGGCAAGCGCTTCGATTTTATTTAGAGGGTCGTTTATTCACACGATTCCCCGGTTATCGAATACTTTCCTCTACGTTAATTTACAAATAAACATAATAAAATTCAGTACATGTATGTACTTTTATCAAAAAAAATGCCGCCAATATAAGGACCTTCTGCGAACACCTTTAAAACAAGCTTTCATTGTCACCACAAATAATGTCATCAGAAATGTTCTTTCTATTCCGAAGACAATACAAGCAATAACACAGCTCGTTCGCCAGGGTTCACTCCCGGCTGCAGGCAGACGTACTGTAACAAATCGCTCAATACGGCCACTAGAGGGCGCCTTGTGTTCCCAGCGCACGCCAATATACGCGCAGCGGGCACAATGGAATATTTACATAAAGAATGGTAGTAAACCGTTTGATTTCTCCTTTTACAAATGAAATAACAAATGTTCTCGACTTCTCAGTCGCAATAATAACTTGCGGGGTTTACGCGGCTCGTAGTTGTAAAAAGTTAATTTAATTTTTACTATGGCACTGCGCTCGCGGTTGATGATGGTTTATTATTTATTGTTTTGTTCCTTTGTTATGCCATACCATCATTCCTTAAATTAAGGTGTTTATTAAAGGGAACAGCCGTATTGCATTCAAAATCTGTTGTTCATTTCTGCATACTGACAGTAGCAGTATGCATTTTGTACTATATCCTTCTTTCTCGCTTTTAAGCAATGGCTGAAACGAACATTAATAAAGACTAGCTCTATCTTAATAATAAATTAAACCAGTCTATCTACATTTTCTGGTTTCTAAAGTCTTACATAAAAAAGCAAAAAGTCTAAAGTGATATGTCACAGCGACCACGATATAATAGTCTTATAAATCGCGCACAGATTACTAAAAGTGAGTGCACAAGCTTATCCAAGCGAAGTCACTTTCGTTGCGAGAGCTACCCGACAACCCGCGTACTCGGCAACCGTATTACACTTTAAAAGAAACCCTACAAATAGTAAAGTTCGCTTTTTATTGATGCCTTTGATGGTTGCCGCGAGCCGCACACGTCGTAATGCTAATTTGCAATAAATACACTGACAAGCGCATGCGCCGGGGACAAGGCCGTCAGACACAGAATGACACTCATCCAAGTCCCCAAGCACCGAAGTGCAGGATTAATTCAACGTGTTCGAAACATTATTGTCCCTTAAATTGCGATTTAATCTTGATACTCAAATTAATTCAAACGTCCAAGAAGCTAGTGTCGACACTCAATCCCGAGTGTTTTCACTTTCTAGCCGCGCTGGACATGTCTTACATGTGTCTGCACTTTGTGGGATACGAATGTATTTACACTTACTTTTATTACAAAAGGATATCAGGTTGTATTGTAAGATAAATGATGACTTGCGATAAAGGGATTGGAGTTTACCTCATGCTTGTACATTAAGTAAAGCTGTTTAGTTTTTGGTGCAAAAGCAGTTTATTTCATTTAATCGACTTATTGTGATTATATATTTATCATTCGTTGAAGTTAAATTTTAATATACTATAGTAATCAGGTTGCATAGGTCTCGAAAACTATTATACCTACTTTACAAAAATCTACAACGTCTCACTTGTATAAAATAACTATAATGAACTTTACTCTCACCAATAATTTCTGCAAATTGCAAACTCCGTATATTATAATTACTCACAAGTTCCTCAGATTACGTAAAAACCCTTCCACAAATGTGTGTTGTTTTGTTTTTCTCATTTGAAAGGCGGGCAATCATTGCGTCCACTTGTGAAACAATCTGACGAACAAATAGTCGTAAAAAATTATTTACTTTGCGCGTTCTGCTCGAATGGTATACAACAAAAACTCGCAAGTCGATTTAAAATAACCGCGAAATGCTGGCAACACAGGAATTTACTCGCGAGTAATCCGAGAATGGGCGAATAATAATTACATGACAAAGTGAAGTGGACGCAGAGCCGGCCGCGATCACAATCAAAAGAATTATCGTGTGAGCATGCTTTAAATGATTGCCGGGACGGGGCCTACCGACAACAACCTGCGACGCGGCTCTCCAACTTATTTTATTAACGACTATTACAAAATCGATTCGTATTATAAAACTTTTAACTTTACCGTATGTAAATGTATACAATTCAAATTACATATGTATCATTATCAATTGCAGACTATCATTTGCGCGATACGAATTTATTTTATTAGACTAATTGCCCGCATTAATTAGCCCAGCCATAAGAAAAAGCCGATTACAAAAGACGGATGTCGCCTGCCAGTCCGGCCGGACCGGCCTTATCAATAACTAGCCGGTACATATCTAATGGCTGCTTCAATTATATGGCTACAATCGACAACCACAATACACGACACAGCTCTCAGCACGACAGAGGTACAACACTACGACTTATATTATTCGCAACATTTTTTTACTCACATGTTTAATTCCAACGTACTGCGTATCGGATAAGGTAACATTTCTTGAAGCATTCAGAAAAAAGAGCAAGATTTTTAAAACTATTAGACGCGTTTAAATATACGCGATCAGGTTTTATTTATCCGGATGAGGGGCGAGTAGTGTGAGTACACACGGGCCGATGTTTCGCAGTGCCATACGTGAACCAGGAATAATTTGACAGTAACATGTGAGGTGAGCTAGCCGGCTTCATTAGCGGATGCCGCGGATAACCCGTTGCCGGCAGGTGCTATCTCTCAGCTACGCGTTCCAATTGCTCGGTCAAACGCTTAACGTTTTTAATTAATTGTTATTTAAAGCTGATTGTAGCTGCGATGAGCTCTCCGAAGCATTTCAAAAATGCAGCGCTGAGTTCGACAGTCGTGATTCTAAATGGTAGGTCGAGAAATGTGTGGATATTAGACATTATTGAGCTCCACGCTCGCGCTGGTCAAGTCGTGGGTTCGTTTCCCAACTATTTAAATACCTCCATGAAGTTTATTGTATCTAGATAATAGTTAAATGATTCTCATATATGTATATAGAAGTGCTTAGGATTATCCGAGATTTTTTTAGCTTTACAGTTTGAAGCAATTATGAAAAGGCGTTACTTTTTTACCTACCACGACATGATACGCTAAAACAAAACACAAAAGACCAGTGACATAAGAGCATCTGTGATTAAATTCAAATCATCATCATGATTCGCATTTGTCATATCATACACAGCCTCTTTTTGTGTGTCATTCAACTCGTCGCCAATCTTAATACAAATAATTACAGTTATTTCGGCAATAATTCTTGTAACAAAAACACGAGATTTTGTCCCTTAAATTCTTGTAACAACAGGGACTGGTCAGAGGATTGAATGCAATGACTCAGCAATGTATCATGGCAGTAATCTTTACAACCATTATTGCTTCGGAATAAACAAACGTGTATGTAACGGATATACATAAATAAACGACGCTTTAACCATACCGTGGGTTAAAGAATAAACTGTATTGGAACTATAATGCGCATGTGGACGGTAAATTATGTAATTGTAGAAATACCTAAGGTGCGCTTGTAAGTAATACTATTTTAAAATGGAAACGTCTGTCTGTAACATTCTAAGCAGGTGATAAGAACTTTAATAATTCGTTTGAAAATACAAACTGTCGTGATGGAAAATGACGAATAAAATCGCTAAAAATCGACAAACTAATGCTTCTAAAATGTATAACAATGTTTCACCTACCGGATTACTGTAGCATAACTTAAAAGACATCTATGCCTATCCACGATCAGATTTTGACAAGGTTCCAATAACTTTTATTTATCAAACAAAATATCTTATTAGAAACATTAACTATAACTTAAATACTCATATTACACGGTAACGGTCGCTCACACAAAGATAAAAACCCCGACAATCGTTTAAATCCGCATTGATTCGTAATTATGGCTAAAAACTTCATTAGCCATAATTACGAATATCGATGACCGCGTATTTATGTCTTGAATATATGAATATTCAAGAGTCGAAATTCTTTTTAATACTTAGCGATGTTAACACGATATCTTTTACATAATTTATTATGTTATTCTTTCAATTGATAGCTACTATAGGTAGTGCTAAACATTCTTTGCAACGAACTTTGTTCTTATAGAAAAACAGTAGTAGCTAGGCAACTATTTGCAGAAAAAAGTGAAGCTGATCACGTCAACAGAACTAGTTCTAGGTCTATGTTAGTTTATTTGTATTTTCTTCTGTAAATTACACCGACTTATATTACAAAAGTGAGTATATCTTTCTCTTTCTTTCACACCTTTATTCATGGTTTTCCGCTCAATCAATTTTAAAATTTGGTTAAAGATATTTTACTTTAAGAACTATAGGCTATTTTTTAGCAAAAAATCTGACAGGTGAGCGAGTAAAAGCTAGGACCATATCTCTGTGTTTAGTATGGGTATTTAAATATCAAATTAATTCATTTATGACCACTTTTATTAGTCAAAATTATTTTATTGCCAAGTCGTGAAACTGGTTTATACCGCTAAAAAACCAAAATAAACAAAAACAAATCATAAATTAATTTACAAATATATGCCATAACTGAACACAGTTTACCAAACGTTAACTTGACATTTCTAACATTTTTTTCCCACATCGATAAACGTTAACCTATTTTCGTCCGGAAACCAGAGGCACGACGTTAATGCCTTAATGGCAATAGTAATTACACATTCCCATTTGTTAAATAAACATTAGATACGGGTGCATACCTAAGCAAAGTTCTTTTGAATGAGACAAACTCTAAACCCGTGGACAAGGCACATTCTGCCGAGAGGTAACGCTAGCGAATCGCTCATTTATGTATTAAACTTTTCTACCCAAGTGACATTTCGACAATTGACGGATAGCGTGGATAAACAACGCTAGGGTGTATGAAGATGACAGATCAAAGTCACGTGGCTTCTTCAAAAAGAAGTTACATTTGAGTGTTTTGTATTGACGCTACCGATTGTAGTATTGACACCTGGCTAGATAGGGTGACAAGTCTATATCACGTCATTTGCGGAAAAGAAATGTCATTGTCATACATTTTAGTTGAATCAATGTTATCGTTTGGAAAAACTGGTCTGCAGGCCAAGGGCATACACACACGATGTAGACTAAACAAACAAATTGTAAAAAAAGGTTTTAATAGCAGCTTAATGTTATTTTTTGCTTAATAAATATAGCCTGTATAAAACAGAAAGATGAAAGAATTTTTACGACACCCCAAGTTATAAAAATCAGCTTAGGCATTCAAAGTTATGGTGGAATAAAGAAATATACGTAAGCATTAAAAATATTACATTATTTTAGTCTTATAATAAATGAGATTGGAATCCAACTTCAAAAAAGATTAGGAGAAATAAAAACAAAAAATACGATAATCTCTGTAAAATATTGACATAATGTTATACGTAACGGTTAGTTTTCATTTGTCGAATTATGACGGCTAGTTCTTGTGCAAAAAACGTATGTCGCCATTTTGCCATTCACCTATATAATTTTATAACTCCATTTGAATGTTACAGCCACAATTATAATAAAGGTATGCAAGCCTTAATAAACATAGGATTATAAGCCGGCTAGCACACGGGGCAATAAAACAAGCAATGACAAGTTGCAAGAGTACATACTCGGTGCCCTTTATCATATACTGACTGTTACAAATTGTAGTGGATAAGCCGGTGATATGCCGGCTTTATTCCTTAATTAATGAAACAAGAAGTTTTTTATCACATGATATACCTACATACGTAGTATACGTGCTGATATTCGCTTTAATGAGAGGACTATGATATAAAAATGTTTTAATTTATGCCTCGTTTTATTGAATAAAAATATGTTATTATATTCTTTATAATTATGAACAAATGACTGCTCTCGCAGACTTAATTCTTATAAATGTATTCCGTATAAGCCACAAACAGATCAAAAAATATAAACCGACCTTAAATTATCCTTTTAACGACTATTTTTTTTTTCATGAAACTATATTTCAGTAATTTAACAGTAATAAAAGTAATTCGATTGCAAAGATAATTGCATGAACGTATTTAATAGAGTCATGAGTCACGGAGGCTCATAACTCCAGCCAGCGATACCTCTCCCGCTTCACGCATCATAGTTCACACAGGAATGCTTATTGTACATACGGATCTAAAGACAACAACACACAAAAGAACATAATAAAGCTTGATAGACGTACGTCTCATTCGAGTATTATTTATAAAGGCCTTTAAACCTGACAGTGACACAGACGACGCGCCTGACACAGTGTCTGCACACGTGAATAGCGCACGAAATAACAAGGGACACAGCGTCTCGTTACACTGCCTGTAGGAAAACGTCCAAACGAGATGGAGTCAGTATGTAAATCACCGCTTTATCGTATCATGTTGCACATACTTAATTAGCTAGATTGTTGCGGGGCGTCCCACTTTATTCCCTAGTGTTGGTCGCCGTCGATGCACGCCAACGATAATACTATATCTACCAATAATTTAACATCGTGTAGAAGTTTATTGCGAGATATCAAAGCTATATAATTCTCGAGTTAAGTAAGATTTTCTTATTATAAAGTCAATAGCCTGTCCGCTTCTCTTCTGTTCTCTTTGTTCGAGCCTGAATAATGTGAATAATGTTACATTTCCTTTTGCGAAATTGGTTATTCAATTATAAAACAATGGTACATAATATTATGGGTAGTGTTTCTCGGTGTAAAATAGCGTAATCATATGAATACATTATTGCTAGGTAACATATTATATCGATAGCGGACGTAGTACATCACTATTTAAAAACAAAGACCCTATTGGCGGTCTCCGACTGTCGCCAGGTTTTTTTCTTTACTTCCTCAGTGAAAAGGATGCGATGCATTCTACGGGTCCTTTATTTGCTCTAAATCTTATTTATTTTTTTCTTACGCGTATGTTCGTCTCATGATGGATTAGGTATAGCTTAAAAGATAATCTTATTTGTTCTATGTGTCCGATATTCATGGATCACACTTTCGGCTTCGAGCATAAAAAAAATAATAACAGAAAATTGTTTTTGCATATAATACATTCTGTTTCCATAACTATAATTTTTTGAAATATAAAATCATGAGACAGTATACTAAGGTAACCCGGAATGAATAAGAAGTGTCGCCGGGGAGATCTAGATAGCCACAAGTTCCATAATGTAGTGTCTGATGCGGTTAGCGCTGATAACATCACGATTCACGCAAACCTTCATTCCACTTGTTACATAATTACTGCAAAGCCGCATAAATAAAGTCGTTCATATGACGGCGGACGTCGGCGCATTAGCATTCGCGTGTTCCTGCCTACATTACACGTGAAAAATTGCACATAAAACTCGAACCCATAAAATTTGTACCTATTGAATCGAAACTATCACAAATATATTATATGTTATATCCTCTTAAACTAATAAAGCTGGACAGTCGGACGAACGCGGACGCACTCAATGTCCCCGAGATATTTACGATATCGCGAGGCGAACATTCGCTGTATGGGACCATAAAAAGTTATTGTATCTCGTCGTATAGCTAGGGGAAGCGTATTGAAATGACGATCAAGACGTTACTTCGGCAACGCGTCAGTAATAGGCTTTAGTAATTTTACGACTTCCACAAGTGCTTCGGTTAGTACGATACAGTGAGCACAACGTTGTAAACGGCGTTGATTGCTCTGATGTGCATTTCATTACCCGTACTAGACAAAATTAGCTAAGTTTACGATGTCTAAGACTTTTCTTTTACACATTGTTTTATGGCGGGCTTCAGGCTTTAAAAAGCGGTAATTTAATTCCGTGAATTAACTTCTCTAACAGCGAATGTCCGACGTCCTTATTTGTGCTGAGATTATTGTAACTAATTTATTTTGAACGAGAAGTCAGACACTCAACTTTAGAACGTCCTGCTGGAAACCAGCGTTTATCAAATTTCTCGAATTCTTGAGATTCTCTTTCCTAAGTCGACATTTCTGTTGCAGGACACTCAAGCTGCAGCAGCTGCGCTTACTTCCCTGGGCCACGTGTACACGGCCATCGGAGACTACCCCAACGCGCTAGCGAGCCACAAGCAATGCGTGCAGCTCGTCAAGCAGATGGGAGACCGGCTGCAGGAAGCGCGCGAGATCGGAAACGTCGGCGCCGTGTATCTGGCTATGGGGGAGTTTGACTCCGCGGTGGACTGCCACACGCAGCACTTGAGGCTGGCGAGAAGACTTGGGGATCAGGTAAATGAGGATAAAATAAGTTTAGAATTCAAAGAAATGTGATTTCTAAACCTAATGATTAAGAATTACAACATTTTCAAATGCCAATTCCTTCTTAATTTATCAGATTATATGATGATTTACTGGTTTTAGGTGGAAGAAGCCAGAGCATATTCTAATTTGGGGTCATCGTACCACTACAGACGAAACTTCTCACAAGCTATAGCGTACCATGAGAACGTTTTGAGGATAGCCCAAAACTTGGGAGACAGAGCTATTGAGGCGAGAGCATACGCTGGATTAGGACACGCTGCAAGGTTAGTACACAACAAAGAAATATTTTACTAAAGTTATTAATATTATTTTGTCTTTGATTTGTCTTGATAATGTATCAGCAAATATTCAGATTCTCACAGATCTTGTAGGCGACTGTCGCTAAGCATATTTTGGACCGGAAAACATAAAACACAGGATGACAAAACCACAAATAGCCCAGTAAATAAACACATTACTTTCGTAGTTAAACGCGAACCTGAACATAATGACAATAGCAATGTTCCTAACAGTATTGTGTGTGTGGTTCCATAACTTATGCAATTTTAACGTCCTCCTTCTAAATACGGCATTGTTGTTGAGTTATGCGGATTGTTGCGTTTCAAGTTTATGTGGGGACCTAACAAATCTGTCCTAGGTGGCGGCTATAAAATTTAGCGCTTGAAATTCACAGATGTGCCGGCGATTACGCGCAGGCGAAGAAATGGCACGAGAGACAATTGGACGTCGCCTTAGCGGCCAGGGATAAGGTACGCCGCTCTCTTATTAAGGGATCTCTTTATATTCGCACACACGTTCCTATTTATATCTGGTGCGCTATTGTTGCTCATTTGTTTTGTTTAAATTAGACTTAAAGCTGGTTTGGCACGTTGATGGCTATTTGAATATTGTCCTTTCTGAAGCACTTACTTATTATGTAGATACTAGCTTTCCGCTCGCGGCTTCGCCCACATGTAATTTGGGATTGTGGCGTTTTTTAATGATCTCGACAGGACTTTCTTTCATAGGCTAAAAAATTGTTACAATTTGAATTATATTATACAGTTTGAGTTACTTAGGGATGATGTAGTTTTCTAATGGTAAATATTTGAAAAAGATAAGTAGTTTTGGTGTTTGGCGATTACGTTATGTAACAAAAAGTAAAGCGAGACAAAATCATCGTCTAGAAAAATTTAAAGTATCAGTTGATCTCCTCCCCCCCCCCCCTCCCGCCCGCTACCTAAGGGCTTGCTACTCCAAAAATCCCATCTGAGTGGTCAATTGTGTTACTAAAGGAAGCCTTGTTCAAAATATCAGACTTCTATACTGAGAGGTTTCGGCTGTGCGTTAATCAATCAGTCACCAAATCACACCGCGAAATCACGATTGGAGGGTAGTTTGGAAAAACTTACATTACCAAACTTATTTACTTGCCTATGTACGTTTTCGTGCCAATTTTCAAGTTTATAAACCTAAGGAATAACATGTTTCATAGAAACGTTTTTACCCCTTTTCGGTTTATAAACCTAAGGAATAACATTTTTCATAGAAACGTTTTTACTCTTTTTCGCCCCCTTGGGGGTACAATTTCCAAAAATCTTTTTTTAATGCTCACTCCCGTCAGTAAAGGAAGCTTTGTTCAAAATATTAGACTCCTACACCAAGCGGTTACGGCTGTGCGAAAGTCAATCAGTCACCCAATCGCAACCCCCTAAATCACTATTGGAGGGTAGTTTGAAAAAAAATATAATGCCAAATTTATTTACTTGACCATATACGTGTTTGTGCTAAGTTTCAAGTTTATAAACCCAAGGAATAAGATTTTTCATAGAAACGTTATGACCCCTTTTTACCCTCTTAGGGGTTGAATTTCTAAAAATCCTTTCTTAGTGCACCCCTACATAACTCAAGGAACCTACATGCCAAATTTCAGCTTTCTACAACCAGTAGTTTCGGCTGTGCGTTGTCTGTCAGTCAGTCAGTAACGGAAGAGTTTTATATATGTATATAAATTACGTGGAAGGGATGTTAAATTTTCCAAAAGTGGTAAAGACAAATTTCTTATATTCCTACACTTTTGATTTAAAGACTTTGGATGGATATGGTAACATTTGTAAATATGTGTGCACTCTATAGGTGGGGGAAGGTCGGGCGTGCTCGAATCTGGGCATCGTGTACCAGCTGCTGGGAGAGCACGACGCTGCACTCAAGCTGCATCAGGCACATCTCTCTATTGCAAGACAGTTGCAGGTAATATACTCTATTGTATGGTTAAAACAACATTTTTAAATTAGATAGATATTAAACATATAATGCTGGCCACTTCATGAGTCCATACATAATATGCTGCAACGGATATTGTGCTCAATTTTTTTTCACTAAAATGACGGTGCACTCTGCTCAAAATAATCACAAATGAAAAGAGCCCTATACTCTGAAGTTAGACAATCTTCTGTAAAAACTGTTTTGTCATGATGTCTAGACTGTATTACAGTAGAAAACGAATAGAAGTCTTCAAATGTTGTTAGAAATGGCATTCCTTTTCGACTACTCACATGACAATTCAATCAGCGTCGGCGCTTGGAGAAATGTAACTTGTCTACTGTCATGTATTCGTGTATGTGTAGAAATTAGATGGCTAATTAGTCTGGTGTTCATAACACGGAATGTCTGCACTGAGTTTCGTCGACAAGCCGAGCATGTGGTCACGCCATTTGATGATTAGCGTTGTTCATTACTGTCAAGCAAACATAATATATTATGTTGATAGAAACTAAACAGAAGCTTTTTTTTGTTGACTGAACATGATATCTATCACGATAAAATACAAGACATAAGTTCCTGATAATGGAATAGCTAAATTGATGTAGTTATAAAAACAGAAATTGAATTTAATAACAATCAACCCAACGATGAAATTAATAAAACCGTTTTGCGGCCACCCAAATTCATACTTAGCATCAGATCCTAAAGAGTTGTTATGGATCCTATAGATAATACCGATCTTGCTGACATTACAAGAAACTAAAATATTACATCAGCCATGTACTTAGAAAGCCTTCAAAATTTTTCACTAATATCTGACTGCTACTGCTATACCGGAGTTCGATTCCCACCCAGGACAAATGATTGTGTGATGAGCACGATCATTTTTTCTGTGTCTGGGTGTAATTCATCTATAATATGTATGTATTTAGAAACATGTAAATATGATTATCATATGTCTAGTACTCATAACACAAGTTACTCTCGTACACTTAATTTGAGACTAGATGGCGTTGTGGGAATATTTATTTATGTACCTATATTTCAGGACAAAGCCGGCATGGGCCGAGCCTACGGTAACATCGGCAACGCATACTCCGCGGCGGGGTTCTACGAGCAAGCCATCAAGTACCACAAGCAGGAGCTGACGATCTCCAAGGAGGTGCACGACAGGAGTTCTGAAGCCTCCACGCACGGGAACCTGGCGGTGGCTTACCAGGCGCTCGGAGCTCATGATATGGCGCTGTTCCATTATAGGGCACATTTAGGTATGTCTAATTTCCGACTTATTCTATTTGATTTCAAATATGAAGAATGAAGTGCACTTTACTCCGGAACTTTATAATAATTACAATGATTTTTTTAATTAAATTCTAAAAATAAAGTTACTTCCTTAACTGAATTTAACAGAAAGGGAAATGGTATATAAATTCAGCAAATAAATAAATAAATAAACACAAGGAACAGAACACAGTAGCTCATATTTAGTATTATTTAATATCAAACTGTTTAACCGTCTCGGGAGCTCATAAAAAGGAAATTTCTACCACAAACTTCCTTACTCCGATTAAAGTCGTAACTAAATCAGTCATTATTAGTCATTTATTATTATTTATTTCTTTAAAAAAGCACAAGTTACATGTTGAAAATAGAAAAAGTCCAACAAAGCTATATTTATATAGTTTGTCTGTTGGATCGTTACATTAAATCTCATAATCTATTTTAATATTTATTATTGATGTATATAATTATATATATTATCTTTATATAGTAACTAGTCTTTATTAGTGTCCTACCGCAGAGCAAAGGACCTCCTTCCACCTATCCCGGTCTATGGCTAACTAAACAAATTCTCCCTTAATCAGGTATAGCCCGTGAGCTAAAAGACGCAGCGGGCGAGGCATGCGCCCTGCTAAACTTAGGCAACTGCCTTTCCTCCCGCGGCGAGTTCGCGCAGGCCGTGCCTTACTACGAGCAGCACCTGATGCTGTCGCAGGAGCTCGGTGACGTCACCGCCGAGGCCAAGGCTTGCCACTTCCTGGGGTACGCGCATTACTGCCTCGGGAATTATCGGGAGGCTGTTAGGTGAGTTATGCGGTGATATTTTTAATTTATTTGTTTTTAATTATGACGGGCCTGTTGGTCTAGTGGTTAGTGACCCTGACTGCTAAGCCTGAGGTCGTGGGTTCGATTCCCACCCAGGACAAGAGTTTGTGTGATGGGCACGATCATTTGTTCTGAGCACGATCAGTTTATCAGCTGTCTGATTACCATAACACAAGCTCTGCTTAGCTTGGGATCAGATGGCCGTGTGTGGATATTGTCCCAAGATATTTATTTATTTATTTTGTAGCGTAATTTTTTGTATCCAAATTGATATTGGAACTGTCATCCTAGTTAGCAGGTAGTGTTTAAGTGTTTAATATTAATTAATTTAAGACAAACTGCATTTTTTTTTGTATTCTAGTTCGCAATTACATTCTCATGTACAAGTATTGTATTATTGTACCATCGTAATTCATGATGATTTTTTTAATTGACTTAGAATTGAAGTGGCTATCGAAATTTTGTCCCATTTGTTTTACGATCGGCCTATAAAGATTTCTTGTGTGTTCAACAGTAAAACTTCGACTGTCCAAAAAATAAAGCTTTCAAAATCTCTTACTTCCAGATACTACGACCAAGACTTATCCCTAGCCAAAGACTTACAAGATAAAATGAACATGGGGCGAGCCTATTGCAACCTTGGACTCGCCCACCTAGCTTTAGGGAACCTAGAGACGGCACTAGAATGCCAGAAGTACTTCCTGGCGATAGCTCACATGACACAGCACCTGCAAGGCAAGTTCAGGGCGCTGGGCAATATTGGAGACGTGCTAATTAAGATGGGGGATGTCGAAGAGGCTGTCAAAATGTATCAGAGGCAGCTTGGATTTGCTAGACAGGTATGATGGTCAAATCTGGTAATTTTTGTACAATTTTGAATTAATACTGACTATTTTTTGGAGCCCAAAGGATGAAAACTGGATCTAAAGTAGCAATAACAATAAAATACCCATTATTTTCAAAGGCACCCATTATTTTGTTATCAACTTAGCAGTAGTAAAAATGTTGTGTTCTTATTGCAGGCCCGAGACCGATCTTTGGAAGCAGCTGCGTGCGGTGCTCTCGGTCTTGCCAGAAGACTTCAGAGGAGACTAGATGCAGCATTGGGACATCATACTCAAGTACGTTCTAAATTTCTTCTTTTATCTCCTTACTTCCATCAATATATTTGACTAAGGCTGCCTGTCCACCGGAGCGGAGCTAGGCTGCGGAGCCTAGAAACTGAAAAACATTAACCCATGGATTGCGTGGACCGGAGATCTTGTGCAATCCTATTGGTTAATATATCTCAGTTTCTCCGCTACACAGCCTAGTTCCACTCCGATAGCCAAGCAGCCTAAAAAGTCAATTCATTTGTAAGCTCTAATCCTGCTCCCTATTTATCATATTAAGATTGTTAATAATTGAACTGTCCTTTTCTTGGTACAGGAGTTAACTCTTCGACAAGAAGCTGGTGACGCAGCCGGTGAGGCGAGGGCTCACTCACATTTGGGAGCCGTTCATATGGCTTTAGGACATTACTCACACGCAGCAAGATGCTACAGGGTAAGTAGTTATTATATTTTGAATTTCTCGCTCCATGCATTTAAAAGCTCTTTGAACCGTTGGTCTTGACTATCATTGTAGTCTAGTAGCCTTTAAGTCATTACTATGGGATACCGAATTTCGGCAAATTGAATACTTATCCTAAAACAGCTAATAAAGGGCGAATTAAATTCATTATATATCTCAATGTTCATAGCATGTCTTAATTATTTTCAGGAACAATTAGAAAGAGCACAAGAACTTCAAGATTGTGCACTAGAAGCTCAGGCGTATGGAAACTTGGGAATCGCCAAACTGAATATGGGTCACTATGAAGATGCCATTGGATATTTAGAGCAGGTTGGTTTAGAAACACATTTTTATCATACGCTCTGATCATTACATCATCTATGATTTGTCTTATAAGAGTATTTCGAACCTCGCTCGACATTTTTTTCAAACAATCTCTATTTGTAACACACAAAAAAAGATTGTTGAAAATAATCCCGTAAAATAAATACTCTGCATATGTTTTTTAAATATTTATGAAAACCGAAAGCATTTGTCGCACTCTCTCTTCAAATGTTCTTTCTTCCTCACATTTTCTCCGTCTCCTATTAATATTATCCATTTGTCTCCAGCAACTAGCCATCCTAGAGCGTGTAAACACTCCGACGTGCCAGCTAGACAAGGCGCGCGCACTGGGTTCGCTCGGCGACTGCTACGACGCACTGGGAGACCCTGATGAAGCCGCCAAGTATCACGAGCAACACTTAGCCGCAGCACTGAAGCTGGATAATAAGAGGGAGCAGGAACGGGCTTACAGAGGATTGGGGTTGAGTCATAAGTAAGTGATAATTTTGTTTAATTTTACTGTTCAACTACTCAGTGATTTACTACACCGGTACTATTATGGCACCGCCGTATAAATACTTACAATTTACTAGATCTTTCCGTGTGAAACCTTCTGAATCAAAATACCGTGACAGTACACTAAGTCTCGGTAGTTGACCTATGAAATTATGGGGATTGCTTAGTATATATCTATAGTCCGATGAAAACTCTTAAAGATCTGATTATGGTATGGCTTATGTACATTTACATATTGAAATATCCATTAAGAATAATCAAGAGAGCCTATTGCTAGCCATAAATTTGGTAATAATACAATAGATGGATGTTTTAAATACTTTTTTCTCAGGTCCGTAGGCAGTCTGCAACAAGCACTGGTGTGCTTAGAGAAGAGGCTGGTGGTGTCCCACGAGCTGGGTGCGCCGGAGGCGAAGGCCCAGGCTTACGGGGAGCTGGGGGGCTTGCACATAGCACTCAACAATCTGGAGCAGGCCGTGCTGTGTCTGGATCATCAGAAGAATATTGCTAAGTAAGAGAGATTTCGAAATTCATTGCTAAAAGAAACTGGGTTGCCTAAAATTCAGCTTCGTTAGTTAGGAAAATGAAACTTGGTTGTTTGTGTTACTTGCGCGATGACGTTAGATAGGAACGTATGGAAAAAGACATGCTGCGCCGATCCTGATGGGACAGGATGTTTAATGTCTGACTGACAATGAAAAGCGAAAATCTACACTAATTCTCATTTCTAATTCTATTTTCTGCAACATTGATGACTTGGAGTCCTTTTTTCGTAGCCTGTAGTGACCCACTGCTAGGCAAAGGCCTCCCTCAAGTCCTTCCACGACTCTTTATCCTGATAGTCCTTTAATAATCTTTATTTATAAAGTTTCAATCTAACTCATGGAATATTTTACAGAGAACTGAACAACCAGATAATGGAAGCAGAAGCATGTCACTCACTGGGTGTTGCGCAGCACGCGCTCGGCGACCACGCCGCCGCCGTCAGACATCACCGCAGCGAACTCGAACTCGCACACCGACTTGGACTGACACATCTACAGGTAATTCTTAAAACACGAAAAGAATAAAAAACTTGCAATCTAAAGTCGTCTTACTAATATTGCAACTATCCGCTAAGTGGGAAAAAGCTTTTTGGATATGAGAGACCGATTTCTTAATGAGGATTTAGACTGCACGAATAGCCGAATGGTATAGGTCACCACGCCAATTACCTCTGTACGCGACGTGTCGCGGATTCAATCCCCGCGGAGGACAAGAATTTATGCGATGCACAAAGGCTTGTTCTGAGTCTTTGTGCATGTGAATTGAATATCTGCAAAACCCCCCATGATTCAAGGATTAAATTTCTTAGTGCGGGAGTCACTTTTTGATAAAAATAAATTAGAGCAGACTATTTTTCAACATTTTATCTCTACCTTTGAGAGCTTACTAGAGGATGACCAAATCATATAAATGAGTTTGTAAAGATGTTTGTAACACTATCGTTTTATCCAGGCGCGTGCATGCGGCGGGCTGGGCGCTGCGCACGCGTCAATGGGCGCGCACGCGGAGGCCGCGCGCTGGCACGAGTCACGCCTCAGGCACGCCACTGCTGCCGGTATGTACACACACACTTATATCCTTGACCTACCCTTGACCTATCCTTTACCTATCCTTGACCTATCTTTGATCCTACCTCCTTGACACCTTTTTTTGTGTCCTAGTGGAAATCTTCATGGACTGTCTCTCGTCAGGGGGTTGACGAAGTGTGCCGGATTCATACCGGCTAGAACTACCTTGACACCTGGATTTATTTAGTTAAAACAAACTTAGAAGCATTATTTGATTAAATGTTAGTGTAATAAACGACATACGGATTCAGATTCTAGAAGCGCTTTTTTCCCATTTTGCTTCGATTATAATTGTATCCAAATTTAACAGAAAACCTTGAATCAAAATTAAATGTTGCTTTCACAGGTGACACGAGAGGTCGAGCGCAAGCTCTAGCCGACTTGGGCAGAGCTCACCTCGCAATGGGAGCTTGCGGCAGTGCTGTGTCGTATCTGAGACAAGCTCTAGCCGCTACTGAAGGACTGGCTGATGCTGATGAAGAAGTAAGTCAGATTCAGTTATCAATACTGTAATAATACTCGGAAGTTAAGTCAAACCTGTAAGGATAAATCGGTCACAAAAGTTTAAACGCATTTGTCAAAATTTCATACCATGTAACTTTCTAAAGTTTGAAAATCATCATGACTCCCAACTCAAACTGGTTGTAATCCCAATAGACAATTCATCTCTTTCATTCATTAAATTTATCAAATTTCTCCATAATTTACCATAGATCAGATCTTATAGACCATACTTTAACCTAACTTACTGTCAACTAACACATTCTGCCTCCCCAGGCCCGAGTCCGCCACCGCCTCGGCTTCGCGCTCTGGGCGTCAGGAGAACTGGAGGAAGCTAAGGAACAGCTGCAGGCCGCCCTCACCCTGCTGGAGTCCAGCAGTGACAAGCACAGAGACAGGAAGATCGCCTGTCTCTACACGTCTACCCAACATGCGCTGCAGAGAGTTCTAGTTGGTAAGAGATTAACACCTACATGTTGTTTATTTTAACTTGTAATGGATAATTTTAAATCCCTCTGAAAAAGCAAAGATATGTTTTTAGGAACTAGTAGAGAAGGCTCAAAACTTTACTTCCGTAGGATATGCAACACCAGCGTTTCAAAAAACAATTCGTTAATTTACCAGATCTAAAGAAATAAATGCTCATTGAGACTGTTTATGTATATTTAGTTCATTCTAATTTTAGTTCCTTACAACTTTGTCTTTCGCAATCGTTTCCGTACAGCAAGAGTCCTGTACTTCAAATTTAATATAACTCAGTATAAACGACCCACGATGGCTCTATAACTACACATGCACCTTACAGAACTGGGTCGTCACCCCGAAGCTCTGGTGGTAGCAGAGAGGGGACGTTGCCGCTCTTTAGACGCGGTCACTGAGAAACCTTCCGGCACACTCAACCAAGCCAACCTAGAACTGCATGCTGCTCAAAGGTAAGATAATATTTAATAAATGTATGAAAAAGTTGTGGCATTGCTCCTTTAGATAAGGAAGCCCAACATAATTCGGAACAAAGTCTAATAGCTTCATCGGGACTACATTTCTGTTATTAAAGACAGGTATCACCATTGTGCATTTTTATTTACCCTGCATATGATTTTCTGATCCCAAGCAAAGTGAGATAAAAGCAGGTAGGTGATGATGATATGGTTTTCCTAGGGATAGACAAAAATGCCTTTTATATAAAACGCCGGATTCTCCCATAAAAAGCTCTTCATTGCATAGACAATTTTTTATAATATTTTCTGTTTGTAGAAACGCGGAAGATTCAGGCAAAGAACGCTCGGAACCCTGGAGCCCGTCCAGCGTGGAGCAAGTCTTGGAGGTGGTGAACAAGCAGAAGGCACCCGTCCTGTACTACAGCCTCGCAGCCGGCAGACTGTACGCCTGGTTGTTGCAGCCGCATAAAGGTAATCAGATATTTATCCTAGAATACTTCCTTGATATTAACACATTTATATCTTCATTGTCCTTTTTCTTGACTTCTAATTTTTATGTAACCTGTGTGAGGTCCTACTGCTGGGCAACGGCCTCCCCCATTTTCTTCCAAACCTTTCTTTTGCTATTTCTGTATTTTGTCTTCTCTTTTACAAATAAATTTTGTTTTTAGGCATCCTGAGATTCCATCAAGTATCGCTTCTGGATGAAACCGAAGATACGGACAACAGTTTGCCTGACATCAGTCCAGATGATCTTCAACCAAGTAATGGTAAGAAAGCGTTGAACTATTTCTGACAAAGACCTCTACCACCAAAATGTTCATAAAGAAGTGGTCGTATGCCTCTTGAAATACCCAGCATTGAGCCAAAATGCATGATTAGAGTGGTATAGGTCACCACGCCAATTACCACTGTGCACGACGTGTCGCGTGCTTGATCCTCGCGTAGGACAAGAAATTGTGCGATTCACAAATGCTTGCTCTCAGTCTGGGTGTTTCTGTGCATGTGAATTGAATGTCTGTGAAACCCCCTGCGATACAAGGATTAAATTCCTTAGTGCGGGAATAGTTTATAAAAATAAGAGAAACTTGTTAGTGTTACTAAATACATAATATTTCTTCTACAGTTGGAGGACTAGGCAAGTTAGAAGACTGCATCAGCGAGTGGTCCACTTGGCTAAAGGCGAACGCTGAACGTAGAGCTGATGAAGACCAATGGGACCCTGATGATAGACCCAGCACTGGACTTGCGAGAATGGTATGAGATGATACTTGTTTAGGTTAAATTACAGGACCCTTCTTCTCACATCTTCTTTGTTCTTTGCTATTTTCGGTATTTTATTTCCCTGGTTTAAGTTCAAATGCCTCCACTTGTAAGTAACCAATTTCTGGGCCAAAATTTTATTGGCATCGACTCGAAGAAAAGCAATTCAATTGAGTTGTGGGCACAGAAACCACAAAGTGAAGAGAAGAACTTATCTCCTAAGGGACGGAAACCTACTACATTTGGTGGCTTTTACTATGTTCATGTCTCGAAGCAGATCTTGGACTAGACATTTACATGGTATATTGATTTATGTGTAGGTAACCCGCAACCACCTGCTGAACTCGTCGAACTACTCCCTGAGCTCTCTGTTCAGTGTGGGCTCCGTTGGGGGCTCCGTCGCCGGCTCGGTCGCCAGCCTGCAAGGATCCACCAGGTAAAAATAGTACCATGGCTCTATAGTACCCTACACTCTACTATTATTACAATCCCACTCGCTGTCGTACTCCTTTTGCGCCAGAATGCCACGTAACTTATAGTAGAATTATCATAAGGTATCTTACATCAGGCGACTTGAGAAAAAAAAAAATGTGCGTTCTGATGTTGTCTGATGAATTTTTGGTAGTGACTGTATTTATTTGTAATTTCTTTCTATCAAACTGATGGAGTCAGCTTGCCAGAGAGAAATTACTTGACTAACTTGCTTGATTACTATTTAGGTTCAGAAACTTAAAAAAATAATGTAGGAGGGGAAATTTTTCATAAATTAAAAAAAAGTTTTGCCTGAGTGTAATTTCCAGGCCACATTTCTTCAATCTACTTTCTTACCTTCGCTACTCCATACTGACCACACTGTATAACGTAGGCTTTCCGGCAGGTCTAGCGTGCACGCGCGCAAGAAGCAGCCCTCGTGGCAAGGCCCGCCGTGTCTCTCCGCGCTCTACCAGATGCTACTCGCGCCCTTCGAGGATCTGCTGCCGGCTTCCTGTAATAATAACCATGGTGAGAACTTTTGGATTATGGAGAACTTTATGTTATTATATGGGTGAAAAATGTGAAAGTAAATGATGCTTAAAAGCGACACTTCTAAGCCTAATGTGATCATATTTATTTTTGGTAGGGATATCTAAAATACTACCAAAGAGCAATTTATGACAGCCATATTATTAAATAATCACCCAGACTCTCCCCCGAGACAAATCCATCCTCTGTTATTAATCCGGAACGACACGACGAGTAAAAATTATATTTTACTTAAATGATATAGCGTTCTACTCACGCGTATTTATCGAGATAGTTTTGGACCCGGGCGGCGGAGGGGTCGCGAGTCGAACTGGTCTGTTTGACTCGCGACGAATACGCGAGAGTATGCCGTTATATCATTTAAGTATGAATCATCCTTACAAAAGTTACTATAAAACAATAATTTTATGTCATTACCAGTTCCTCTGATTATCTCTTTTAAACCATATTCCTTAAAAATCGCAGGGTATACAAACATATTTAACATACTTCTTGCTTTTATAGCATCCCACGGTCGTCGCGGCTGTGGCGGTCGTCGCGAGCTGATAGTTGTCGTAGAGGGTGCGCTATACGCGTGTCCGTGGGGCGCTCTCCGTAGCGCGGCGACCAGCGTGGCGGACGGCGAGCCGCTGTGCGAGCGGTACGCGCTGCTGGCCGCGCCCGCGCTCCGGCCGCTCAGGCATCACCGACATATGAAGGCCAGGCCGCATAATGATCATGGTGAGTTCTCATATACACACACACACACTCACACATTCACAGACACACACACACACACACACACATACACTCACACACACACACACACAGACACTGACACCCACTCTCACACACACACACACTGCTGCTGGAGAGTTTTTTGCGCCGTTTCTTCTCCCGTAGCGAAAGCACAGAAAGCGGTGAAGGATGGGTGGAGTGCTGTCTATTATAATAGTGACGTTCAAATAGTGCTACATTGTAGCCTAATTTGAATAAATGGATTTTGATTAAAAAAAAACATATTCACACACACGTATCTAGCGAGAGCTATCGTAGTTGTAGAGGGCACGCTATACTTACTGACTTTTCATCGGAATACCAGGTGTGACGAAAATATCAAGGAACGTTATTATTTTTTTATTATTTGTATTGGAATTTTCTAATCTTTTAAGAAACCTGATTCGAGAGTTTTCAATTTATTTTTTCCTGATAGGAGCAACACCAGGTGCAGCGAACAACGCTGAAGCAGGCATGCGCTGCCTCGTGGTGGGGGCGCCGCGAGTGGGGGGGGGCGCGCTGGGCGGCCGCGCATGCGCAGCTCAAGGAGGCCGAGCTGGTCGCCGACATGCTGAGGGTCACACCGCTCACGGACTATCAGGTAAATGGAGATACTATCTTGTAAGAGGTCACACTAAGCATGGCTGACAAACATAAGGCTCTAGGCAGACGGACTGCATTTCAACTGCAAATTGCAGTTCAAGGGCAACGTGTCAACTGCGTTCAAAATACAATTTGCAGTTGGATTGTAGTTAAAATGCAGTCCGACTTTCTAGAGCCTAATAGAGGGACCTTGATTCCATATCTGTTTAGCATCCGTAGTTCTAAAGGTTTTTTTAATGTTTTGGTATCAAGTAAGTAATGGAGGAAAATCAAATCACCATTTTCTTAAACCTCCTCGCAACAATAGTTAACATTGATTCCGTTTCCAGGCATCGAAAGAAGCAGTCTTGTCGCAAATAACTCA
This sequence comes from Chrysodeixis includens, assembly GCA_941860345.1. Classification (NCBI taxonomy): domain Eukaryota; kingdom Metazoa; phylum Arthropoda; class Insecta; order Lepidoptera; family Noctuidae; genus Chrysodeixis; species Chrysodeixis includens. The sequence continues at coordinate 4,163,194 of OW796109.1, forward strand.
AGCGGAATGCATTCACTTCGCGACACACATTTGCTGGAAGACACCAGCTATCGTACTCAGTCCTGGAGAAGTGGTAAGGCAAATTTAACCATATTTTCACTACAATACGGATCAGTTTCACATAACCACATTACGAGGATCACTTCTGATGTTCTAATTGTGTTTTCAGGTTGACTCACAAGCAAAACGATTGCTGAATACTAGTGTTGGAAGTGGAGCCGCTGATACTTCGACCGAAAACGAAGAAGAAAGTAAGTCGATTTCAATATTTTTTAGACGAGAAAATTACTTTTAAAATATTCAAATCTTGATACAACCCTTTCACACCAGAAAACGGTTTGTTCTTAAGTGATCCATTTCGTTACAGATTCGGAGTTGCCTCCAAGCAATGAAGAGCTGCCACCAGCCTCAGAATTTATGCTGACTGCATCCGAAATTATGAACTTGAAGATCACCGCCAGGCTGGTAAGTTGGATTTCTTACAAATATTTTTTTCTATTTAGTATTTTAATCTAAGGTAAACAACTTTAAACGAGGTTTAGTAAGTTTACAAACTCACTGTGAATTCGAAAATTACCACTACCATATTTTTGTAAAACCATTTCGTGACGAAATCGGTCTCTGACATCGTTCTGTTTTTATACTGGCTCTTCTAAAATCTTCTCGGTATTTTTCGGACCTACCACTATCGCATTAACAGGTATTCACTTCAAACCTATCAAGAGCTTACCCAAAAGCGTAAATGTAAAGTTCTTCATTTACTAAATGTCAATATATTATCATAGGTGGTAATATCGTGTGCACCATCAAGCGCCGCTCTCCGCGGTTCTGCCGGCTCGGAGGGCGGTGCGGGGGGTGCGGGGGTACGTGCGGCGGGGGAGGGCGTGTCGGCGCTGTGCCGCGCGCTGCTGGCGGCGGGCGCGCACGCCGTGCTGCTGGCGCTGTGGCCCGCGCCGCAGGACACGCCCACCAAGATCCTCTACCGCGCGCTCTACTCCGCGCTGCTGCAGGGGAGCCGCGTCGCCAAGTACGTACTGCATAAACTGCGCGGAGACTCGACTGAGAGCCCAGAGATGATACTCTAACATAACTCTATAAATAACAATACACAGTCACTTGTTTCGAACGATTAGAAAACTGACGATTTCAGTGAATGCGCGAGATCTATTCTATTTGCACTAACATTATATGTATATTTGCATGCTCCTTAAGATTACCATTGAATATTTGCCAATTATACGACATGGTCAAGATTTATCTAATGGAAAAATCTTGGCGATCTGGACCATAATCACCAAAACTTGATGTGTGTCATCACATGTTACACAACTTACACCGAAAATAGAGCTGAATGTATATGTTAAACCAAAACTGGCATTATGGAGCAGATTTAGGTAAAATAATATACTACACATTATTTTTAATCTCTAGCATTGACCTGTCAAAATTCAACTGGTGTACACATAAAAATGTGATTTTTTATCACCCCTATGCATTGACTATGTACACAATTGAGGCACAACATGTACCCCATACTAACCACCACTTCGCTCCAGGGCTCTGGGCGACGCGATGCAGACAGTGCGTCACACGAAGCACTTCGCGCACCCGGCGCACTGGGCCGGGCTCGTGCTGGTGGGCGCCAACGTGCGCCTCAGCAACAAGGTCGCGCTCATGGGGCAGGCGCTCTGCGAGCTGCTGGCCTCGCCTGACAAGTGCAGGTAAGGACGAAACAAACACCAATCACAACGAAAAATATAAAAGAGCAGCTGTGCTACCCGATTTGTCTTTCAGTGCTGTCAGTTTCTACAGCAAAATAGCTAAAAAAGCTGGCGAAATTGAATTTTAAGGGTGCAAACCATAATAACATACCTACCTTACTTTTTCCTACCAAAAGTATTACCCCCATATCTTAGGCCCGTGGAAAGAAAACGTCTATACTCCATTTGTTTAGGTAATTAACTAAATGTAAACAATTTTGGTATGTCTTTTATACAAAATGTGATCTTGAAAAATGTAAAATACTTTTTATAACTTGAAATACATTCAGATTTTCTAAAACTATAGATATTTGATTTGTAAGTGGTAATAAATTATTTTTTGGTTAAAAAGTAACGCCAAGATTGTTTACATTTAGTTAATTACCTAAACAAATGGAGCATAGTCTACAGTTATTATGTACCATACCGATAATTTTTTCATTCAAATATTTTAGACAACAAACGGGTCTTATGCGCATCATCATTATGGATGATAAATTATGACACCGACCGTGGTCACGTCAAGTTACGTGGTATTTCATCCAATTCTACAACCTTTTCCCATATTAATAGAGACGCGCTGCGGGTATGCTTGCACTTGGTGGAGAAGTCCCTGCAGAGGATAGTGCGGGGCCAGAAGAACGCGATGTACACCACGCAGAAGAGCATCGAGAACAAAGCCGGCATGATCAACGGCTGGCGGGAGCTGCTTATGAGCGTTGGATTCAGGTAATGATACACGCGAAATGATAGTTCAATTGTTTAACCACAATAGTAATTGACGTAGGAATAAGTTACCTACTCGATGTTGTCTGTTAAAACATTCTTCTAGGAGCAATGGAATTAAATTTTCTAATACTTCCAAAAATATGAATTTTGAGAATGCTCAATAAAGGTCGAGCCAGAGGAACAATTGTAGCCGTTTGTCGCAGTTGTCCACTCAAAAATAATACACTCTTTTAGCTCCAGTACTATGGTCTCGTCCAGTACTAAATCCTTCACTTTTGATATCGAAACAATGCAAGATAACTTACAATATACATTTGCCACAGGTTCGAACCAGCAGCTAACGGCATTCCTTCAAGCGTATTCTTCCCGCAAAGCGACCCTGAGGAAAGGCTGACTCAATGCTCAGCCAGCTTGCAAGCTCTTTTAGGTAAGTACCGATACAATAAAACGCACCCACTATTATTCTTTATTTTTGCAGCCATGTAACAAATATCTAATATTATAAATGCCTTTCTCTCTTCTATCTTGCTGTGCCCATTAGGATCCATAATTGTGACAATATTAAATTTTCCACCAAATGTTCATTATGGAATGCAATAAATGATACGAATATCTTATTTAATATTGGTTGGGTAATATTAAAGACATTATACACAGACATACACTGAAGTACTTGATTTCTATTTTCTACCTGATATAGTCCATAGCAGGGCTTTCAATTTCTACCATTTTCACAATTCTTCATACCGTTCTGAGTTCTACAAATCTTATACTCAATCGTTTAACTAACTCCCATCTTGTAGGCCTAACATCAACAACTCTCCAAGCGCTATCGAAGCTGATTTCCAACGGCGACGTGGCGGACGACATCATCGGCGTCATCCGCTCCGTCATCTCGCAGTTCTCCGTCAAGAACTCCGACACCGATATCATTGAAGTTGCTGTTAATGTCAGGTAACATATTTTAATTATGTTTGTGCTTTTGTCTACTGGACTTCCACAGCAGTTTCTTTTTCTTTTGTGATTTTGCAAGCCTCGCTTAAGATTCCTCACTTTAAATGAACATCTTCTAATATAGGTAATAAATATTTTTTAAACGATGTATATAAAAACGGAAGAAAATTTAGTTCATTAAAATCAGCTTGAGATGTAAAATCCATCCATAAGTTGATTTTCATTTTGGAATCCAATTTATCATATAAAACAGATATCACCCACCCAAAATGTCGCTTAAACCAAATAAAATGTTACTTAAACTACTACCTCTCGATATCATACCTTACCTTCCAAAATTTTACATCCACTCTATCCCCTCAGGTTATGGCGTGTAAACGGTTGCCACGAGCTGCTGGCGTCGCTCGGGTTCGACCTGGCCGAGGTGGGGCAGGACGAGGTCACGCTGCGGACCGGCAAGGCGGCCAACAGGCGGCACATACAGTTCGTGCTGCAAGCACTACTAGCTTTGTTCGGTAAGATTTGTTTTATTTGTATAGTGTGTGTTCAGTTTCTTTTTTTAGAACAGTGTACATAAAAAGTCCCACTTTTTGTTCACACTGAGTGTACGGTTTAAGGTTAGGTATATTGAATTTAATTAACTTAGAGTACCTTGAATTTTAGTAATAGATAATATTTACTACTCTTATTTAGACAGAATTATTTAAAAGGATCAAAGAAATTCCCTGAATTTTATATTTTAGTAGAGTACAAGTACTAAAATTAATACTTCGTTAAACAGATACCCAAGAAGCCCCACGGAGTCTGAGTCTGGAGTCCAGTTCGAGCGTCGAATCACTGGCATCCATCGACGACGGCGATTTGGAACCTCACTCTGATGGTGAACCTCCTCCGAGGCAACATCGACGTAAGTACTCATAAAACATATCAAAGTTTCTTTCTTTCTAACATTTCTAAAATATTTTTTTTTTTAAATATCGTTTTGTATTTTTCATATGGGACAAAAACGATTGAGCTGTTTTTTTAGAACGTAGATTTTGCTATTAGTCTACTTCAATCAAGTGTTCCTGAAAACACTTATTCTACACTTCCCAACCCATGAAATCTTGCTTTGTTATCAACCAATATATATTGTTACAGAAGAGAGTGTATCATCAGTACCACCGCCGCCGCTCCCGCTGGGCTCGTGCGGCGGCGCGTTCACAATGTACGTGCGCGGGTCCACCGCCTCCACTGAGGTGGGGCGGGGCGAGCCCGACGGCCGCACCGCCCCGCCCCCCGCGCCCCCGCCCCCGCGGTACCGCGGCGAGAGCGACGCTGCCTTCACACCCTCCCCACCAGCCGCCCCACCAGCACCGACATCCGCACCACCAAGAGACGTATCTCTTGCACTCGCACACCAAACCAAAATCAGAACCCTTTACACCAGACGACCACCCTCTGATGATTCTGATTGGGAGAGCTCTGGACATGATACAGTACTACGCAGGAGACCTGAACACTCCCACGCGAGGTACTTAGATGCGTTCTATGACTTAGCCTCAGCGCAACCCCGAAGATCGGAAGAAGAGAAGACCGAGCCAGCGATTGCCCAACCGTCAACATCGAAGAGAGCGCCAAGACCTAAAATGGGAACAAGCAGTCGCGACTCCATGGCACAAGTCAGACATATGAGTGGAGAACTAACTCCCACTATTTCCGAAGTCTACCACGAAAGGAACATAGGACTTGGTTTAGCTCCTCCGCTAGCAGAACTTCTCCTAGCCGAAGAGTCTAAGACAGAGATGAGGGCTGCCAGCTCCAGCGAGAATCTGCTCCTACAAAACTTAGAAAAACTTGGTTTATTAGGCGATGCAAGTGAAAACGAAGAGCGCTGGTGCGGCACTAACTCTTCACGACCGTGGCTATCCGCGCCACCCCTTGAGACCGATATGCAAGGCTCAGATCTAACGACAGCAGAAATAATAGAAAGACAAACGAAATTTAAGAAGGATGCAGAGCCAAAGAGAAAAGAGGAAAACGCTTACGAGCTTAAACCTAAAGAAGAGACACCGGGACCGAGCGGGATAGAAAAGCGATCAGTATCCCCGTTCTCTGAGATGTCTCGTAGGGATGAGGGAGATGGCAGGAGTATCGCGGACTCTCACTCCTCGTACAAAGCTCTCGTGTTGAGTCCCAGGACCCCGTACCTGCCGGAGGAAGGGGAGCCCTCCATCAGCTCAGCGGCTGAGGGAGGCAAGACCCACCCCCGCCCGCGCCGCCCGCCCGTCCCCCGCACCCGCCCTACATACACAACGCTAGACTTTCCACCGAGTAAATGATTAAGACTTGTACATTTCCATGTAACTAACTTAGGATACTTTTGAATGTGAGTGTAATTTATTTGAACTGAGTGAGTGAACTTAGCAAGGCTATGACATATAAAGTTTATGAATATTGTGCTTTAATTAATGACTCTGTCAATATTATATTCTTTGTTTTATAATTCTCAACACATATCGTTATTTATAAATGTTTAGGTATTTATTTGGAATAATTGTAATATCTCAATTTAACTATTAATATTGTAAATCTTAGGTTTTAAAAGTAACATTAGATAAGATTTTTGACTCGACAATTACTTGCCATTGCTTAATTACTTAGATGTATTTGTATAAAGTGAACATAAAATAAAAAGCATCGAATTATTCATAGCTAGTTTTATTTATTGTTAAATCATATAGAGAGCCTATGCCCAGACCTGGTTCTTGAGGAGTTCCTGAGGGCGTGCTCCGGACGGAGGGTGTTTCTGGAGGAGTTCCCAGAGAAATTCCCGGTGCAGTTCCCGAGGGAGCGTTCCCAAAGGGAGAAACTGATTCTGAGAGAGTGTTCCCGAAGGAGATCTCGAGGGAGAGAGTTCCTGAAGGAGTTCCCAAGGGGGAGTGTTCTTAAGGGGGTTCCCAAGGGGGAGTGTTCGAGGGAAAGTGTTCTCGAGGGAGAGTTCGCGACAGAGAGTGTTCCCGGAGGAGCTCCCGAGGGAGCGTTCCTGACGGAGAGTGTCCCGGAGGAGCTCCCCAAAAGAGAGTTTTCCCGGAGGTGTTCCGGAGAGAGAAAGTTATCCCGAAGGAGAGGCTTCCCAAAGGTAAGGCTTCCCTCTGGAGAGTTTCCTTGGGAGAGTGATCCCGAGGGAGAGTTCCCGAAGAAAAGTATTCCCGAGAGAGAAAAGTTCCCGAGGGAGAGAGTTTCCGAGGAAGAGTGTGCCCGGAGGAGTTTTAAAAGGTAGACAGTTCCTTAGGGAGATCACGATCCTCTCAATTATTGAAACTTGAACAAGAAATCAAGATTTTGTTATATTCTTTCATTTTTCCATTACACATTGTTACTAGCCTAGATTCGAACTTAAAACCAGAAACATAACAACCCAGTCAAGCAACAGCTAGACCACTACTACTACATTAAATTCAATCCACAAACAGTGAACCGGTGCTCTAATCTAATAGTACTTACAGTCAGTTTAATTATTGATCGTGTTATTAGTCTTGGTGATATCATTAGCGCAGGTGGTAAAGCTGAAAATTGTCTAACTATGCAAATGTCTTTACATACATAAACACAATGTCTTAATGACGGAATGCCGGTGTTGGCCAACACTACATTCATTAACTGTTGCAGTTTAATTCTTACGACCGGCATTCGTCCATATCGTTACGGTCTTTAGATTTGTGGAGTCGCTTAAATTGCTGGTTCTAATAACGATTACTGGAATGGCGCTTGATTGATTAATGTCCAAAATTAATTACTGTTTGCCCTCTATAAGTTCAGTCCCTTCTAGGCGAAGTATTCAATCTTAATGACATCGTATGGGGTTGCTCAACAAATCAGGTGAAACGTTAGTTCGTAAAAGTTGAATGTCTTACTTGCTGATACCTCTTCAATTAGCAATCTCTAATATCCCATCCCCACCCATCAGGTTTCAAGAGAACGGTAACCAAGCCGCACCCATTTTTAAGGTCTAAAGAACACAAATATCCCAAGGCCATTGACCACGTGCTAATCATGATCAGGAAGGCCAGAAGCACAAAAATAAAAGTAAAAATATTCCACATTCCTTCATACAGAACAGTCGTGCTCAAGCAATTACTGAACTCGGACATGCTTGGAGATCATGGCTTGAGCACATTATATTAATCAAAACATAAAATTCAAATTATGGCCTGTGAGTCAGCTTATTAAGTATCGGATTCAATTAATGTCATTACTTCTGACGAGTGGTCTTAGCCAAGGGACCAAGGGATACCGTAGTACTAAGTAAAGGAGGTTAGTAGAATTGTAGAGGTCAGGTAGACAATCGTTTCATGTAAAATACAGGACTTGATGGAATCCGCTTAGACTGAAAGTCAGCCCTTTGAAAAGGTTAAGGATAATAAGTTAAAATTAACCGTTTAAAAGGCAAAGGCGTTTAAGATAAATTGCAGATAAAACTTTAGCATTCAATCACTTGCATTGCGTTACCAGTGCACATTTAGATATCCGTAGGAACTAGTTACTGAGAAGTGTAACGACCGGAACCGGGAAATAAGGCAATAGTGCCAACCACAAGTAAGTGGAGAAACATTGGCAGCTCCACAAAAAATATCAGGTTACGTCAACCTTGACACGACCGTGAGTTGCCACATTTTAACCGACTTCATAAATGAAGGAGGTTGTATATTCACGAGTTTGGTTATTAGACTGGAGGGTTTTAGCGAATTCGAAGTATATATTCATTATTGGGAGTTAAATAGGGTGTTCCTCAAGGTTGATCCTTTGACCGATACAAAATATTTGCATTTACATTTATAGGAGGTGATTAGGAACTTATAGAGTTGCAAATGGTGTTCATAATTTGTTTACACATAATTCTGTGTTGGTGTGTAGCCAGTGTTTCGGGTTTACTGCCTTTCAAACACAATGAAGGCAGTGCTGACAGTTTAGGTGCTAATAAAATACCTGAAAATTAGGTTCATTGATTTCTGATTTATCACCTTTTTATTATGCTATGCTGTTTAGGAAATGGGGTATAACTGAGTGCAGGCATTATAGCCACCGCGCCAATTACCACTGTACGTACGCGACGTGTCGCGGGTTCGATCCCCACGTAGGACAAGAATTTGTGCGATCCACAAAGGTTTGTTCCTAGTCTGGGTGTCTTTGTGCATGAGAATTGAATGTGTGTGAAACCCCCCGCGATACAAGGGTTTAATTCCGTAGTGCGGGAGTTGTTTATTTTTTTTTAATTTTCGTTGAATAAATTTCTATCTACGTTTAATAAATCTTTTTTAGAGAGGTATTGATAGTAATTAACATCTTAGGACAGTGCTGTAGAGTTATTATCATGAATGTCGAAAACAAAGTGTCAAAGATCTGCTCTTTATATCCACCCTTAAATTATGTATTGTGGAGCAAAACCTTTCTATAGAACGGTAGAACTCCTCCTTAAAACGCTTATAGCAAGCCCACAGGTGCCAAATTAAATGCGCATTCACCAACACACAATGCATAATGCTATCAACAGTTTCATTGACAAGATCAATGTTCACTCTACTATTTATCAACTAAACTGGCCGAATTAAATTCTTTCGCCGCTGGTAAGCCGCGAGTCGTGATCTAGCGAACTAATGCACCACCAAATTAGATAACAAGCCGTAAATCTTAGTAATTACCATATTATTGTGTTTGTTAAGCCGACGCAGTGAGCGGTCTGGTAGACTGGTAAAGGATTATGTTAAACTAAATGTATGTTTAAAGTGAGGACAAAAAAATTGTATTGTAAATTATTTATTGGAAAATTATTGATAGAACTTTTATTTAAATTGGAAGCAGTATGTCGTTTCACATATTAATTGCTGTATGTTTTGGAAAAAGAAAGGTAAAATAAAGCGACACGGGGAAAATATGTGATCATTGGTGCGCTATTTGATGACTGACGCATAAGGGAAACCTCTGGTATGTTAGAAGTACAGCTGTATGCCGTATGCTGCAGTGTGCAGTGGTTTTAGTCGGTAAGAGTCGTCGTTGTCCCTCCTCTCCCCGCAAACAGGCAACAAAACACAAACCCAGTTCATTACATTTACTACAAAACTAAGATTTATCTTTAATTAACAGCTTACAAATGTAATGCTAAAAGGTTTATAAATCAAACAAATCGGTTACCATCGGCCGCTTTAGCTCTTTAGAACCAAGATGCCTTGATAAGCTTAGCAATTAGTGACGTCAGAGGACCTACCAAGACTGTCGCAGTTGTAGAAGCAAGACAGCACACTATACGGCGTAGAGCGGCGTCTCTCTTCAACAACATAAACATGAGTACTTTAAAAGGTGGTACGCCGTCTGATAATAGCAAGGAAATGTTGCAACAAGCTTGTGCTCCGATAGGAAAAGTCAATCATATTCCGTTTGATCTGATCTTAATGATGATTTTATCTTTCCTTTTATTATTATCAATCATGCTTAAGATTTTGTGGGTCAATGAATAGTTTGAAATACATTTTGTGTTGAAATCTTACCAGTGTCAAGTGCAAATAGTATATTCGCTTCCAGCAGATTTTCTCATAATTATTTGTTACACACTAAAAATGCATTTATTTTGTTATATTTCGGCATTAACTGTATTTTTGTAGAGCAAAGGTTTCCCATAGTATTCGTTACATCACAAACCCACAAGTAATCACAATTTACCGAATAAAACGTGATGTTTTCGTGCCTTTGTAACACAACGTTATTTATATGTAATAAAAACTTATGACTATAACTAATTATGTATTTTCGCAAACCGGACACTAGACAGTGGCGTCAATTGCCGAAATATAACAAAATAAATGCATTTTTAGTGTGAAACAAATAATTAGCATATGATATGAGGTAAGCAGGCCGCGGCGTGCAACGCCGGCTAACTTCCAAATACTTTCAAGACACGATTATTGTGTTTATATCCATTGTATTCAAATTGTCTCATGTATTTCCTAGTTCGGCTGTATATTGGGTATTATTTTTAAATATTATGACGTGTTTCTTAGAATACATTTCGAGCTAAACCGCTAGCAACTGAAAGGATATCATCATGACGCTGTGGCACTGCTCATAAGAGTTCTTGCGATAGAATTTATGAGCAATCCAACTTTATTTAATGTTTTTTCATTGGAGCATTTGACCTAGCTAGATTTTGGGCTAGTCAGATCAAATATGATAAGTAACATTCCAAAAACGTAAAGCATGAAATAAAACGCGTCACCGTTCTATTAAATCATACAAAATCGCGTCATTATTCACCGTAATACTTCACCTTCAGGCCAGATTCATAAACTGAGATTAAATCCATATTAAACCGTATTAACGACCGCTTGCGAGCGTCGATCATAATCTCAGCAAAATATGCGAGGCGTCGCAATGTTCTTACCATCGCGATACTAATATTATAAACGCGAAAGCTGGTAACGATGTATGGATGTTTGTTCCTCTTTCACGCTCAAACTGTATCATTTTTCATTAGGTTCGGTTTGAGTTAGGTTTTGGTGAGGATGTTCCTGACGTATGACATCTTCTGAGGGATAGTGTTCCCGAGGAATGGGGGAACACCCGACCTAAGTGTACTAAATGAACGATCATATTTAATGAATATCTTATTGTCACTATCCAAGCCGGTGTGTCTCCCAGCTCATCCAGGTCATCACTCTCGCAGCCATGGTACGAGTGGAACATCTTGGAGATCAGCTTGTTTTGTTGTGCCTCATGTTGATTCTCGTTCTCCGATATGACCTCCTTCACTTTACCCAGCAGGTTGTTCTGCTCATCCTGGACAGGTATTAAGAATATGACGGTTTCTACTGTCATGACATCTTAAATATTATATCTGAAAATTAATAAACTATGCAGACCAATCAAGATATTGAATGTTAGTTTACATGAGATATCTCTGAAGTCACATTTACCCTTAAGCTTTTAGTTCTTGGGCATATGTCTAGCAGTAGACTACAACGAGCAACGGCAATGGGCGTGCACAAATGATGATACATTTTTGCACGCCCATTGCTGGCTACTCAGTCTGCAGTACTGACTCTCGCGCTCTAATTGTCAATGTACTCCTCTTGCTTCCGTATAAAGTTGATGACGTCAAGGTATGTACCACCCGCGACGTCACCACTCGTGGTTGCAGTAGGCAGAGGTGCCGCTGTGGATGAAACATTGTGGTATGAGGTAACTCTTCGACTTAGGTCTAAAACCACTATGTTCCTCCTGGACAAGGGCGGATCCAGGGGGAGGGTCAGGGGGGTCATGACCCCCAGCTTGTTCCAGGACTTAGGTGGACCAATTCACTAATTGATATATATTTTGTCACCATACAAATTTTATGTAACTACCTACATATGTACCTGCAATATTTAATTCATTTCATGTAATGTAATAACTTTGTATACTGGCAAACTTTTGGGGACGAATGCATCGAAAGTTTGAATTTTACTGCGTCACACTTGCGCGCGCTTGTCGACTATGTAGTCTAACTAGACCTAATCTCAGTCGGAATCGGAACGACTGAACTTTAACATAGTTCTAAGTTAAAAAAACTAAAATTTATTTTTACCTTCAATGTGTATAACTAAATAGATAACTAATATATAGATATAGGTAAAAATAAATTATAGTTTTCAAAATTGTTGCAACAAAATCATGAATTACAAGAAATGGTCAGTAATCAGTTTCTCATTATTCCACTGCGTGTGTTTTAACTTAATTACTATTGTTGTTAATAAAGTACCAAAATATTAATCATAGTAATTATTTTCTGTTAATAAAATTGAAATAAACAGTTGAAATAAACAATCGTGAAGATCTTTGGGGTTTTTAAAAACAATGTCGTAGCCTGACGCTGTGAATGAAGTTGTGTATCTGGACCAGATCTGCAAATGCTAAACGAACCAAGTAATCAAATAATGGAGCAAATGTGATTTTGGTCCGGTATGGAAGCAATTTTCGGAAAAATAGCTGAAAATATGACATCTCGTGAACCTGTTCAGGATGGACCGATAAAATTAGTCAACTAAGACTGATGAACCTGAATCAGACCCTGATGAACCTGAATCAGAATTTAGCGAAATGATAGTTAAGCAGAAAATGATAAAAGGGATCGATTCAATTCTACTCTACTTCTGCTCTAACCCATTCTGTCAATGGGGCGTGCAGCAATCTGTATGACGAACGTCTAGCCGGACCGAATATCATGGCTGGCAATAAAAATAACGCTCATATCAACATTAGCAAAACTTTCGAGGATTCAAGATTATTTTGACCACATTTTCAAATTTCAGTTGGATTGCAAAGAGAGCTCTACTGAAATGCGATTATGGTAATCGAATAAAAAAACCCCTGAAGTGAACATACCCGAGATGGTGATCGCTGGCTTTGCCTGTTCCAAGTTTACTTTAGTTAGGTTAGGTTTGGTTTGTAGTTAGGTTAGGTTAGGTTTGTTTCTGAGTTAGGTTAGTCGGTTTTTAGTAAGGTTAGGTTAGGTTTGGTTTTTAGTTCGGTTAGGTTAGGTTTGTTCCTGGGTTAGGTTAGGTTTGGTTTGTTTCGGAGTTAGGTTAGGTTAGGTATGGTTTTTAGTTAGGTTAAGTTAGGTTTGTTTCAGAGTTAGGTTAGGTTAGGTATGGTTTTTAGTTAGGTTAGGTTAGGTTTGGTTTTTAGTTAGGTTAGGTTAGGTTTGTTTCTGAGTTAAGTTAGGTTAGGTTTGGTTTTTAGTTAGGTTTGGTTTGTAGTTAGGTTAGGTTAGGTTTGGTTTGGTTTGTAGTAAGGTTAGGTTAGGTTTGTTTCTGAGTTAGGTTAGATTAGGTTTGGTTTTGGTTTTTAGTTAGGTTAGGTTAGGTTTGTTTCTGAGTTAGGTTAGGCTAGGTTTGGTTATTAGTTAGTTTAGGTTAGGTTTGTTTCTGAGTTAGGTTAGGTTAGGTTTGGTTTTTAGTTAGGTTAGGTTAGGTTAGGTTTGGTTTTTAGTTAGGTTAGGTTAGGTTTGGTTTGTAGTTAGGTTAGGTTAGGTTTGGTTTGTAGTTAGGTTAGGTTAGGTTTGGTTTTTAGTTAGGTTAGGTTAGGTTAGGTTTTTAGTTAGGTTAGGTTAGGTTTGGTTTGTAGTTAGGTTAGGTTAGGTTTGTTTCTGAGTTAGGTTAGGTTAGGTTTGGTTTTTAGTTAGGTTAGGTTAGGTTTGGTTTTTGGTTAGGTTAGATTAGGTTTGGTTTTTAATTAGGTTAGGTTAGGTTTGGTTTTTAGTTAGGTTAGGTTAGGTTTGGTTTTTAGTTAGGTTAGGTTAGGTTTGGTTTTTAGTTAGGTTAGGTTAGGTTTGGTTTTTAGTTAGGTTAGGTTAGGTTTGTTTCGGAGTTAGGTTAGGTTAGGTTTGTTTCTGAGTTAGGTTAGGTTAGGTTTGGTTTTTAGTTAGGTTAGGTTAGGTTTGGTTTTTGGTTAGGTTAGGTTAGGTTTGGTTTTTAATTAGGTTAGGTTAGGTTTGGTTTTTAGTTAGGTTAGGTTAGGTTTGGTTTTTAGTTAGGTTAGGTCAGGTTTGGTTTTTAGTTAGGTTAGGTTAGGTTTGGTTTTTAGCTAGGTTAGGTTAGGTTTTTAGTTAGGTTAGATTAGGTTTGGTTTTAAGTTAGGTTAGGTTAGGTTTGTTTCGGAGTTAGGTTAGGTTAGGTATGGTTTTTAGTTAGGTTAGGTTAGGTTTGTTTCAGAGTTAGGTTAGGTTAGGTTTGGTTTTTAGTTAGGTTAGGTTAGGTTTGGTTTGTAGTTAGGTTAGGTTAGGTTTGTTTCTGAGTTAGGTTAGGTTAGGTTTGGTTTTTAGTTAGGTTAGGTTAGGTTAGGTTTGGTTTTTAATTAGGTTAGGTTAGGTTTGGTTTTTAGTTAGGTTTGGTTTGTAGTTAGGTTAGGTTAGGTTAGGTTTGGTTTTTAATTAGGTTAGGTTAGGTTTGGTTTTTAGTTAGGTTTGGTTTGTAGTTAGGTTAGGTTAGGTTTGTTTCTGAGTTAGGTTAGGTTAGTTTTGGTTTTTAGTTAGGTTAGGTTAAAAACCAAACCTAACCTAACCTAACTCAGAAACAAACCTAACCTAACCTAACTAAAAACCAAAACCAAACCTAATCTAACCTAACTCAGAAACAAACCTAACCTAACCTTACTACAAACCAAACCTAACCTAACCTAACTACAAACCAAACCTAACCTAACCTAACCCAACTAAAAACCAAACCTAACCTAACCTAACTCAGAAACAAACCTAACCTAACCTAACTAAAAACCAAACCTAACCTAACCTAACTAAAAACCATACCTAACCTAACCTAACTCTGAAACAAACCTAACCTAACCTAACTAAAAATCATACCTAACCTAACCTAACTCCGAAACAAACCTAACCTAACCTAACTAAAAACCAAACCTAACCTAACCTAACTAAAAACCAAACCTAACCTAACCTAACTAAAAACCATACCTAACCTAACCTAACTAAAAACCAAACCTAACCTAACCTAACTAAAAACCAAATCTAACCTAACCTAACTAAAAACTAAACCTAACCTAACCTAACCTAACTAAAAACCAAACCTAACCTAACCTAACCTAATTAAAAACCAAACCTAACCTAACCTAACTCAGAAACAAACCTAAACTAACTAAAATCCAAACCTAACCTAACCTAACTCAGAAACAAACCTAACCTAAACTAACTAATAACCAAGCCTAACCTAACTCAGACACAAACCTAACCTAACCTAACAAAAAACCAAACCTAACCTAACCTAACTAAAAACCAAACCTAACCTAACCTAACTCAGAAACAAACCTAAACCAACTAAAATCCAAACCTAACCTAACCTAACTCAGAAACAAACCTAACCTAAACTAACTAATAACCAAACCTAACCTAACTCAGAAACAAACCTAACCTAACAAAAAACCAAACCCAACCTAACCTAACTAAAAACCAAACCTAACCTAACCTAACTAAAAACCATACCTAACCTAACTAAAAACCAAACCTAACCTAATCTAACTAAAAACCAAACCTAACCTAACCTAATTAAAAACCAAACCTAACCTAACCTAACCTAACTAAAAACCAAACCTAACCTAACCTAACTAAAAACCAAACCTAACCTAACCTAACTAAAAACCAAACCTAACCTAACCTAATTACAAACCAAACCTAACCTAACTCAGAAACAAACCTAACCTAACTACAAACCAAACCTAACCTAACCTAAGTCAGAAACAAACCTAACCTAACCGAACTAAAAACCAAACCTAACCTAACCTAACTAAAAACCAAACCTAACCTAACCAAACTAAAAACCAAAGCGAACCTAACCTTACTCAGAAACAAACCTAACCTAACTATAAACGGAACCTTACTAAAAACCAAACCTAACCTAACTCAGAAACAAACTTACTCCTAACAAAAACCAGTAAGTTCACTTTTCGTGTTTTTAGACTAAATAGACATTTTCGTCGTAACGAAGACACTGGTTCATCCGATTTGGATGGAAAACGCTTTAGAAGCGCCACTTCGTTTCACGGCAGCTGCCATTTTTGTGGGAGACATGGTCACCGAGGTCAAGACTGTCGCGGCAGAAACAGATTCGGCGTGAAAAACTTTGCAGTGGCAGCCAAGATGGAGCCACCACCGTCCTCCAACCAAAGAATCCTCGACCGTCTAGAAGTCTCAATTTGCCTTCTGTTTTTGATTCCGGTTCAGAATGTAGTCTGATTAAGTAAAGACATTGTAAATTTCTTGAGGAAGTTTTTCTGTAGGAAGTAGTCATGTGATTTCTCCGCTACAAATTAAGTGTGCTACTAAATTCCAAAATCTTAATCATTACGTATCACGCTTTGCCAGATAATTTCAGTTTCTTAGTTAAGAAGTTTTAGTAGGCCGTAATGTTTTAGAACTAGGGACTTCCGCTCAGATTAGATCTAGTAACGATAGTTTAACTTTTACTGAGAAAAATATTTCTAACTCTTGTACAACAGTTTCGTAATTTAACGAAGATGCGATAGATACCGACTTCGTAGAATAAGACAAAGATCGGTTATTGGGTATATTGAGAAAATACTCCAATAACTTTATACTTAGTTTACCAAATACCCGCATAAAAACGGGTGAATTAGAAATCGATTTTATTGACCCAGCAAATTTTTTTTTGGGAAAACCATTTTTGGAAAACCAACCGTAATATGGATTGTCTTCTCTAGATATTGATATCATTCATAAAAAAGATTTAAGAGATGATAGTGACCAAAATTCGTACCCATTCAAGCCCCAGCTTGAAATAAGCGTTTTGATCGCAAAAAGCGGATACAGTAATGAAGACATTAAAACTGTAAAATAACTAGCTACTGAGTAGTTACACATTATTACTAGATATCAGAGAAGATGACAATATGCACAAGTAATTATGTGTGCCCGGCGCTGCTGCTGGAGCTGCGGAAACCCTAAAGTGAAAATATAATAACCTTACGGTCAATTATATTTTTAAGCCCTTTGGGGTTGAGACGCTTGGGACATGAGGGCTGGGTGCACGAGCTCTGTATAAGGAACTCGCTAAGCGCTTGGTCGACTCCACCCGTGATCAGAAGGCTGGACTGTATTTCGCGCAAAGAAATGGCATTGCCATTCAGCGTGGTAGTGGTGGCGTGGTTTTTAGTTACATAAATTTAGTTATAAATGTGGATAGTTCTTGTTTAGTATTGTTTCTGTTCAATAAAATTATGTGTTAAGTTTTCAAGTGGACAATAACGAATAACAATTTTTAAGTACAGTACTTATGTACATTAATAAATTGCCTACTTTTAACTTGTTATCAAAATTAAATTGTAAGTTTTTGACTTGACCACGACTATGTGACCCCTCATGGCGTCAAAACTGGATCCGGCCTTGCTCCTGGAGCCCTTGGAGTGCAAGGGTCGCGGCAACTCTTACGAACATCCCGCAGCCCCGACAGGCTTACGACTTACGTCTTACGCATGATTTATAGAGGAAGCAATAAATCACAAATTCGTATTTTTTTATTTATCATTGTAAGTTTTCGTAGTTTTACATCAATACAATGTCGAGCACAACACTCGGCCTGTCACCCCCCAGTATGGACTTTAATAAGATTTATCGAGTCGTCCCCGCGTCCTCATTATTCATGGCACGATGAAATATCTCTTATACAACGGCCGCGACAGTAATGCCATACATTACATTGTCTTAAATTACATTGAGAAACATATTAATGATCGGACATCGGCCATCTGTAAATAAGTATTATCGGAACCTTGTAAAGCCCATACTTTAGTATATTCAGCGTAAGTATTATAATTTCGTCGATCTCGCCAACAGCCCACGAAATCACCAGTGCGATTAAGGAAATTATTAACGAGTCGTTGAGTACCGCTTGTGGGGCGACATCACTTAAAACGTAGTAGCCATATTTTTTACTTTACATATAATTTGCTCGAGGATATTATGATTGCCGCAAAGTTTCCGGCAATATTAAAATTTCTGGTAATGAAAAATGAGATAAGGACCCTATAATTTTGGGCGCCTACTAAATATTATTCAAATCATTCAATTCAAGTGTGTTGAGTCAATAAATGTATCGCCGTGGGGCGTACGTCGAAATAATTGTACATGGAGGTTTAATTAAAAATGCGGCCTCGGCCAATCTAAGTCGTCATAATTACAAGTACTGCGGGCTGGCCGGCCATATATCTTCCGTCCCAATAAATTAGTAATTGGTAGTAATGTGTATTAACCTTCGCCGCGTCCGAGCCACACGCAGGCCGCCATTATGTCGGATTTGTTTACATGATCTAGTTGCTCTTGTTGCCATGGGGTAGGAGGAAAGCTGGATAATCCTGTCATGATATGGTGATAGTAAAATGGCGTAAAATAATATTGGTCTAGTGGTTCGTGACCCTGACTGCTGTACCGGGTTGCGAGTTCGATTAACACCCAGGACAAATGTTTGAGCACGATCATTTTGTGTCTGGGTGTACTTTACTTTATAATACCTATGTATGTATTAAGAAATATGATAAGTATAATATTATCACTAAGAAGCTATGACCATGAGGTAGAGAGCTAATTTGTTTTACTAAAACTGAACGGTTCAGGAATCTTCAGAAGCTACATAAGAGATGTTAATAAAAAAAATAGACATTAAATCACCCTACCAACACAATTTAAAACACTTTGACCTTTATCCTAAACCCGCCAAAAACATGGCCCCATTACATTTTGGTTCTCATAAATCACTAAACACTATCAATTAGAAAATCAACTAGACGTAATTGTATTATTTTAATAACTCATTATGTCTGTGTCTGTAATTACAAACGAATATTTATTATATGTATTGATTGGTGCCATTCAATATGTGAACACTGCACAAAATAAATTACTCTCAACCGCAGTTGTTGTAAAATAATGATAGACCACGGTAATTGAGATGTCGTTTGGTTTCACACCTCGTTTACAAGTGTATATCTTTATCATATGTATCTAGAAACTGGCTTCTTGATTACCAAATAGGTAATTTACAGTCATAACTAATTAATTATAATGCCACACCTAAGATACTGCTGAAGTCAGTAGCAGAAGTGCGTAGTTTTGGAGGTTAATTCAATAAAAACATTTGCATGGCACTAAAACATTAATAATCACTTGGAATGAGTAAAATATGTGACTATCAACGTCAATTTATATTATTTATCATTAATAAATAGTAGTAAAATAATGTCATTGTAATACGTTGGAAATCGAAACATGTGTTACACGACGTAATTTAAGAGAGATGTACATTTGTTTACTATAATAAAAATTGCCACATTCCTATATTTTTACTTTATTCTGTATTCTCATTGGTTACTATAAAACTCACCACTCCAGCATAATGTTAGCCGTGCAGTAACGTAAACTTCATATTTTAAAATCACGTACATAATACCACTTACCAAATTTATTAATATTTTTTCTTTTACTATTTTCGCCGGAAGTGTATCAGATTGTATCTAAATTGACACAACAGTAAGGAAACTAGGAATTGAGGGATAAAAACGCGGGCGAATCAGAGTTTTTTATCTATATATAAACTACAGAACATTTCTCTTTAAAAACGCTACGCACTTAAAATAACATATATGTTATTATCTCCAATACAAACCACTCTATATTACAATACAAAAAGACTACAACGCGCAACAAACTACGTGTTTCACATTCTTACATCCAGCTTAACGTGTTAATATTCTTTTGTTTTATCACCAATACATTCACATAAGTCAAATTCTCTCGCATTTAGCCCTTACTGCTATACTCTTATCATGGGATGGGCCTACGACCTATGGGAATAAGAACAGTGAGGCAATATTATCCGAAAGCGTTGCATTAAACATTTTCAAATAAGCCAGTAAATCATAACGATATGTACAAAGTACTTTAGTATTATCTTAAGCTTACTATCACCGTTTGCACTAAATCTGTTGTAGTTTTTAAAAACAGTTGCCGCTCTACGCCTTATAGTGCCCTGACAATCTTTCGAAAGTCCTAATAGAGTTTTGGTGGTAGGTCTCCGATTTAGTGTCCGGACAAAGAAATAAAGTAACATATCTCTATACAGATCAAGATCAAGCTTGCTTGATTATAATTATTGTTTTTTATTATTGGACAGAAGTTAGCACAAACAATTCGTCAAGATTAATTACTATTACATTACCTTTTTAACCACACTGAGGACCCTTGACCTTGCTTCTATGCCTTTTTACAAGTTTATATCCAATTCTGGTATTCAAAACATAGTAGCAGAGACAATGTATAATGCGTTTTGTATATGTAGAGTAGAGCCTACATATCAAAACCAAAACTGTCAACATTTTGACATAACAATTGTCAAAATTCAGCTCTACATACTTTCGCCGTCGGCGTACAATTTAAAGCTAAGTTAATTAAATTAACGTTCGATAAATCGATTCAATCAATGACTGCGTGACCTAAAAGAGACTGGTTTATTTTAAAATCTCGCGGCTTTCTGCTCGTCCTACGTCGCAAGGTGGACCAGTACCCTTAGACCAAGAAATTAAATATGCTCTACTTTTTTACCTACGTCTTATGAGCATAAACTTATCTCCATTCATATCCATATATAGGTAAAGATTTTATTCAACTGTTTATAATTGGTTGTTATTTTTTTATCTTTGAGGGTTATTACGGCTGCTGTACTGCGTTTTAAACTTGCATTTTTTGTAAAAACATCTGATGTTAAAACCAAATGATAGACCGACTAGTTGTTGCTTGCGACTTCACCCGCGCAAATGTCGGTTATAACTTCAAAAACAAAACCGAAGCGGACTGCGTTAATAACTTTTTTTAACAAAATTAATCGCGTCCTTTGAGCGTGAAAGAGCAACAAACATTCATCTATCCATACTTACAAACTTTCGTGTTTATAGTAGATATTAATAGGTCATTCAAAACAATTAATAAAAGTGAGAAGTCAATTCAGAAGCAACATAAAAACAATAATAATAAAGCCATTAGAGACACTAAAAATCGCCGTAAGCTTGAAATAACACACAAGAGCCAAGATACATAAATCTTCATACTTGTACTTACGCAACGCGCAGCCTACACAATAAATCATTCAATGTTTATATAAGTGCAGCTCCCCTATAATTTTATTTGGCTCCTTGAATTAGAAAACCACTAGTTAAGTACTGTCAGCAACAAAACAGTATATAGTTACAAAACACCTGTATGTAATTAAATTTGTGATCGTTGCTAGAAGAAAATTAAGCTTAGCGGTGGAATACAAGAAAAAAATACTATATTATAAATAAAAAGAAAGAAGGATTCTCAACACTCAATGTTATAAGATTGACAGTGATAAAGATCTACAAAGATCTTTTGGCACGTGGATGACATTGTCATGAGGATTGAACTGTCTGTCAAAAGTCATGGTTTTTCAACAATGCCAGCTTTAGTTCCGATTTCGGCCACGTGCCAAAAGATCCTTGTAGCGCTATATTTGTCAAGTTTGTGATCTGTCTATCAATTTTTTGTATTTCGCAAAAAGATGCCGTAAAACTTTACAGGTTCCGTCAACGCAAACTAATATGAATTCGCTTAATTTGCTTTAGTCCGCTAAAGTCAAGTTTGGCGAAATAGCTCTAGGTAAACCTAGGCTAGCTCTACAATGTTTTGTATAACTGTACCTTCGTCCAGTTGTCCAACTACTTTGGAAATGTCCATTGTGACCAATCATAGTTGACCTTTACAATAATTTGCATCTGTCTCGGAGTATGTTATGAATATTTGCCGAGGTGTGTCTAAAGGTAAAGTATTGATTTAATGTTTATGAATTTAATTAGGTTAATGTTTTTTAAGAAATAATCGTTTTTGTTTCCGGTGGACTTTATAATTTGTGCACAAATAGTCATAAAAATTGTATTTCATGATCAAAGACAATTAGTGAACAAAAAGATGTCTACATTTCGGCATTTCTATGTATTGATAGGCGATAGTATTGCTCAAAATTCCAATCATTATAATTCCGCTATTAAATCAATTATAGCTCATAAAAAGTCATAAAATAATTTACAAGGTGATTTAGATTCAAACATCATTTATACTTACAAATTAGTTAAAACTCTAAGCACAGCTACACATAAACAAAAGGCATAAAACCTCCTTCGGAAAGAAAAAAACAAGTACATAATAATATAATGCATACATTGTAGAGCATTTTCTTTGTTTCTAAAGAAATATACAACTGCTCTAATTTCACGCTAGCATATATTAAAATCATACAGGAGCAATAAAAATAATTATCGTATCAAAATTAATCGTGTAGTTAGTTTTAAAAATCTAAGCTTACATACGACGGACTGACGCAGAAAGCGACTCTGTTTTCTATGTGAAATAAGTTTGGAAATCAATCAACTTTTCGTTTTTTTTTCTTCATACTCCTGCAATTTAATCCTTGCATCACAAGGGGTTTCACAGACATTCAATTCACATGCACAAAGACACCCAGTGTCATAACAAACCTTTGTGGATCGCACAAATTCTTGTCCTACGCAGGGATCGAGCCCGCGACAAGTCTCGTACAGTGGTAATTGGCGTGGTGACCTAATCCGTGTTAGGAGATAACAGCTTATTTGCGATCGGCAGTGATCAGTAGCGATCGGCAAGCAAACGCATTGCCTTTCACACTTGACTCTTTTAGAAGGCGATTGACATTCCATAACTCTTGCCGCCAAGTTCAAGTTGCGCGTGCGACTTACTGTCACACCGAAGTGTAAGCGCGAATAATTTTGTTATCCTTTTTGTATTTTTTTTTATTTACATAGGGATATTCCTTTTCTATCTGCACAAATTCATAAATGAGATTTTTTTTCTAATAATTGTTTTTACTTACTTTTTTTGCCAATCTGATAAATGGGCTTAATAAAATATATATTAAATAGCAAGAATAATCTTTTGTGCATATTTTAGTTCCTAAAGTTACATAGGTATGTATTCTTTTTTTAACAAAAAAAAATAAACCTTGGTTACTGCGTGAAAATTAATCTTTATAATTGTATATTAAGTATGCTTCCAATATAGCGGCATTTAGGTCTTAAAAATGTAATGATCAATATTTCAATTACCATTTTCTTAATTGAATCCTATGAGTAAGCTTCACACATCAGCTTAAATTATAAAAGGGCAATTATTAAAACGACTCTACTTAAGTGAATAACAAGATTTTGCATACTGACACACAGACATACAGCTGTTTTTAACTAATTAACATTGGCACCGTAAGGAATTCTACCAATCACTTCGGTATTTCGTTTACTCGTTGCCTAGCAACGCACTCAATGTCAGACGTTTGTTCCACCAAATAACGAATGTAACGCAATCATTTGTTTCTTTTATTATCATTACTTGTACAATAAATTGATTCGTGGTTATCAAGATAAAGGCAGTAACGTGTTAGGGGCGTGATTGTTTTTAGACAAAGAGAATATAATACACCTGTACGGACAATACAATGTAGCAGTGGTTTAAAAAGGTATTTTTTTAAATAATATAAGACCTACTTAGAAGTTAAACCTTCATAATGCTGTGTAGCTTTTCTTTGCCCAGCGAAAAATATAACAAAAAAAAAAAACAGCCAGTCAAAAATGTTGTGTCACATAAAAATAATCCAAAATGAATGTGCTAAAATGAAAGTTGACTCTAGATCTTCCACGATACATATCTCAAATACTTTAACCGTATTTCTCTTTCGTCTGTATCATTTTAAGTTATATTCTCAATCGAATGATACCTGATCAATTTCATTGTCACGAGCTAAGTTAGATTTAAACAAGTCCGTTTACTTTTTTTCTGGTCTGTGTAAAGAACCTCCTTTGTTAATTGACAGACAAGAATTTTAATGAGTCTATCTTATGTAAAGCACACTTAGTCGGGACCTGGAAAATTACGACGACTTTTTAAAGTTATATTATAGCAGTTGTGGGAGCGAGACGACGCGCTACACAGCGTATAGCAGCATTTCTCTTCCACAAGAGTAAGAATATTACTTTAAGACGTAGTAATGGGCAATCTGACAGTTTGCGGTGATTATTGGCAGCCGACAGAGATCTATGCATTGTAAGTACAAGATAATTAATATACAAAGTGTATGACAAGTTACCAATATCCTTTTTCAGTTGTCAAACGATCAATTTTCAATAATAGTTCTTATTAGAATGGACTAAGGTTGATATTTGTAATTGCTTTTAGGACCCGCACCGGCAAATGCAGAGAAATGCGTTGTTCTGATTTACCTGTTATAAATCACGTAGTATATGTTCAAAAGTATGAAAAATGCGTGTTAAGTGTAAACGGTTGATCATAAATCATGTATCAATACCATTGACAGGCCAATTTTCGTTATTGTAGCCTTACTACCAAGAAAAAGAACTAGAAGTACGGCTCTATTTTATTGTTGTTTGCAGCAGCGCGTGAAAATACATTGGCGCCCCGCCGTGAGCTTGTAACAACGTGACACCATCCATCAATCTAGCACGGAGGTTGTATAATTACTAATAATTAAAAGGCAATTAATAAAACTAATAATAAAATGTTCACTTTAGCACGACCACGGAACTTGAGAGCCTAAAACCACCTTTTAAAGCAAGACTGTTGAAATTGTGGAAGAGAGATACTGCTCTACATTGTGTAGTTCTGTCTTTCTTCCACTACTGCAATAACGTTATTTTAAGAGGTTGATGTTGAATCTGAAAGAGCGCAGGATTTGGGTGCTTATACGTCAAATTAAAAGCTTAAATAAATTAGAATACTGGTTAATGGTGGAGTAATTAGCAGCTGGTCTGACACAGGCGCCAAAATGCAACAAATTAAACCTATTTACTGGCGCTTAATAATTATAGCGGGTCTTTCTATGCCATACAGATTATTTCTTCTAACTTTTAAAGCGACCAGTGTAATTTGTTATATGTACTTATTAGCTTAAAGATTACACGGCATAGCAAAGTGATCACCGTTCCAGTAATCACTTCCTCGACTTCCTTGCGCGAGACATTTGTGTTACAGAAAAATATGTTCGTAACGGGAACATATTTTTTTGTAACCTTTGCGTAGATTGTAAAATTAAGTAATTAAAGCATGTGTAATTCAAACGCCGGAATGCTTAAAGTCATTTAAAGACGAACGCTTGCACAAATGATTGTGGAGTGTAAGTGTATACTTATAGAGAAATCACAAAGAAAACGAAAATTCACTTCTCCGTAAACGGTCAATTTGCCGGTCTCTCTCTATACACGAGTTCATAAAATATCAACAATCTAATCGCTTCAATCGATATTAACATTAATATATTATACATTTATGCACTTCTTCTAAAAAGCCACCATTAGGAATGCAGTCCATGCGGTTCGCAACGAAGGTTTACTTCGATCGCAAGTTCAAAGCTGTGTATCATTACATGTATAACGTACATATTAGTATGCCTAGCAACTGCGCCTATTAAATGTCATTATCTCTTGGAACTTAGTTACGGATCTAAAGCCTGTTAGTCGATTTAAAGGAAAATCGAGTTAGTTATTAGTCATAGTCCGCCCGATTAATAATATCTACTTTCAGATTTTCATTCTCTTGGGTGATCAAAACTCAAAGAGGTGTTAGTAGTTGTGATGTAAAAGATGGCTAACAAGGAGTCCAGTTAAGGACCCGGGATATTGGTGAACAAGATTCGACAACTGGACAAGGCAGGACAGAGCTGATAATTCGATAGTTGACAATATTCAGTATAAATTGTCTATATTTCCAAACACAAAGACAAAGGGTAAAAAAAAATAGTATCTATTATTACATTTACTTAGCTAACATTTTCAAGTAATGTTTCACTTTTTTAAGTATTTAATTAGAATTACAATTAAAAAAATCTAGTTTATTTGCCTTTTAGCACCCTTGTATAATCTACAACAATACCTGATATTGCCAATTAGACACATTTACTCGAAGGTAAGCGTACTAATTACACAGAGACTACGCGTATATCTAGGTAATACCTAATACCTAGGTTATTAGGCATTCTGTCTAACATTGCTTTTGTTTTAGCACTAGATCCGTTTGTGTTGCAAAATTGTATTTCACCAAGATATTAGTAATGTGCTTTAATTAGTATTTTCTGTTATGCGCTTGCCGCTTATTAATGTCTTGACAGGCCTGTTGGCCTGGTGGTTAGTGTCCCTGACTGACAGCAGTCAGGGACACTATATCCACAACCTCCGGTGTAGACCGGAGGCCGAGAGGTTCGCTCCCCACCCAGGACAAATGTTTGTGTGATGAGCATGATCGTTTTTTCTGTGTCTTGGCGTAATTTATATTATATATAATCATCATCTTCCTGCCCTTATCCCATTTTACTTGGGGTCGGCGCAACATGTTTTTTTTTTATAAACATGTTGCTAATGGATTTGGCTATGGTTTTATAGTCGGCCGCCTGCCTGACACTAACCCTCTTTGGGAATGCGATTGTTGGTGGTTTACCCGCCACCATTCGGGTGACCCAAGGTGCTCGGTACAGTGCACTAGGTCTTAAGGTCCATTAGTCGCCTTTTACGACACCCAGTGGAGGATATGGGGTGGGGCTATTCTTTATATCCGGACACCACACGGATCTATATTATACATAAATAATTTATATTATATATAAATATATAGAAATAAATAAGTGTGTCTATCAGTTGTCTAGTACTCATAATGCAAGCTTTGCTTAGTTTGAGACTAGATAGCGTTATTTCAAAGTCGTCGAATAAAAAATAGAATTAACTATTAATAGGATTGCAAAGTAAATTACAAGATTTCTCAAACAAAAATGAACAATCATTACTTGATCACATAAATATTTAAATATTTTACAAGGATTGAACCTGCACCACATTACGTGATGTAAGGTAACAATCAGCTATGCGTAAAATCCTACTTGATATCACAATTCTGTTTAAGCTCTTACGCGAGTAAAGGTAAAAAAACTCAATTTAGTCAATCATTGCTATTTTATCATGTCAAAATATCTCAAAATATATAATATAGTCAAAATGTCTTATACGAATATTAAAAGCTATACAGAACTCAAGTGCTTGACCTCAAAGGTCTCATACCGCATTTGTTAATTTCGCCAGTGACTCCTTTGATTTAGGAGAACAGAGATCTAGATCTTAGCTAAAACTAATAAATTATTCTAAAGAATTTTGTGTGTACGAGGTCAAAGGCCTACCAAACCTAAATATAAGACTGTGGCAGCTGTTAGAGCGAGATGCCGCTCTACGCTGTGTAGTGTCGTCTCTTTTTTCAACTGTAACTTACTTTAAGAGGTGGTGGTAGGCTGTCAGATAGCTAGCAATGTAAAATGTTGGTGTGGTTTAATAGCAATTTGAACATTAGCTGTACTGTTTAATTATGTTATTTATTTCAGGGTATTTATACGGTTTCGTTAGTTTTTGTTGTAAGCCACAGATTAATAAATGGCGAAGTTACACTATGTGAGCAAAGCTTGCTGGCATATGCCTTCGCCTACCCCAGGGTGTACTATGTCCATGGTATATTTAAACAAGATTACCATCTATTATGCACGTAAAAGAATGAAATACTTTGCGTTTAAACGCACATCAACTTCACCGACTTATAAATTACTTCAGATAAGAAAAGTTCTATCTCAACCTTTAGCGGAGACGTCACACACCACAAAGTCTTTCACCCAACACCCAAGTATCCTGAATAAACATGCAACTCTATTATTTATTTATTATTTTTTGTTTAAAAAGAGAGGACTTCCTCACTAAGAAATGATATGTATCGGGGGGGGTTTTACAGACATTCATTTTACTTGCACAAACACCTATTAATCCTATCATATCACTCCATCAGCTACTTGCTCTGTGCTGTATCACTGTAGCTCCGCGTGTAGTGACGGTGGCGGTCGTCCTTGTGTCCGCGCCGCTGCGCCTGCGCACCGCCGCGCTCGAGGGCGGAGCGAGACAATCCACAGACGGCCGGCCGGGCGGCCTGCTGTCACCGATGGTAATTAGCACGTGAATTACACGGAGATATGATAATGAAAATATACAAAAAATAAAATGATTTAGGGAGATAATTGAAGAATAAAAATTAATGAAAGATACATAATTCTAGTTTTTTCTTTCAAAGAACACAAAACTACTGGAGAATTAACGTTGAAGAAAGTTTTTGACGCTTCTAATTGATGACGACACTACCTAGATATTTAAATCGTTATCTACCGGAAGGGTTTAAAAAAAACCCTTTTTATGGAATCTAAGAAAAATGTAAAAAGTATTAGTCAGGTGTAAGGCTATAATTGAAGATGAACAACAAATATATCAATACCTCTGTCTGTCATCTAAAGTTGTCCTGTTATGTATTTCTCATGATCCTTTAGATAAATAATTAAACTTAATGTAAACGGCGTGACAAACTGATGATATTGTGGTGTCAAGTCGTTAACATTCAAATGTGAGGTTAGGTCTAGACTTTATTTATTAAATCAATAACTACAGACGTTAACTGCGCACTTATCGTTAAATCTATCCTTAGTTGTACGTTATGCCCGATAACTGTAACTTAATAAAATAAATCGGTTTCTAGCTCTAGATCTGTAAGCAGTATTTCTTTTCTTACCATAGACTTATAAAAAAGTTTGAGTAAAAAAAAATAATGTACGTCCAAAAATATGTGTTTTTGCAAGTCAGAATGAAGAGAAAAGGATATGGGCATATGTTACTTTAATAAAAATAAAGAAATCTGATCCGGAATTTAATGCCTACAACACACTAAATTGTAGTGTGTTTCAGGCAGTAAACTCATAGAACTTAAAGTGTTAAGGGCCTTCGCAGAAGTCTAGAAAAAAGGATAATGTAAGTATTGCTAACTTAAGTATAATATTATAAGTATATAATTTAACTTAAGTATAATAATAGAAAGACAGCGTTAGGCAACCCTGCGGAGAGTTGACCTGTCGCCCTTCATACCGGTCACGTGCGCAGCGAAAGATTATTAGATTGGCTTTTACCCGATAAGGCGAGAAACACATTATTTGCACTTCAAGTATATAGAGCTAAAGAACAAGATCTTTACATGGTAGGTGACGTTAAACTTAATGGCTTTAATAATGTCAAAGAAGTAGTAAAAAATATGCATCAAATATTTGTATGTTTGGTTTATGAGGTTGTTGATAAAACATGATACGCCCATGCTAGCTACGTATGCCAAAGTTCAATTTTTGTGTTGCTAGCTGCTGCCCGCGATTTCGTTCGCAAAAAAAATAGGGATGAAAAATAGATGTTGGCTGATACTCAGACCTATTAAACGCATAAGTAATTATATAAAAAATTAAGACAATCGGACCTGCCGTTTCGGAGGAGTACGGTAACACACATTGTGACACTGGAATTGTATTTATAAGATAAGATAGATAATAATTTTATTTATATCATAACATAATCAGCCAGAGGCTATAAGAAACATCTACAATGTGTTTTATCATGAATATTGCTGTAAAAAAAATCTACGACAAAATTCTACAATTTTGCGCTCTACATTTCCCATTCATACTCTTAATTTATTTAAATTAGTTACGCATTCCACACCTTATTGTTTAATAAGCAAAAACGTGGAACAATTCTTGAAGAATGAGGTCTTCCTACCAGGGTGGCTACCACCACCGCACTACGTCAAACTATTGCTGTTGTGCAAGAGAGAGAGCGCACTAAACGGCGTAGAGCGGTGTCTCTCTCACACACCTATAATAGTGTAACTTTAAGAGGTGTGTAGGTGTGTTTGAAGTCTCATAGTACGGGTATAGGTCACGATCACAGCCTGATCATGAATACCACGGTTATCAACATTTCGCAGCTGTCTTTATTCAGGGCGTAAGTATAATGAGCCATCCTGCCAATTAGCGACACTTGTTAAAAGCCATTAAACACTCAATCGAGGATAATGTGTATTGTTATGGCATTTCATACATTTTTATGGCGATACCAAGTGGTATCATGCGGAATGATACCTAAAACAATTTTAAGACCAATTTCACAGATGCATTACGTTTAAAGAAGTGATCAATTGAAGTTAATATCAGTTATCATGCTTATTTGAGTTTATACCTAAAGCGGTTCAGGCTTTAATTCCATTTGTGATATTGATCAGGAACAATTTAGTCGATTACACTTCTATTTTTATATATTAGTGGAACTAAGACTTTAACTTCGGCTTTAACGGACAATTAATCTATACCGCAAATCCAAAGTAAAAATGTTGCAAAATAGCCTAATATTACATAAAGACTTTCGAAACGTATTCAAAATTTACTTTTTATATTTATTCAAAAACAGGCATAAAACTCATTGTAAGGTTAACAGGGGAGCGGAAATGGCAAAGGCCATGTCTCTTACAGCCAAATCCTTACCAGCCGTCACTTGTTACAAAGGCTTTAAACGATACAGAAATACATATAATGCGAATTACGATACATTGTCATTTCATATAACTTTTTACAAACCAAGATACAGCTCCGTTCCGAAACGATGGATGGATTGTGTGAAAGATGATATGGCTACAAAGAGTGTCACTTTCGAGATGACGTCAGGTAGGAACGTGTGAATGAAGAAGACATGCTGCGCCGACTCCAAATAATAATTGGAATAAGGGCAGGAGAATGATGATACAAATCCGTAATGTATTCCAATTTGTAACTTTCACATTTCTCGATTATTATTTTTTTAAATGGGACACATTGCAGACTCTCCCAGCTTTAGTATCAAAAGTGATGTACCATTACCACTAATGTATCGAAAATAGCTTAACATTTTAGCTTTCGTTTAAATTGATTTACGTTAAAACAAACGTATCGATAAACGCCAACAAGTTCATGTGACAAGAGTAATGTGTAACGTTTAGTTCGGACATAATAATCGTAAATTTAAACGTAACATTTGTGACCATAAGTTTTAGTTATATGAGCTGTCACTGACTGATGTAGACGCATGAACCGATAGAACATGATTAGGCTGAGTGCTCATTAATAGATATTTAAAAAGTCCTACGATTTATTATCGATTTTACTTATTTACTTATATAGCATTCGTCATTTACTAATTGCATAAAAAATAATACTTCGTTTGCTTACATTTCATTGATTTTTCAGACAGATTTAAATATTAAATTAAGTTGAACTTTTCAGAAGCTTCGACGGAAAAGACGCAGCTTTAACGATGTAATTTAATCTCTTACAGATTTTTTGTTTTCTCCTGGAGTTAATATGCACTTAAGGATCTGAACAATTGCAAGAGACCTTGTCGCCAAAAAGCCACAGAAAACAAAAGCTCAGTCACTCGAAACCTTCGGAAAACTCCAAAGGCTCTTGGCGACGGGTGACGTCACGACATTCTTAACCCGCCTTATTACTTACGTAATAGAAACGTTAATATTGCATGTATCGAGGCAATTACATTAAAAACCATTACAATATAACTGGTAGGGTGGGTTCGCAGTACAAATCATTAAGGAATTGTCTCAACTGTAAATGTGCTTTTGACAAGTGTCAGTGTGTTAACTGTCAAGATCCTGCATTGGATGGATCTAATGTATGGCAATGACATTCTTTTTGACGAATCACGTGACAAATGCCATCTTCAAGAAGGACTTTTAGCTATTAGTGATATTCTAAAATGTCTATTCATTTATACAATCCACTTGAAAATGAGAAAGGCAGCGAAACAGTAAAAGGCGGTATTTTTACATATAAGACCTTTTCTTGAATACTTTTATTCGGATTGTAATTTTCAACCATTTGAAAAATTTCATCAGTTCTCCCATAAATATTTATTCAATAAGTAAATATTATATACCATTTACCACTTATTACGAACAAAATATTCACACGAGAATCGTCAGTTTAAGGCTTATAGGAACAAGAAGTGTGTCAAGCTTAACGAATTCTAAATTAAACGCAGGAAGCATAATATTATTGATTACTAGCTGACCTAGCAGTGCCCGCGACTTCGTCCGTGTGGAATTTAACAAAAATAGTTAAGTCTCGTAAAAATCGGTCCAGCCATTTTAGAGATTTCCGAAACACACAAAGATACAGACAGACAGGCAAAAAATGAAAAATATAATATTTTGGTACATGTACCGTATAAATAAGCCGCAAGAAATAAAAAATATTTATTTCAATTATAGAGACAGACATTGTAATTTTATTTATAAGTATAGATAAGTTACATAAAGTCTAAAATATACTTAGGTAATCAGAGGAATACAAATGCATTAAAAGTTATGACGTCTAAATTAATAAACACTATTACTTACTAGTGTTTGAATGTAATTATATAGCATAGTTTTTACACCAAGCTTCCTCCCTAAACATTAAAGCAGCTTATCTTTGTATCATCATTCTCATTAAGAACTGATTACCTACATTTATAATTTTCGTACAGTCATTATCGGAAGGCACGTAAAAATGTGGGTCCTGCGCCTGATCTCTCTCCGATCGTGTCGGATTACCGTCCCATCGGGCTATGAGAGTAAAGGAACAGAGAGTGCACCTGTGTTTGCGGACACGCTTGTTTACTATAAGTAATATGTCCCGCGTAACTGGCCGGTGTCATAGTAACACTAGCCACCGTGACCAAAAACGTTCCGGACATTTTTATTACATCCCTATTTTCAATCCCTAAAGCAATTTCTAAGTTTCCGTAACCGTGTCGACGCGTGTGCACTCCGCCTAAGTCTAGCAACAATTAGATATGGATCGAGCGTCGCGCGCATGCCTCTTATGAGACCGACATATTACACGCTGTATCGCTACACTATGTACTTGACGTATCCCTGACATTTACCGATATTTCTCTATTAGGTACTTAAACTTGTGTCGCTGTTACATAGAAATTTGTAGATAAGGCTGTCTCTTAAAACTGTTACAATATAGGTGGTAATGTTTACACTAAATATGACTATTGGTGACATATCGTAAATATTTTACGAACCTTCTCTAATGTCAGAACTTATTATTATTTTTTTAAATATTTAAGTTCTTAATCGGAGTTGGATGTAGTACAATATCGTAAACGACGGTAATTAAGTAGGTATTGATTAAAAAAGAATTCCTTCGAAAATTACTTAAAAAAGCTGATATCCTGTCTTGGTCTGAGCTATAAAACTTAACGAAAAAGCGACTTAACATTAACAGCGAATAAAAATAAATGAATTGTACATTATTAACCAGATTCCATGAAATTAAAACAAATATAAAAAGAGTGCGAAAAAATACAAATATGTCACAGTGAAACGGAAGCATAAACTATGCAAGTGGGAAATGCAGACAAGGTCGCGATCGATACCTAGTGCAGCGGGACTTTTACAAAACAATACGAGAATGCAATACATTGCTGCAAACAGATGACAATCAAACTCCTACACGTGTTATAAGCCCGCCATGTATCGCGCCTCAGCCAAAAAGTCGTTTTGGAATAACTTCGATAGTGAAAGTTTAAGGTTTAATAACCGAAGCAGATTTTACGCCTTTTTTATTCAGCGGTCTGCACAAGAATGAGGAAATTACACCCACGCAGATAATTCAAATAATTCAATTACACTGAAACATATACGATTGTCATTGAATTTGTAATTCTAAGAAACTTCACATCATGACTTTATTTAGTTTAGTTTTTATTGTCCTTTGTTGTTTTCTTTTAGTATCAATCAATACATACGTATGTCCAATCGCCGTGAGGACAATAGATTAGTAATTTTAATTAAATATCATATTATATTTATAAGAAATCTTTTGTAAAGCAGGCACTGTTTTTCTTTTTTTTTTGTTGACTCCCACGCTAAGGGATTTAATCTGTATCGCGGGGGTTCATAGACATTCACATCAAATACACAAAAGCTCCCAGATTCAGATTCCCACACCCACCCAAACTCAAGACTCATATTCTGGCTACCGAATTGAAAAAGGAGGAAAAAATACTATACCGTGACATATGACTACAATCAGTTGGCACTTAAAACCAGAAGTTCCGCAAAGAGAGAAAGGCTATAAAAATGGTTGTGTGTGATGTCAGATAACAAATCACATGACTGCGACTGTAAACCGGTAGCCGTCGGTCGTGAATGAATACGGCCAGGGTTTTACAAGAGTTCACTTTTTATCGCAATAAATTATATCCGAGATATACGACATTCATTTGGTGTTAAATCAAGTTCGCACAAAAGGGCAACTAACACAACTAGGCAACTCTTTCAATGTTAAAGAAAATTATAAAACAAAAACGCATTTAAGACTAATTTTAAATCAACGTTTTCTTCTTCTACTTACTTGTTACAGTTTTTAATTGATAACATTTCCAGCAAGCTTGTCTTTCCAAGTTTAAATTTATTTCAATACTAGCTGTTGCCCGCGATGTCATTCCCGAAAAAAAAAAGAAAATAGGGATGAAAAATAGATAGTTTCCGATTCTCAGACCTACTGAATGCATATACATCATTTCAAGAAAATCGGTCTAGCCGTTTCGGAGGAGTACGGTAACTAACATTGTGACACGGGAATTTAATTTATAAAATCAAGAGTAAGAGGGATAGACGGATGACAACAAGATCACAAGCATACAGTATTGTTTTACCTCAATTAATGCAGTCTGAACCTCAACAGTTGACCGAATTCTAAAGATCGCGATCGCATGTAGATGCACCGCGATCCAAACATAATGATCCTTACATCATAACCTCGTAAACAGGTGCTGTTTGCTCATGATGTCGTGACGAAACAACTCATGCGCATTAAACTAATTGTGCTTTTCGCTACACTAGTCAACACTGCAATATATTTAGATGCTTGACAGCTGCTTCCATTGTGATCGGAAATAAGGCTTAGTATGTTTTTGTACCATTTTTTGCCATTGCGGATCTTGAGAGAGATAAGTAGATCATTGAGGAAGCCTGTGGGTATTAGAGGCACGTTAGACGTATCGATAATAATAATGAAGAGATTTGTAGCACTTTGTTAACCGGTACCGGTGCAAGACAGAATATACGAGTTTGGTGATAAACGAAAGTCTCAGGTTCACGAACTCCTTCACGTGTATTCCGGAGTTTTTCTCATATATTTTAGACTTTAAAAAAACGTGTAGGTTTGCTGTACACCAAACATAGATCAAATGCAGTCACTTGATAAGTCTAATTGCTTTATTGAATAGTTAAAGCGCCATTTTTAATCTTATGGATTCTTTTCCTAGTCTTATAGAGAAAAAAATGGTAATTAGTACAGTTGGCATAAAAAATCAAAACGATTATGATATTTTTATCGCTCCGACCTTCTACGTAGACAATACTTGTAAAATACGTTGAAATCTTTGCTAAATGCAGGTACGATAAAATTCATCATAAATGTCCCATAACCATAATTGCAATCACATAAGAAACACTAAAATGGAAACGATATCTTCCAAATATGTGCGAAGAAATTGAAAATAATTATGAAGGTATAATAAAGAAAACGTGTTCGTATGTCAATATTGCTGTTTATAAGACAATACTACAGGAACCACCATTAATTTCAGCGTTGTTGGAGAGAGATGCTGCTCTACATGATGTAGCGCGCTCTCTCGCTTCCACACCTCCAATATTTTCACTTTAAGAGGTGGTGGTACCCCCCCTGGTCGTGCTGGCGCCGCGGGTAGCTGCGCGTGCGCCGCTCCGCTCATTACTGCCACATAAAGCGATATCTCGATGACAAGCCTTGAGGTGCCCGAACGACAAATAGAGATGGGTTTTACGACACTGAGATTATTAACTTTTATTCCGATGTTTTCATTGAAGGCGTATTTATATCCATTTAGTACTTTATTGTTGTTATTTGTTTATATGCTGTGTTTTTTTGCTGCCCGAGGCTTCGTTTGTGTATGTTTCTTTCAATACTTGTCGTATTGGCTTTAATTTATAGATCAAGGTGATATTTATGACATTAATAAAATCATTAATTACTTTAGACATGTTAATAGGAATTAACATTTTTTCCTTTTCGCAATAGCTTTTTGCAAACGTACCCAAACATTGTTTTAGAAGCTTCTAGTACCTAGTGTACTTACCTACAGTGTTACCTGACTCCTTTTGAATTAAGTTTTATTGGTAGCTCAAGAGTTAGCATGATTAGATTGTCATGTTAAAATAAAATGTTACAAAAATCTTTTTCAGCAAAAAATTAAATAAATTTAAACTGGGAACTGTTGCCAGTTACTGGATTAAACGGGCTGACTCATCTGACCTCACCGAGCCAGTTTAATGGGTAACCCAGTATGCTGTAAGTGAGGCTGGTAGCCGGAATTGTAATAAAATAACAATTGTCAAAGGTTAAGGTATCACAATCGGGACTACCGGCATTACGTGATTTCTAAGGTAAACGAATACCTTCCCACTTGCTGCTGGGCTATACTAGCATTTTATTTGCTTTTCTAGTGGCTCACAATAAAAAAACAAACAAACTGCTTATCGGCTTAACGGCTAGACGGTTCGATTTGCACGAAGAATCTAAATTGGCCAACCTGCAGTGAGTAAGCGTGGTGATCAATCAATGCTCAAACCTTCCCTGTATTTCAAGAGGCCTGTGCCCAGCAGTGGGAAATTTACAGGCTGGTGCTACATTATTAAGCTCAAACCTAGATTAAAACCTGAGACCTCGAGAACTGTTGCAGCTGGAAAATTAGCATACATTGTGAGGTCGAAATCTGCAATTTTAGGACATCTAAGTATTTGTTAATACGACCTAAAGACTTCATCTCGTCGTGACAGTGGAAGATGGCTATCATTTACGACTTCGTCATATCTTAACAATACGCCGACACAATACCGTAATATTTTACCTCTATAATGCATTTTTGACCCATATTACGTAACATGAAGGAGTATTGTGTCATTACGAAAAAAAAAATCGTTTTATCCTAACCTTGTTTTTGATTGTGAACTACTTACTAATGTACTGGATGAGACGGATACGATTAACTATTGCCCGATAAAACTATGTACTCTTTTCATTAATTATTTATTTAAAAAACGAAAAACAAAAATACAAGTAAAAAAAAGACAAATAAAAGTGAGATTTTAGTAGCATTTCTCTAGTTAATTCTGAATATTTCTGAAACCTTGGTCAGGTTTGACCTACCTTCATTGAAATACGGAATACAATGAATGACAGGTTATTGAAGATATTAAAACAATTAAACATAACTAGCCTGTAACTACTCCACTATAGCGCAAAACAATAAAATAATAGCTATAAAACGTCTATTGCGCAACAAAAAAAAAACATAATTCCATATTCAAATTCAAATAAAGTAACGGTCAAGATCTTCGCGGTCTAGTTT
This sequence comes from Chrysodeixis includens, assembly GCA_941860345.1. Classification (NCBI taxonomy): domain Eukaryota; kingdom Metazoa; phylum Arthropoda; class Insecta; order Lepidoptera; family Noctuidae; genus Chrysodeixis; species Chrysodeixis includens. The sequence goes on from OW796109.1 coordinate 4,200,597, forward strand.
TAATCTGACCATGCAGGTTACGATACATATCTTAAAACCTCTAATTGTAACAGTGTTGTGTTTTTATAAGCACAGTATAAATACATACAGTAGTTTAACTCGGCTGTTGCAAAAAAATAATGCCTACAACCGCGCAGTACGTATCAACGATAGAGCTGCCCAGCTACAGCATTTAAATTACATCAACAACACCCCATGCGACTATATCATGCCACGATCCGATAGCGTAGGCATAGCCCGCGTTGCGCCGTTTATATAAAGACTTCATACTGCGTATAATATTATACCGTGGTATAAGTGCAAAGATATGTTGGTTTGAAACGAAACAATACTCCGGTGTGCGTCAAACGACCTCAAATGTCACCGCAGTGCTCTATATTCCGAAAACCTATTATCTTACGTAAATGCTACAGTTAATCGATCTGTAGCGATCAAAATATAGATCCTATCGGTTTATCAAAATGCGCAAGTCACTTGCTCAAGAGCTGTGGTTGGAATTCTTTTTTTTTTTCTTTTTATACTTCCTTTGAGTTTTCATTGTTTTGTTTAGAATACACTTACAGATAGCATTCATTTCCTGTAAGGTTTTAATTAATGTGTGTAAGTGATAAAAACTTTAAAATTATGACTTTTACCTAGTGATTACTGGTGACAAATATTTTGTGGTAAATCTTTAACAACTGCCTCAACGTTCCATAATGAAATTAGAAGTATTTTTCTTTATTTAGGTTCCACTGCCGAGCAAAGACCTCCCTTCTTCCACTTTGTACGGGCTATCGCTAAGGAAAATTATAATTGTAACGTTGTTTGCGGCAAAAAAGCCGATAGCAGACAGTGTTGCTAATCAACGTACAATCTCCGCGTGTAGGCTGGCAACACTTAGGCATTTGTTGCATAATTAGTTCAGTTATAGCACAGGTCGTTTCGCTTTCTGCCCTACTGGCGCCACAGGTTATAATAGCCTGACAAGTGTATTTAAAAACAAATTATTCCTAACTGTCAAAACTTTTTTTTAATCTCTGATTAACACGATACCGATAGTATTGCGTACATTCACACTTTCCGTGTGATAGAGCTATTCGCAGTTTAATTTAGATTCAACTACTTCCGATCAATTGCGGAAGTGACGAATTGAGACTTTTGAGACCACACGCAGACGAATCAAAATAGGAAATTTTTGGTACTGTGTAATTTGTCACGTCTGTACTTTTTAAGTGGTTATAGGAATGGCACTTGGAAAGTCAGCCTGAAAGTTAATTGAAGAAAAGAGGGTTTTACACTGCATAATTTACTCCAATAAGTAAGCGTCATTGTTAAATATTGTCAAGCTTAAATTGCGACTATAAACTACTAAAACCAAAAGAATCTATAGGTTAATTAAATCCTATAGAAGGTTAAAGGAGTTTGTATGCAAATACCTTGAAAAACTTGTTCTATCCCTATGGAACCTTTTTCTGGTTATTTAACTTACCTACTGCCCAAATCTTCAAAGATAATACTAATGTACTACATTATTCGTATACTTGGTAAGTATGTATAACATGATGAAATATGTACAGCTCTTTGCGTTATTTTGACGAGGTTACTTGATTCACTACTATTGGGCCTAAAGAAAAGTCCATGAATATGTGTATAGACAATAGACAAATATTAATATATTTGATATTTATATAACTAGATATTGTATATCTAGTGACCTTCTAATAAAAGTACCGGACCACTTTGTATCAGATAGCATTTCTCTACATTTCTACTATATCGATTATATGTAAATAACGGATGACTTAATCCACTAATATAATAAGGAGGTAGAGTTTGTGGCTTTGTATCGGAATAATCTCAGGATCCACCGAAGCGATTTTCAAAATTCTTTCAGCAGTAAAAATAACACATTATTTGGTGTCATAAGCTGTTATAATATAATAACCCGAAAATGAGTCAGCTAGCTTATTTTATATATAGTTAGAGATAAATAATATAATTTAAATATACTGTAAACTGCACAATCTTACATATCGTTCTTTACGTAAAATAAGTTTTTATTTAACAAAAATGCACTTTTAAAAGTATTTTTACGTCAAATGCATTTTAAAATTCATATTTTTTATATGTTAAGAAACTAGGCACCAACGAAATAGCTTATAAGACACAAATATGAATCGTCCATAAGCTAACATACCTTATCAACACTGTCCTCTAATATAAATGAGTGCAAAAAAGTAACGATATGTAGAAGAAAGAACAAAAGGGTTAACAAGAAAACTAATACCCTGACCCCAAATAGATTGGAAAAAAGGCGAAAAATAATCGTTTAACTTAATAACTGATAAGCACAATGGGGCTTGGGGAATGGCAATTTTGAACATTTAGGTCTGGGTTTAATTTCATCACAATGTTTCTTTCGGTGACTCTAGATGAGCATCTCAGAAACGATAATTTAAAGCACACACACATAAACGACAGGAGTTATTAGAATCTAAGTTTCGACAAAGAAAGCAAAAGCCTTCATGTGTAATGTGGTCCTACGATACCAAAGTATACCCTAATAAATTGTCCTGAACCCTGCCTAAATGACCGTATAAATGTGGGTCCTTTTATCATGATCTCACGTAAACCTGCATATGAAAATACAAAAGATAACCACTTGGTTCCTGAACTCAACAGACTGAATTTTGAATGTTCGATACCAATTTGCAAAAAAAAAATACAAATTTTATTCAAGAAAACACAAATGATGGTTTTTCAACACAAAAATACGCGATAACTATACGAAAAAGCGCAAATAGTTAAACCAGCACTTGTAGGCTAATCACTAAGCATGTGTGGAGGTGATGCCATCCTGAGAACAGATCACACACTAGCTCATGCGCAGCCGAATCCACCGGCGAGTGCCATTGAAATGTGTATGATATTCGCCTATTATCAATGGCATGTCTCAATACTTTCACGCGCGGCGTGGCTCGGCCGGCGCGCGCGCACCCCCTCTGCGCTCGCGCCGAACTATATAAGCCCGCTCCCGCCCTCATTTCGACCAGACGCAAGTTGCACTCCAACATAGCGATTCCTGGAAGATACTAGTCTTCCAGCAGCGCTATTAATCAATCTCGATTATAAAAACATATCTATTTCTTACTCTTTCTCTTTCACTTCTGTGCTAACTACAAAACAAAAATGAAATCCATGGTGAGTACTTTTTTCTATAGTCATCGTTTCAATCAATCAGGTGTCTTGTGTGACAGGCACAAGTTCATTTCGGTGTATTGTTCGTGGCTCGACAATTTGATCTAAGGAGTTATCAGTACCGATCCAATTATGTACCATAGATCACTTATGCAAATGATACGGTTCCGTTCAGTTGATAAAGTGTTCGCCAGGAGGGCTTTCGATAACTTAATTTATTGTTGTTGCATCTGATACTGGACCAGTTGTCGCAGTGATTGTGGTACCGCCTAGTCCATTGTCCGAAATGTAGGACTAGAATTAAGTCCTAAATCCCAGTACAAAACTGTAATACAAGTAAATTTAAACAAACGCCGATAAAAGTAGTATCTGTAATTACCAAAAAAAAAACAATTGCAAATAAGCAAAATACCTAAAAACTTAATTTACATAAAAAAATATGAAAACCGAAAGGAAAAACCTCAAACTTAACGAACCATAAACTTGCTAATTTGGCTAATTTCTAAATTCATGTAGTATTAAATTGTAGTAGAATAACGTGGTTAGCGTAAAGTAGGCTTGTGTCGAAAATAAGGCAATGCACGCGACCGCGGGTCATTGTCAAATATCATAACATTTTTTCGCGCTCTATTTCTCACATGCTTCACATTACAATGTCTTTTAACACCAAACGGAGTCATAAACAAAAATCTTCATTTATATTTTTTTTAATCGCACCTTCGCAAATAATTACACTAAATATTGTATTGTATTTTTAACGGCTCACTTGTTACAAATTCTCTCACAATACTAGAAATTGACTATAAATTTTAATGGCTTAACTAACGTATTTCCTTATTATGACAATTGCTTAAAAGTAACATTATTTTACTGTGCGCTAAAAAGATTTTTATTGTCCATTTGCATGCAATAAAAAATCGTTTTCTAAGTATTTAAATTTCGAACACTCACACTACAGATTCTAAAATGACGTTCCATTTTACTTAATAGCTTTTGTGTACTTGTAGAACTGTTATTATAGAAGGCTTTTCCGTAAAATTACAAGATCACGTGTCAATGTGAAATTTACAAAGTAGTTTAGTTTCCGTAAGTGCTTGTTTCGCACTGCAATGCGGTTAAGGTTCCGTACCGTCGCTGTAACTCGTAAAGTGAATCAGAGCACAAACAGCCTGAATCCTGCCGTGTCAATGTCACTCACTTGACCAAATACAAACCTCTTTTGTATTCAGATACTAGAAGTTAGTCCTTAGCATAGATATCCTTATGCGTAAAAGCTTTTGAACTAATAAAATTAAACTAATTCATTTTAACATCTGATTTTTCACAAAGGTTTTGTCCAAATGACACATGAGTAATCAGATAAAATTGTACGAACAAAAAATGATATCTATTTTGCGACGCACTAATCATTCAAAGCATTGACGTCTGTGAAATCGATAACACAAGCGTGTCAATTAATGCAAGTCATTATAATAACAATAAACTTTATTCGAGACTCGGAAAACTTTAAGACTGGCAAAAGTAACATTTAAATAAACAAATGAATGTCATTTAGTTACATACTTTGTTTTAAATCTAGAAGTCAAAAAAAAAATTAAGAAAAAATCGAACTTCTATTTTCCGTCATTTTTGTCCCCAAAAGGAAAAATCCAAGAAGGTTTTAATCTCAAGAAATATTAATGTTAATCATTTCTTTTAAAGGTTAGTAATAGTTAAACTGTATCTTCACAAAGCAAGGCTGTATGCTGAGCTTTTCTCTATTCATGCTCCATTTATGCCACAATGTCAACCAGCTTAGTACCTCCTCAATCACCTTGATAAACGTTACTTTTTCTGTACTAACGATCGTCTGCGAACTAGTTTTCTAATCTACAAACTATGCTTAATATTTATATTATTCATTACTTTCGTTAATTTAATTAGAGTTTCATAATTCGCAGGCATTTTTCTAGTTACATTATGCATGCTTGTGCAAGATTTTTTGTTACATATCTATTATTTCATTCATATTTTTCGATGAAGGAAATTACAATCAAACCGTTTTTTGTTGTTTAAATTTGAGAACTTGAATACCAAAAAGATAATTTGATAAACTTGGATTTTACTTAATAGCTTTATTCAATAGCCTATCAATATGCAGGCCTTTTCATAGAGATCAGATTTGATCACAATAGGTCTAATGTAGGCTAGTTTATTATCCCACGACTGGCCATAGACCACCCACGCTCTTCACGGTGTTTACGCAACATGTCATTACGACGATAAATCACATTTGATTTCAGCGCATATCTAGGGCAGCTTCTTAAACATTGATAATGACAAAATAGCAAGTTTGTGTATCTAAAACCCGTAAATTGTATGACATTACAGAGATTGTCTTTTGTTTTCTAAGCCGTTCCATTTCTGAATATTCAAAAATTCGATTATTATTTTTTTCATTGTTTCTTTTCTTTATGAAGCCTTATGGCAAAGAATTATTAAAGTTAAATTTGAATATTGTATTTTCAATTTTTATTGATACTGTTGCACAAATGGTCATACAGTCGGGTATAGTAGCGTGATGGCTATTGAATATGCCCAGCAAGTTGTTTAATTGTCGGTAGGCGCGCCTGAGCAGTGTCGCTTGCCTCGCCGCTCACCACTGCTTTTTGTCAGCATTCCTTCGCGCACCAATTTAGAAGGGCAAGCCCACGCAACGCCCCACAACCACGTTATCAATATCCTAATTATATTATAAAACGCCCACCTTATCTCTGTCCGGGACTAGCATAGTTTTCTTAATAGACTTACCTATACAAACAAAAGAACAGAATTCTGTAAAAAAAAACATTATGACGTTAAATATCGATACAAAATGAATATCACTTATCGATTTATCGACCACTATTTGATAACTTAAAATCGTTGTGTCGATCCTTGCAAATGCTAAAGGAACTTGCGTCAGCCGCCACTTAAAAAGCAACTTATTTCGCCTGCAGTAACCGTGTGCGCTTAGTCATACAACTATGAAAGTCTACATTACAATTTGGTTTCATGCGAAACAAGTCTATTTATATCGGTTATAAAACAAAGTATATTATGCGGCAGGTAAAATCGGCAATTCTTTGTTCGTTCAGAAGTAGTTTTGGCCATAACTTCTAATTAGGAAAAGTAGTGATATTTTGGTCGATACTACGATTCCCGTAGTATCTCGTCAATAAGATAAAGTCGCGTTCTCGATGTCTTGCTTTGTTCAATCTCTTTACATTTATGTCAACTAAATCAGAGCAAAACTTAAACAGACAAGTTTTATAATTAACCCGTCACATAACATTTAAAAGGGCAAATAATCAACATGTAGTGGAAAAAACTGCAAAAGTCGCATGACAGGCGAGGGTAACCACTTTACCAGTGTCTGTGTGTCTCTGGGCAGGTCCGGAAGGCGCACTTCCTGCTCCCCGACCTTCGGCTGGCCTTCAAACCTTGACGCCATTCTCTCAATGTACCGACTTTTATTTCAAACGGATTAGTAACGAAAGCGTAGGCGACAAGTCGACAATGACTTACCAACTCTGATCGCAGATCGCACAGACAGCCTACATGCAGGATTTAAAAACAGCAGACGCTCAGCAAAATGTCACCCTTAGCTGTCATTCTGTCTTTGTCATTATTAAGTAAAATGTAGAGACAAAACATATTAGAACGTCACGTATTTATTGCATTCAGGTTTTAATTTTCAACAAACGGTCAATCCTCGAGTTCTCTTTTAACGCGATATCATAATATTGTGCGTATTGACATTGAAATACGAAATTCGGTCAATATTCTACTCAAATTCCATTCATACAATAATATTGCAGCTCAGATTACGAGCCAGTGGAGCAAAAAATACAATGTTGCGAGAAATGACAGCAAGTCAACAAGATACAAATAGGCTGCTTATTATAATGGCAAAGTGTGTATCGGAACGAAACATAAATAAAACTTTTTGTCCATAACCTAACTTCTTCAAACACCGTCATAAAGTCAAATACTCCAGGAATAGGGGGCCTAGGCGTTTCCACATTGTGTCAAAACTATGTTTTCCCTTTATCTCAGGTCACTGATATTCTACCTGTCCATAAAAACTTATCTTAGACTTTTTCATTCCTAGACATCTAACCATTTTCTGCGCATTAGCATCCACCTAAACTCTACTCCAATCCGTTGTCCCTCATGCAATAAGTTTAAACATACAACTCCTTTGTTTTCTTCGTAACGCCCACTTGTATAACCCACCATTATGGCACCTATTTACATCGATCGAGTTCTGAATCTCTTGGCCCACCGGTCAGGCTAGCCCACGACCGCAAGCCCTGACATCATTACGTGAACTTACGCCGCAAATTCCTTACTTATGCACTCATCTCGTTTAATAAACATCAATTTTAACGCTCTGAATCATATTTAGGGTAAAATTGTTAATTAAGCTTGCATAGACATAGTTGTTTTACGCTAGAATGCCTTTAAAACCGACAGCGGATTTACTTAATATTTTTTTTTAATTGCACTTTCTTTGCGTAGGAATTTGATGGTCATTGTGTCTATTACATGATTAAGTTAGTAAATATTTGATACTTTATTGTTGAAATACTACAAACTAAAGCATTTCTGAATAAAATAATAAGAGCCTTGTACAGACAGACGCGTTTAACGATCGTTTAACAAATTGAATTAGTGTCTATGTTAAACAGGTCCGAATAGCCAGCGCCTTACCAAAGTATTTATTGCTTCAAACCAAACACGCAGCAGTTGAACTTAGATATAATTATTAAAAGAATGTCTTAATCATGCCCTAGTATTACCATAGCTTATATACAAAGAACCATTTATGCAAATTAGATTTGAACTTATATATTTACAGCAATCACTGCAAATCGAACTTAGAATCGAGAATCGAGACATAATCGATGCAGTATTGGTATTCGAATTGATTTGCATACAAGATTTAGTTGTGTTTAATTGACTATAATGTGACAATTAAATCGATCATATCCCTTTGATAAATAACTGGGGTTTTGACGTTTATAGACCGTTTTCAGTCACGCTTGACTAATTTAATTGTTCAATTGTTTTTACGCATACGTCATTCGGTCGTGAAAAAGCACTGCCATTTATAAAATTATGGATATTCACATAATTGGTCCGGCCTCTTCTAGATTCTTTCCATATTCGGTCACTTTTTGCATGAGTCTCAATAACGCCCGGCAATGAATTTATGATCGTATAAAGACATTCCTGAGGCATATTGTCACACCATAAAACTTGCACCAGAATACGTATAATTTATAAATGACCTTTAAGTAAACCGCAGCATTGAAGTAAGAACTTTATGTATTACGTGTAGGCTTTGATATATTCTTATTGTTACTTTCAAGTACATTGAGTACCCTTAATTGTGCCGTATTTTTTGGCTTGATATGTAGTCTTTGACACTCACAAATACGTGGTTTTCTGTTGGTAAAATAATTTCCGAACTCGGTTCCGTATTCCTTGATTACCACTAAAATGACACTTTTGCAAACTTTACCTAATCGCAATTTCAATATAAATGATATGGATGATACATAATGGACGTAAAAGGTGCTTAAGAGAACATAAAAAGACGTTGGACAGTTAGCAATTTTCTTCGCCTTGTTTCACATTTGGACAGCACCTACATAGCGCTAATGCTTTGTTTTGTAACGTGACATGTAGCGATTGTGTTTCGCCAATCTCGTAAGCTCGGACATTCGACAAGCTGACAAAGTTGGGCACAGCACTGCCCGCCTCCCGCCAAGCCTCCGCACGACTCTGCCTGTTGCATTCAAATCGTACCATTGTTTGTTTATATCAATATTTTATCACTAATGTATTCTTATTTGTATTTTGTTTACAATACTATAAATTAAATAGTGATCTCTGGGTGATACCTTGACACAGCGTGATAAATCGTTTCTAAAGTTTTCTCACATTTGATGTGTTGCATGATAATGAGGTTGCACTTAACAATATAGGCTCCAAAATAGGCATCAGATCTATTTGATATTCGCTATCTTTGAAGTGTATCTAAACACTAGAATATACATTATGACCATAGATGAAATCGTCGCAAATCTGAGACAATCTCTGTTCTAAATGTCGGTCAATGCTTTGCATGCTGTACTTGCGATTGTACCGGTCATAAAGTCAGGTAAACGTTGCGTAGCCAGCCGACACCTGACCAGACCGCGGCCGACTTATCATCGACAGCGAGAATTATATAAATATTGTATCAACTTGTCCGAGATATAACGAGAGGGCAGGGAACAAGCACCGCGGCATGCAATTAGACTCGGTACGCCGGCAATAACTCTGAATATTATCGGCTTAATAAAGGATACGGCAGGCGTAGTAGCGAGGTACGCGCCGCAATAACTCCGGATCAGATAGAGCCGCGCACAAAGCCCGATAACAATCGGTTGTAAATGAAACTAGCATGTCTCACAACTGCACAAATTGCGCCGTCAGAAATACTTAACTTACTTGTAACTAATCATGTTCCTGGTCTATCGCAGATCGTTGTTGCTTGTTTGGCTTTGGCGTGCGGCGCTCATGCGTCCGGATGGGCTGGTCCCCCCGCCAACATCGCGCTGTCGCAAGACGGCCGCAACATCCTCGACACCCCTGAGGTAGCGCAGGCGCGCGCCGCCCACCTGGCCGCTCTCAACCAGGCCAGCCAGAACAACCCCAACCCCCAGGACGACGGCTCCTACGACCCCCGTTGGGACAACGAAGAGTACTGGCAAGGCGCTGAGCAGAACAAATGGAACGCCCCTGCTGCCCAGCAGTGGAACGCTCCCGCTCACAACCAGTGGAACGCTGCTCCCGCCGCCCCCGCCTGGAACGCCGCTGGCCACGCCCCCGCTCCCGTCGCCGAGACCCCTGAGGTAGCCCAGGCCCGTGCTGCCCACCTCGCCGCCCTCAACGCCGTCAAGGCCGCGCCCGCTCCTCAGCAGTGGAACGCTCCCGCTCACAACCAATGGAACGCCGCCCCCGCCCACAACCAGTGGAACGCCCCTAACCAATGGAACGGTGCCCCCTCGTGGCAGGCTCCCCAGGCCCAGCACCAGCCCGCCAACATCAGGCTAGCCAACGACGGCTCCGGAATCCTGGACACGCCTGAGGTAGCTGCCGCGCGCGCCGCGCACCTGGCCGCGCACGCGCAGGTCGCGCACGCCGCGCCCGCGCACGCGCCCCAGCAGCACTGGTGAGCGCTCTGACTCTGTCCTCTGGCTCCCTGGACACTGAGCTGGCGAGTGACGGCGGGACTCGCGCGAGTCGCGCGCCAGTTTTTCGTTGAGGCGTCTTCTTTTCCTCCGATCTCTTCTTCTTTTAGGAATTCAACAAAGTGCAAGTGCGTCAGCCTATTCTTTCCTGTGGCTTTTTTGTTACTTTTATAAGAAATTTCTATTGAACGAACTTTTTGTACATAATAAATAATTTGTATGTATGCGTTAATAACGAATTATATAGAACGGAAAATATTGTGTGGTTTAAATCATAATAATCGATACCTACTTGTACTAACATTTGCCGCGCAAGGCTAGCCGGTGAAATACCGATCTAATAAGTGACGTTAATAACGCACAATGAAGAATTGCAAATATCGCTAAGTGAGGCTTTTATCGACTGCATCACTTACACATTTCAATAACGAGCTCACTAATTAACAGGAAGTACACATACCAACACAAATACACAATCCCAATACTTACGAGTTTCCGTAGTTAATAAATTAAGGTAATTTAACCTTCGCAGTCTAGGGTAGTACCATAAAGATTCATGATTGATGCAGATGGTAGTTCCATCCATCAACCTGTAACTAGCACCCCTTAAAGTCAAGGGTACCAACATTAAAATTTCCGAGACAGAACTCCTAGATAGATTAGTCATTAGGATACATGAAAAGTGAACAAGTTCATGATAAATATAACCTAAAACTAATTAAACATGTTCATTTGAAGATTTATTGACATTCTACTATTAGATAAAAAATATTTATTTTCAAAGCATAATATCGATAATAGCTTAGGAATGCAGAAAAGCTAAACAAGTCGTTTGGCGCGGTGAGGAAAACTAATGTTATACCGTCATTCACAAGTGCAGGGCCAACTTGTAATGGCGTGGATAACAGTGAATCGGAAATTGTTAATGTTACTTAGAACTTAGATGTGGTAAAACTAAGATACCACAAGTTCAAGATGGACTTACAACGGTGAGCGGTAAAGGGTGAGCGATGGGGTGCCTAATTTGAATAAATGACTTTTGATTTTGATCGTGTGCTTACGATATTACATTTAATGTAACAGAAATACACCTTTCTGTTTTTTAAACTAGACTTGACAAGAAACCCTTTAGTTTAAACTTGAAAAAAAAAACAGTACCTTGATCTTAGACAAATTTACAATGTAAAATAAATATTCATACTTCTTTCCAGTTTTGTTAAGTTCTCACAAGGAATAGAAAATAAATTGTAATTTTTTCCTTGATTCAATTCTCATCTATAACCGATTGCAGTGCTGACATCGTCTGTACGTTGTAAGTATCTTAATAATATATTCTATATCAGGCCTAAATACTTAATACTCGTAATTTAATAGTAAGGCCACGGACGAACATTCTTCTCTACTATTAAATAAACACCTAAATAAAAAACCTCATCGAATAAGTTTTCAAGATCTATATTGAATTCTTATACAATAAGAAAAAATGTAACAGATAAGATACACATATTGTTGTAGGACATTGTAGTTAGAAAGTTGTAGGAGTTTCTAAATATTTATTTTTGGTTGAGTTATTAAATTGAAACACAACATAAATAAAATTAACAAACTAAGGTTACAGTTCTGGTAACTATAACGTGACACGCCATGACGAAACCGCATAGATCTCTAAATAGATAGTGCAACGGTTGAAGTAATTCTCTGTGTTTAAAATTATAAAAACGCAATCGTAATTAACAAGGCAAAACAAACAGTTTATAATGTCAACCTAACGGGAACTAGTGTACGTCAACAATGTGTAGGAAATTAATAAATATGTGAAAGTTTTAAGAATCGTTTTACAAAACGGATTTTAATTAAAAGCTACCGAAGTTCTTACTATAAATTAAATTTGAAACAAAACACGCGCTACAAAATTAAGGGTTCAGTGAGTAGCTTACGATAGAACTAAGACATATAATTATGTGGATAAGGCAGGACAAATAACTGGAAAATGTATAATTTTGCCATCGAAAGCCAGCGATGAAGGCGGTGCAAGGTCGCTCTATCAAACGATAGACGCAATCAAGCGATTAGACCGCAAACATTAGCTTTTGTAAATTGGGTTACGAGTTGCTGGCAATTGGATGACCATAAAGGAGTTTTTAATCTACACACGAGGAGCTTCAGTAGTTGTGAACTATCAGCCCAGTATACAGCTACCAGCTACTTGATAATGATGGTATACCCCAACAAGGAGTTTGGTATACGCCCTCGAAAAGCGCCTAAGGACATATTTAGAAAGGTAAGCAATTTAATATTACATTCTGTTGTGTTCAATTGTGAACGAGATAATATCATAATAAGGTTGGAATAGGAAGTTTCGTTATAGAATGATAATTGTTATATTCATCTAACAGAATAATTATTGGACGCAAGGTCACCAAGACCCACCGCCGTGGTATGTGTGGGACACGAAGATACGTATCAACAGGAGTAGGAGCGAAGTAAGTACGAATTCTTTATTCTTTAAAAAAAACGACTCCCGCACTAAGGGGTTTAATCCTTGTATCGCGGGGGGTTTCACAGACATCCAGTTCACATGCACAAAAACACCCAGAATCAGAACAAGCATTTGTGGATCGCACAATTTCTTGTCCTATACGGGGGTCGAACCCGCGACACATAGCGTTCAGTGGTAATTGGGGTGGTGAGCTGGTGACCTATACCACTAGGCTATCCGGGCAGTCACGAATGGTTTCAAAGTCTTTCAAAGCCTGCTTTTTTGACACCTTACCGTCAAAAAAAGTACTAGTAAAAAAAGAGATTTAAAAGAAACACATCAAAATTACGTCTTAATCCCTTGGCAGTACTGATTCCCTTAGTGCAAACGATTGGACACTACATAAAATATTACTTTTAAGAAATAAAATATCACACGAAAAATCTTGATTTAAAATTTGCGGCACCTTTTCCATCTGAGAACCTGACGCGTTCCACCTGTCTTTAGGAAAGGCCACCTTTAACGAGAAGTTCCCAAACATCTGAAGCTGAAACCGAAGGCCTATCCAAGGATCTCAGGACATACCTGCTGACCTCCACACTGCATGGACTCCGATACGTCGGAGAGCGGAACTTGACTTGGTTTGAAAGGTTTCATAATTACATTTTTTTTTGTAATTGGGTAAAATTGAGAAAGTTCTTGAAACACCATTTATTGTTAGTTAAGAGGTTCTTTTCTTAAGAGGTCTGTTATTCTTGGCGATGCTGAATCATTTAATGACAACTTTTCAATGGAGAATGATACGGACTTTTTACAAATTTTAGATCCTAGTTTTGGGTGAAGAGGATAGGTATAGAATATAAATAAATATGAATAAAGAAGACAAAATAGCGTCAAAATTCGTTGAGCAAGCAATGATTTGTTAAAAATGCACGATATTAAAGTACATTTGTATTGTAGGTTCTTCTGGCTAACCGCCTTTGGATGTTCACTAGTAAGTGCGGGGTGGTTCATACTGAACGTGTACGGGAAGTGGCGTTCCTCACCTATGATAGTAAGCATCAACCCGGAAAACATGCCACTCAACGGTTTACCGTTCCCGGCTTTAACGATATGCAATAATAACCAAGCTAAGAAGACAGTGGCTGAACGATACTGGCGGTCAGGGTAAGATAGCGCTTGTTTCTTGGAGACTGGATGCCTACCAACAACCTTTTAGAGTAAAACTTGCAATAGTGAAGACAGATGTCGCTTTATGCTATGTAGTGCACCGCCTTAGTCTCACAGAGAGGTCTTAATACTGCAACAAGCATAAGAGGTGGTGATACCCCTGAAATAAAAAGTATAGGGAATAAAATAATATGGAATTACTTCGACGTAACCTAGGAACAATACATCTAAACAAGGAATATTGGAGCCAGATAGTTTTTTTCTTATTTTTATAACAACACCTTATTAGTAAGACAAACATTAATTGGTGTACCTAATCGGCGGATGTTATCTTTAGCCCATCCAGCCGTGACCACCAACAACGTTGCTTAGGTCGATTATAATAATTACAACTATGTTGCTTAAGTAAGACAAGAAAGTAATCAAGCGGTTACTAATTAAAACATTTTTGATGAGTTGCACTTTTCAACGTTAGACAACTAACTAAGGAGTAAGTAAAGATACTGTACGTAAGGCAGTATTCACAATTGACAACCTGGAGTTTTAACTTTGGGATCATAAATTCATGACTGACTGGTGTATTCAAAAAACGAATTAGTCTGTCAGATATATTTCCAAACAATATTGGACAGGTATTTTATCTTTTATCGCGAAAATAAAAACTGAAGACGATACGGGTTGAAATCTCGAAAGTGATGTTAATACCCCCCCCCCCCCACTTCCATACCCTCTAGCATTTTAGATGCGTTATACCTATCTTCTTTTTTATTGATTAAATAAAAGAAAAAACACGTATCCAATGTTTTTTGGAAATCTATCTTCAGATACCTTCAGATTGTCCTTCAGGACAAATACTCAACTGTTATTTAAAAATGCCTATCTGAACACCTTCACTTTCAGAGATCCGGTAGACAAAAAGCTGTTACTAAGTTTATGCTCAACAAAGGACGACTCCGAGATATTTGAGGACGATATCGCGGGTAACGCCGATTGGGACCACACCCGATCTTTCCTAATTAATGTAAGTTTTCCTAATACGTATCTATGTTCTGGGGATCTACCATTTATTAAAGTAAGAGAATTGAAAGTGAGACGACATGCTGCACGGCTAAGAGCGGCATCACTTTCCTAATAGTGGTCATAGACACCCGAAATAAATCTATAAATGTTTTACCTCCCCGAACAAAAGTCCAAGTCCTATCATCATCATCTTCCTGCCCTTATTCCATTTTACTTGGGGTCGGCGCAAAACGTTTTTTCCTTCCATTTTCCTCTATCAGACGTCACACTATCATTTACTCCTTTTTCACTCATATCGTTCCTTACACAATCCATCCATCTTTTCTTTGGCCTTCCCCTTCCTCTCCAACCATCAACATTCCAAAAGTCCAAGTCCTATAAATTCATAATTAACAAATAGGGACATTGTATAACACATTTGCGCTCTTGGAAACGTATAATTTATAAACGAAACAAGACATTACGACAACTTCTAACAACTAAATTATGACTTGCTAAACAAACGTGGTAATGGCGGAAATGAACACTAATATTGTGTATTGACGAAAACCAACAATTTTGTGTTAGTCATTCGTGGGGTGTAGCTGTAAAATTGATTGGGAAAGTGTTTTCATTTTCCTTATTATGACTAACTACAGCTGGAACTACGATGTACCATAAAATATTATTTCATTCTATTCTTTTATAGCATTTTTTGGCCTTTCCTCCTCCAGCTAGAAATTTAAAAATGGCCACGCCTTCTCAAAGTTATTTAGCTATCAACGCTAAAAAATTACAGTACCTACATTAGTGTGCGCAAGCACAGTTGGAATCTATATTCCTTGAATCGTGTAGTTGGAAGAGAATCGAGTAACTACAACCCTCATAGCAAAACGTTTCAAAAACGTACTTAAATCACTCTACTTCAAGACTTGCGAGGCTAATCTCTCAACTGATTGGCAGGTGACACAACCATGCAGTGAAATGCTGGCGATGTGCACGTGGGACTCCACGACGATGAACTGTGACGACCTATTCAACGCGCAGCTCACCGACGAAGGACTCTGCTGCACATTTAACGTAGTACACCGAAACAACTTGTTCCGAAATCCGTAAGAAATTAGTCATAGAATTTGACAACTACTGGTGAAGAGAGAGTTAAATCTCTATTAAAATAAAACTTTTAACTCTTTTTAATTCCAGGAGAGCATTAAACGACCTAAATCTAACGTTTCCTTCGCCAGCCGTCGACTGGACTCCAGAAAATGGCTACCCCCCAGATGCTCCATCAGATGGATTTCCTTGGAGGCCAAAAGGTAATAACTTCAAACCGATTGGAGGAGTAGGAGCTAGACTAGTGATAAAGGAGTACTTATTCTTGCTTTTCCGCTTTACAAATAGGAATTGGCACGCAACACGGTCTCAGCCTGGTGTTGGACGCAAATATTGCGGAATACTATTGCGCTTCTACGAAAAGTGCTGGCTTCAAGGTTCAGTATTCATTCGCTATTTAAGACAACATCCTATCACTAAACCAGATCCTTTTAAGCATGTCAATATTTCTAGATACTTCTCCACAACCCAACTGAAACGCCTAAGATACGGAATTTGGGAGAAATATACGGGCCAGGTATCGAGGCAAGAGTTGCAATTTGGCCAAGGATACTGGATGCTCAACCATCCCTGCGAACGATTGATATAAAGAAGCGGCTCTGTCTGTTTTCTAATGAAAAAGACCTAGTATTTTTCAGGTACCTAAACATTATTACTTTTATAGACGTGTTGTAATTATTACGTCACTTTAATTATACTTATGACATGTAAAACAAGCATCGTGTGATCGATAAGGAGCCTGTTGTTTCCACAGAACCTATACATTGAAGAACTGCGAAATGGAGTGTGAAGCTCGGGCCATGCTCGATGTATGCGAATGTGTCTATTATTACATGCCCAGTGAGTACGCTTATCAATCAAACATTATGTTATGTTATAAGAATAGAGTAGGTAATTACATTATGGTATGTAAATTTCAGAAAACAAATCAACACGCATTTGCGGTAAAGCGGATGCCAAATGTTATACGAATTTGACCAAAGTTTTGCCAGACGGTAAGCAGTAATCGTTTTCTATTTTACATTAAAAAATATGTCCTAATCATACTGAAATAGAAGAAGACTATCCTTATTTACCTCTATTGAGAAGCCTCAATCTTGTCCACAATTATTTTGGCCTTAAATGTTCGCATCAAATAGATAATAGTTCCTATTTTTCGACACCCAGGCCACGATCATTCCTGTGAGGAGTGTCTGCCGGCTTGCACAGAAATAGCGTACTTGGAACGACTGAGCACAGCGCCACTCAAGAACCAACTGATCGAACAGTTAGCCAAGAGCCTCGGCAACAGGACGCCTGAATATTTCACGTAATTATTATTATTAATTTTAATTCTGAAAAAATTGTAGCCTCAACTAAGGGTAATTAAACAGATGGATAACTAGAATATAGTCTTCCTGTGATTATTAGCTGATTCGGAAGCGGTGAAAACTTATCATTTAGCGTCGAATGTAAGAAAGGTCTAACTTAGCATATCTGCCATCTGCCTGTAAGAAACGCCTGGTAATTAAAACTTCTAAGTCTATATATGATACTGCTCATATCTTCTTACCTGTATAGGCGATATAAGATTTTTCCAGTAATTAGGTTCGAAACCTTTTGTAACCTTGTTCAGTACTTGTGCCTACATGTAGGTAATCTAGGCCCTTTTATGAATACGGTCCCAGTTTTCTAAATTAATATTACCATTGCTTCATTTTATTCTACTCGCAATATTTATAGGCTATTAGAACTTGGGCAATAAACAAAGATATGTCTTCATGTTACGCCATATAAATAACCAATTTATTTTAACTGTTTTATTGCAATTATTGTTGTAGTAAAGTAATTGACGATTATTGGATTCGTTCAAAACTAGTCGATAAAAGTATTGTGAAGAGATAGTTCAATTTATAATTCTGTACGGTTTTTTATAAGTTTTTATTAAAGGTTTTGTTACCTTTTATATTGTGCAAAAATTCTAATGCTTCCATGTTTTATTTGCAACAGGGAAAACATGCTCGTCATACATTTTTATTTTGAAGAAAACACATTTATGAGGTATACTAAAGGAGAAATATTTGGACTTACAGAGTTTTTATGTGAGTAAACTAAACTAATTATTTTTATAGCCTTTCCTAGAATGTAACGATATTAAACTTGGCTTATTATTTATTTAGGACTCTTATTCTACAACGATGAATAGAGATGATGACAACATTTTTCTTTTAATTTCCGTCTTGTAGAATAATTTTAGATACTTATTTTTCTTTTGTCCCGCTAACACAGATTAACCAAAGTACAGTCAATGAAACACGCATGACGTCACTTTTTCATATAAACTTTACGAATGCGTTACGTTACAAGCATAATCTCCTAAACTTTAAAGCAACTTATCTTTGTATTTTTTTACCGTCTGAATAAACGCGAAAATACGAGTCTAATATTTTTTAATTATCTATTTGACGAACTAATTCGATTTTTACTTTCAATAACCTATCATCCCTATTGCCATTAGTACTTGTCATCCCGAAACTCCATACAATTTCCTACTTTGATCCAAATAATATTTATATTGTATTACGTAAAATACATATATTTTTTGGTAATTATTTCAGCAAATACAGGAGGCTTGCTAGGCCTCTGCATGGGATTTAGTATGATGAGCGCAGTGGAGCTTCTTTACTACGTCACTCTACGTGCGATGTGCATAGCGCGCAGACGACGACCGAGACAGCCTTTTGTTAAATAAACTAATCAGGAATTGTATTTGAGATTTATTTAAGCTCGAATAAAGTCTGCAAAAGTACCTTATTAGTGTTTAAGCTGAAATAGACTTTATTGCAAGGGAATATGGTTCATTTTATTTGAACTATCGAATTATGCTATACTGCTACTATTCTGCGAAGTACTGTCAAAATTCAGGCAACTACAGCTTTATTTATACTCTTAAAAACTCAGAGTTACCTAAGTCGATTTGTGAAACTAAAATAGACTTTATTGTAGGGGGATAAGCTTCATTTTTGTCTAAACTACAAATTTATGCTTTTCCTGTTATTAATCTGCTAAGATACTTTCTAAAATCAGGAAACTACAAAATATACATCTAA
Organism: Chrysodeixis includens; assembly: GCA_941860345.1. Classification (NCBI taxonomy): domain Eukaryota; kingdom Metazoa; phylum Arthropoda; class Insecta; order Lepidoptera; family Noctuidae; genus Chrysodeixis; species Chrysodeixis includens. The sequence continues at coordinate 4,219,892 of OW796109.1, forward strand.
CCATTCCATTCATTCAATAAATTCAAGTGACCTCATTGATATTTACATACATTTTGGTCCCGTGCAAAGAAGAAAGGTTAGGATAGACTATATTTAGAAGGGAAACCAAGACTATATTTAACAAACTTTAATAGTAACCTTATTATAGACATTACACATACTCAGTCTGTTATAAGACATCAAAATCATTAAATATTTACACATTTCTGAGATATGTAGATTTTGTCCAAACAGAACAACTCAAGAATTTATACTTTTTGTACCGGCAAAATTGTTTCTTGAAATTTAATGTTTTGTGCTAAATATTTTTTGAACAACTAATAGTTTGAGTATCAAAATACTAGTTTTGAAGCAATTATACAAATTATTCATTCATTCAACCATCCCAATTTGATCTGCCTAAGGTGTATAAAAACTCCTGGAACATATTACCATCTCTCTCGCACTTTACTATAATTAATAGTTCTGTTTCATTCACTCAGTGAAATACTTGACTTTAGGTGGACATGTTCTATATCCCTTTCTTTCTGTGAATATTATTATCATTCTATATTTCTAGCCTTTACTAACTAAACCTTGTTATTAGTAACATTTCAGAGATGGTTTTTATTACTAGACATTCTTTTTGTACATAAAAGCATCTACATAAAGTGTGACTTGCGAGATGACGTCAGATAGGAACGCGTGGAAGAAGAAGACATGCTGCGCCGACCCCAAATAATAATAATTGGGCTAAGGGCAGGGGAATGATGATGATGATAAAAGCATCTACATAATAGCCTGTCTTCAAACCAGGCGTACAGTCCGACGTCATTTGCAAGCAAGCTCACTGTGAGCCCTGATGTAAACATAACATATAATATGATGACGTTAATATGCTTCAAGTATTTATCATATAGCCTTTGCATAACAATCGCATAGTCTCAGCGACAGACAAAACATTTTGTGTGAACCATACTATATTATGAAATCTCAACCTTTAATACAGGAAACCATCTGAAGATATATTTCTAATAACAAGTAACTATTAATAATATTGTCTAAGACTGTTGCCTGGGCGGGCCTTGTTGTGGGGGCGCGGGCGGCGCGGGGGGCGCGGGCGCATCCGGCGGCTGTAGCGTGCGCGTGCGCCGCCGCGTGTAATGTTGCCATAATAAAATTGCTTGGTCATCCATGAATTTACAGACCTGAAAAATAAATTATATAATGAGAAGGTGTTTTAAATAATATTACATTTATGATTGTCAATTTTAAACTAATTGTATGTATTATGTTAAACAAGAAGTTCCTGGTTGAGTATGAATGAAGCATTTACACAGCAATTGTATCAGTGGGTTACAAATAAAATAAAATGGCGAAATTCTTGACTATATTAAGAAAAGTTATAATGGTTAACCATTATAACTTGTGTTCCATTGGGAACGCACCACAAAAAGCATATACATAGATTTATATTGCTTGTTTACCTGTGCAGATACACATTCTCTTCTAAAGGCCTCATGCTGCAAGAGTTCTAAGAAATGAAGGCACATTGGATACTTGAGGTAGCGGGCATACTCTGGTTCCCGCCAATATTGTAGGTAGCGGATATAGTTGATGAAAGTCTGCTCCTTTAAGTAGCCACGCTGGGCGAGAACTGAAAATCAAAAATTTAACATATTGACTTTAAAATAAAAATGGTTTTGCAAACGAGTGGTGAGTAGACCAGTGGGTGAGTGGTCAGTAGTATCATGACCAAGTATAAGACAAAAATTACAGTACTAGATATTCACTATAGTTTGTATGAACTGGATACATGTTTATTTGTTGGGAAACTACATTTTCCACTGATGTGTATGTGGTGTAATAATATACATTTCACTAAAAGAAAGTCATAAGTAAAAAAGACTACAACCTAGATTTTATCAGCCAACTGTAAAAAGGAGGAGGTTCAATGTTTCACCAGCATACCACCACCCTATGTGTGTTTTCATAATTAATGATATACAAATAAACTGCATAAAACTAATAAACAAGTGATAAAGTTAATAAGTGACTTACAATGAATATAGTTTGGATTAGCCAAACATTGCACAAATTCCAATTCCACTTGAAATCTTATCCTATTCTGCTCCTCCGTTTCTGGCATAACTGTAAAAATAAATGAAATTAAAAAAGTCCAACAGTTTTCTATGAGTTCTCTAAAATTTTACTATGCTTTCATTTACTTTTGGAGCCAGATAGTCTAAAGTTGTTACTTAAAGACTTTTGACTACAAAGAGTCGTATGTTACTTCTGAAACAATTTATTCAAGAAACTAGCAAACTAGATAACCTTTTCCAGCCATCATCTTGAAGCTTTTTCTATTAACATAACACAGTTAAAGTTTTTTGAGTTATGTGATGATGTTAATATCTTCTCTCAAGCACCATAGTCCTGTTATGTTTTACATACTTCAATATGTAATATTTGCTGTAATAGTGCAAATGACTTATATCGCGTTTTACTTTCGAATCTATTATTTATTTGATGAAAATTTACACTCGCTTGGCTTGGATGACACTCATAAAACTTCACCAAGAATTTGACAATTTGTCAAACTGACACTAGCTCCTAGTTATCTCTGGATGACTTTTATCATTACCATACACAAAATTCCTTTTAGACTCGGCAAAATGCAAAAAATGAGAATAAAGTAAAATTAGAATATTAAATGATGGTATATAGCTGAATCAGGTCCATGAATTATTTATCTCATCTAGTTAAAATTCTTAAATTCTCATTAGTTTAATTCAACATTTTTATCGGTCCACTCAACTCTCTAATCCAACGTCATCATTCATCCAATTATCTATGTGTCATGCATGTCATTCATTTCATTCATATCGTTATCGTGTTGTGTAAAATTGCGTTCACAACGGGGTATTCCAATCATTATAAAATTACCATATTTGTCGTAAATAACTCCTTATTCTTTGTCTGACGTAGTTATTTATTGTTCTAAAGGGCTTAGTGAGCTTCATTCCCATTCAGGAAAAAATACAATTAAAGTTACGAAATGTCTAGGAAAGGACAGACTTACGTTAATCCTAATAAATTGTTCGAGGAGGACGACGTTGACGATGACGAATTCGTGGACAGTTTTAGATCAAGAATCCCAGCACCACAACCCAGTAAACCGCCAGTCAACTCTCACGGAAGTCACATCGCAGCATTGGAACAACAACGACAAGCTATGTTGTTAAGACAAAGAGAAATCGAACAACGAACCTTGGATTCATCTGCGCGAAGCATAGGCCTGTTACGTGAGTCCGAGCAAATTGGTATCGCTACTGCTGAAGAGCTCACTCGACAACGCGAGCAACTGCAAAATACAAACAAACGCCTTGACGAGATCAACACCAACTTGAACTACAGTCAGAAACATTTAAATGGAATCAAATCTGTGTTTTACGGCCTTAAGAATTACATCTCTGGAAAATCTGATCAGACTCCTAAAAGCCAAGCTTCTCCCAGTCCCCAGAGTGCAGGGCCCAGTAGCACCAGGCTAAATGAAACAATAGACAATTTATCACAAACCGCTAACAACGACCACTTCAGATCGCACCCATCCACTCGCCTGCGTGAGTTAGATGCCCAAGTTGCTGAACCCATCACCGACAGCCAGCGTGTCAACAATGTGCTGGATGCCAACCTTGATGAAATGGTGCAAGCAATATCTCGACTTAAAGGCCTTGGTATCGCCCTTGGAGATGAAATAGAACAACAGTCTGAACTCATTGATACAATTCAAGATAAGGTTGAAATTGCTGACATCAAGGTTGGCAAACAAAACAAACAGATGAATAAACTCCTTGGTCTTTAATACATTCCTTTGGTTTTCAAGAACTGCAATGTAAGTCCACTAAACTGTACTGGTGAAATTGGGTGAATGGACATGCCTGGGGTGAATACAGTGAAATTTTGTGGTGTTACATGTATTTTTTTTTTTAATGAACACAGATTCTTTATTAAAACAGTAAATCTTGCAAAGCTTGCCAAATCCTTGCAAAAAAAAAAAATACTGTTCATTCTGTTCAACCAGTAATATCCATCCACCCTATTTTCTGGTACACCATTTTGACAGTTGTTAGAGCTAAGAAGAACATAGATTTTATATTGTTTGTTTATGTTTGAGGGCCCCAAATTTTATACTCGTGATTGGATCTGCATCCTAAATGATACTATTATATACTTACCGGGCTAATATAAATAAAGCTGTGTGTTTATACCATGAGCATTGAGAAATTGAATATGAATGGAAGATATATTGTAAAGTATAAAATATATTCTTAGTAATGGGTAAGAGAGCAACAAGCAGCAAAATTTGCAGTTGATTATAAATATTGATATTATTGGTGCATGTTGTAAACATAGATGAAACATAAGTAACTTCCTCTATATATTTTTTTTTAGATTATAAATTGAGCACTATTATAGCTTGTAATAGGAAAATGTGTAGTTACTATAGATATTTTTGTATTATGTTACAGTAAATGAACTATATTTAATCATCATTAATACAATGTTTTGTTGTTTAGAAATTATTAGAACCAAAAATTTTATGTCTAGGCTAAATGGTTTGGGAGTACATACCTACCTTCTTTTTTTGAAGTTATTATTATTTTTCTAAGAAAGTGTTTGTAGTTTCCAAAACTTATAGCAGACATTGTTTGCAACATACAAACAGAGCCTTATCAGGCCAGCTAATTAAACCCAAATACCTATATATCAAATTTAGAATCAGTAATTAAAACAAGGTCATAATGAAAACTATTGCATGAAATGAACAGTTACTATGTATGAATGATGTATTATTATAATAAAATTGTTCTTACTAAGCTTTGTTTATTTTTTCTTATTATGTTGGTTTTTCCTGTAATTGTTCTTATCAAATAGCCTGTAATTTTCAATAGATATAAAAAAAAATAAAAGGGTATTTCTACTATAAGTAGAATAAGTATTAGTCATCATATAAACAGATAAGTGACTAATTATATGTTCAATGAAGTAGATAAACATGATATCTACTTCATTGTATATGTGTTACCTTCACTGGTTAAACAATGAATTTCGTGTAAACACCAAGATGTAAATGTATCATAAGGACAAAATTAAAGATAAGCATAACACAGCATGCACTGCCAATAAAACAAAATTTTCTTCAATTGTTTTTATTAACTGGAATAATAATGGGGACAGCATCTACTAATAATAAAGCCCTTTATAACTAGTTACAACCCACCACTTCAGTAGGCCTGGTCAAAGAATACATTGTCTACCACTGTCTCCAGGATCATGTCATTGGCGTCCACATCATGAATCTTCTTGTGTCTCTGGTAGATTATTTTGTTTTTCAGCCTCTTGCCACAAATATTACAAGTAACCTCCTTGCCAGCATGATACTCGGAGTGAATCCTTAACCCAGTCGAGGTTGCAAAACCCTTGAGACAGATTTTACACTTGTGAGGCCGCTCAGAGCTGTGCGTATGTGCGTTGTGCACAAATAAGGAATGTTTAGTAGGAAATGATCTTCCGCAGTCTTTCTGTAAACATGTGAATGGTCTTGGCTTCTCCTGTCCTGTGTGGACTAGGCTGTGAGCTCTCAAGTAAGACTCTCTCGTGTATATCTTTGGACAGCTAGGACAAGGAAATTGGTTTTCACCATTGTGAGCCTTAATATGCTTTCTTAAGGTTGATCCAGCTGTGAATCTCTTTCCACAGGTGACACAGACATACAACATACGGTTGCCTGAATGTGCCACGCGAAAGTGCTCCTTCAGAGACTGCCTGGACCTGTAAGTCTTCTGACAGAAGCCACATTTAAATTGTGCAACATCTTTATGTGATTTCAAGTGTTGATTAAGTCCATTTGATGTATGGAAACTTTTCCCACATTTAGCACACAAGTACTTCCTTATCTCACTGTGCTTATTCATGTGATATCTCAAGCTGTACACCTTGGTAAATGATTTAGAACATACAGTGCAGGCATATCGTTTTTCTCCCTCTGTTCTCGGTGGTTGCTCAGTCAAAGTTATTTCAGTAACAGGTGGCAAAGGCGTCAACTCCTTACTTCCTGATAAATTGGTATCAAAATCTAAAGTTGGGTTATTACTGAATAGTGGTACATCATACTCGTGGTCTTGATAAACAACATTTATATCAATAGAATCAATATCAGTACGTTGTAAATTAGTTGGAGACTGTATCATAAGAATTTGTGACAAAGTAGAGTTCGCCTTCAAACAGTTCAACTTAAAATTATAAGCTACTAAAGCTGTAGATACACAGGAAGAGCATATTCCTTGAGGCCAGTTTTCTTCATCATTGTTTTCCAAACAGTTAAGGAAGACTAAAATATCAATTAATTTAACCTTAATCATCTCGTGCTCAATCAAGTCTTGTACGTTCATAAACATTGTTGTATCTGATTCTAGAAGGCAAGTACGACATATATTCTTTGTTAAAGGGAGAATTAATCCCGTGAACTCCATTACTATCGACGCAACTAATTGTGGAAAAATATTTTTTCATTAGAAAATACATCACATTACACGAAGTTATCAACGACGGACATGACGGGTCTACGACTTCGTAGTACGACGAATCACGAACGATTTTGACATCATTTATTTTCGTTTGACAGACGATGAAGTCCACTGAACCGTGAAGTCTTTGCGTTGATATTTAGTCGATTATCGCGAAAAAAAATCATGAATACGTTTTATTCTTAACATATTCATAGATAGAAACAAAAAATTAAGGGTGTCTTTTCCACTTATTCTCCGATAAGTTGATAATGGTACATAACTTTTATTTGAGTTCATCTACTTTGTGCGTATATAATCTGTGGAGAAGCCTACTGCTGCAGTCCATGTAAATCTTTTATATCTGTGTCTTTTTGACGTGTAGTGAAGAGTGCGTCGTGGGCAGGCTGGAGTTTCTCCAGTTATATCTAATTTACAAAATATTTTCATGATTTGGACACTTATAAACGTTGTTGACAACAAAATTACTTTTAGCACTTTTCATAGAAGGTAAGCAGTACTGTCTATCGTGTTTATATTACAATGTGAAAGTTCTAACCTCAACAGCTTCAACACCCTACGATAAGTCTTTCATATTTCATGATTTCCTGTGGGTAGAAGACCGAAATCGTATACTTTATGTGAAATAATCGATATCGTTTTGTTATTTTGGTATATTTTTATTTGTGTAGGTGAATTGAGAGAACTACGTAAACATGAGTCGTTTCTTTGCGACTGGGACTGACTCCGAGTCAGAAAGTCAGAGTGAGGACGAGCCAGTAGTACGCGCCCCAGCGCCGGTCTACACGGTAATTATATCCTTTATATATACAATAAAAATATTTTATAATAAAACTATGTTTTGATATATTGACATAAATTGAAGTGCCCATGTAATTATCTGCTGATATTATTGCATAAATTTTATACTGATTACACTCCTTTCATTGACATGTCTTAATATTTCTTTGTTTAAGAACAAAAATAACTCAATTTCATCACATACCCTGCATTTACATCATTTGCTACAGTGACCAACCCATTTGATGTTATTAACTTGGCTCAGTCATCTCAGTATTCACTACAAGTATCTTTATTATCCTATGTACATTAATAATTATACTATAAAACTAAAACTTACACATTTACAAACTTATATCATTCATTCATCATTATTATATGATATCATCATTCAACTTTGTCAATTAGTTTAAATAACAAAGTATTTTTTATCAAATTCAAATAGTTCCAGTGAAACAATTAATCTGAATGTTATACTTGTTGGTGTTTTATTGCTTTTTAGTGGTAGATCGCAATTAGTATTTTTACTAAAATTACTACTAATGATTAGAAATTATTGAAATTTGTATACCTAAAAATGATATCACATATATTCCATTTGTTTAGGTAATTAACTAAATGTAAACAATCTTGGCGTTACTTTTTAACCAAAAAAGTAATTTTTAATTTGGATATTACTACTTACAAATCAGATAACTATAGTTTTAGAAAATCTGAATGTATTTCAAGTTATAAAAAGTATTTTACATTTTTCAAGATCACATTTTGTATAAAAGACATACCAAAATTGTTTACATTTAGTTAATTACCTAAACAAATGGAGTATAGGTAGATATTGTAGGAATAACAATTAAATGCAAAAATTGACTCCAGTGAAAGGGGTTATAATGATGCAAATAGGGTATTGCTAGTATTTTGTGAAGATGTTAAAATTAATAAGTATATTAAGTAAATAAATAGGACAGGAAAATAAGATTTGCATCTATTATTTTAGAATTTACTCAGCCATTCATTGTTGGTATACTCATACCCCCACACATGTACACAATCCCATGATTGATACATGTTGTTTATCAAAATACCCCCTTTTTTGTCTTTATTGGGAGATTTTATATTTATTTTGGTGAGATTTTATATTTATCTTATTATGCTCACTCTCTTAGAAAGGTATTAAAGTTTTTTCTATTCAAATGAGAAAAATAAATATGCAGGTTTTGTAGTAGTAAACAAGACATTCAATTTGTCAACAGTTCAGTGACGATGAGGAAGAAACAAAGCGCGTTGTGCGCTCCATGAAGGAGAAGCGATATGAGGAGTTGGAAGCTATTATCCATTCCCTCAGAAACCATCGCAAGATTAAAGATTTCTCCTCTGCCCTAAACTCGTTTGAAGAACTCCAGCGCGCCTACACCCGTGCAGCACCAGTAGTACAAAAGGAAGAAAATGGAGTTGCTCCAAGATTCTTCATCAGGGCTCTGGCAGAGCTGGACGACTGGGTGGTTGGAGCCTGGTTTGACCGTGACAGCAGGAAAGCACTGTCGAAGGGCAACAGCAAAGCACTCACGTCACTGCGGCAGAAGTTGAGAAAGTACACAAAGGACTTTGAAGCTGAGATGTCCAAGTTCCGTGAGGACCCCGACTTGCCTGATGATGATGATGAGCGTAAAGGTTTGTAACTTGAAATAATCTTACAATATCTATCAAAAACTTTTTTCATGTTAACATGAACCCAGCAAGAGGTAACATAATAATCAAACAGTAAATCATTTAATCTAGTATTTTTAATAGCTATGATCTATTTAAAATGATTACATTTACACCTCAAAAATTTGGTACGGAAGGAAATGACCAATGAGTGTATTTACGCTTATTTTTCATTTCAGACTCGTCATCCTCGGATGAATCTGACGATGAAGAAAAGCCTAAAGAGAAGCCGCGAGTGCGTCGCTCGCCCGAGCCTCCGCGCCGCCCTCCGCCTCAGGATGACGAGTCCTCAGACTCCATGGACTGGGGCTCCAGCTCCTCTGACTCCAGCTCCAGTTCCGACGACGAGACCCGCGGGGCCACCACCATCCGTGAGCGCTTCTTGAAGAGAAACACTGAGCGAGACGACGATGAGGACAAGGACAGACGCAAGGCCAAGCGGCGTGAGGACAGACACAACGTCAGGATTGGCAAGAGCAAAAAGGACCAGGCTGACGATGGTGGCGAATGGGAAACCGTCAGGAAGGGAGCTGCTACGTCTGATAAACCTAAAATGTTCGCCAAGGTATGTATATCATGTTATTTAATTTCATGCTGGTTTAACATGTCTCTTTTTACTTAGCCCTTCTAACTTTAAATGTTATTTTCCAGGACAGTGACATTGATGCTGCACTGGTCGTCAAGAAATTGGGCGAAATTAGCGCTGCCCGTGGTCGTAAGCGAACTGACCGTCGCGCTCAATTGGAGCTCTTGCACGAGTTGCGTACCGTCGCTGCGCAACACAACCTGGGTGACGCCCTTCAGCTGAAACTGCGCGCCGCTACGGTCGCCGCGCTCTTTGACTACAACCCTAAAGTATCCGATGCCATGAAACCCGAATACTGGTCGAAGCTTGTCGAAAATGTAGACCACATGGTCACATTGCTGCTGGCTCATGAAGACATGCAATTGAGTGAAACTATCACTGAAGAAAATGAGCAGCTCGTCACGCCGCCATTCCTCGTCCGCGGTTGCTTACTCACCGCTTTAGAGCGACTTGATGATGAGTTCACTAAGCTGCTCAAAGAGTGCGACCCTCACTCCAATGAATATGTCGAGAGATTAAAGGATGAAGTACGCGTTTCTGCTCTCATTGATCGCGTATGCCAGGTAGTAGAACGCGACGGAACACCACAAGAGATTTGCCGCGCCTACCTCCGTAAGATTGATCATCTGTACTACAAGTTTGATCCTCGCGCTGTGCGCAAAGACTTACCTCCTGGCGAGGAGACTACCATTAAGAAAATGGAGGAATTCTGCAAATATATTTACGCTCACGATGAAACTGACCGACTCAGAACTCGCGCTATTCTCTCCCACATCTACCACCACGCCCTCCACGATAACTGGTTCCAGGCTCGTGACTTGTTGCTGATGTCCCACTTGCAAGAAACTGTTCAACACTCTGACCCTAGCACTCAGATCCTGTACAACCGTACCATGGCTAACTTGGGTCTCTGCGCTTTCCGCCGCGGCAACGTGAAAGAGGCGCACGGCTGCTTAGCCGAGTTGATGATGACTGGTAAACCTAAGGAGTTACTGGCCCAAGGATTGTTACCGCAACGTCAACATGAGCGCTCAAAGGAACAGGAGAAGATCGAGAAACAACGTCAGATGCCATTCCACATGCACATTAACTTGGAACTTCTTGAATGTGTATACTTGGTGTCTGCTATGCTGATTGAGATCCCCTACATGGCTGCTCATGAGTTCGACGCTCGTCGTCGCATGATCAGCAAAACTTTCTACCAGAACTTGCGTGCTAGCGAGCGGCAAGCACTGGTTGGTCCACCGGAGTCTATGCGTGAACACGCCGTAGCGGCCGCGAGGGCTATGCGTCGTGGAGACTGGCGAGCGTGCCTCAACTTTATTGTTAACGAGAAAATGAATGCTAAGGTATGTATGAACCTAAACTCAATTAGAGGTACCAAATTTTTGTAAACAATTATGAAGTTACTAAATTCATTTATTTTCAGGTGTGGGACCTTATGGTGGGCGCTGACAACGTGCGCGCAATGCTGGGCAGGTTGATCCGCGAGGAGTCAGTCCGCACTTACCTGTTCACCTACGCTCACGTGTATGCGTCGCTGTCGCTGCGCTCTCTCGCCGACATGTTCGAGCTGCCGCGCCAACGCGTCCACTCCCTCGTCTCCAAGATGATCATTAACGAAGAACTGCTCGCGTCGCTTGACGACCCCAGCGAGTGCGCCATACTACATCGTTCTGAGCCTACTAGGATGCAAGCATTGGCACTTCAGCTTGCTGATAAGGTACACTAAACCAACCTCTTAGTAATCTGTTACTAACCAACGTATGAAGTCATTTAAAGTTTGATATGCGGGGCTAATCCATTTTATATGAACATTTTAACCTAATCTCGGTGTATTCCTAGGTCGGCAACTTGGTGGACTCCAACGAGCGTATCTTCGAGAGACAAGGCTCGTTCTTCCAGCGCGGAGGCGGTGGCGGCGGCGGTGGTGGCCGTGGTGAAGGCCGCCAGCGCGACCGCCCGCGCGAGGGCTGGAACCGCCGCACGCGCAACAGGCGCCGGGACGACGAACGCGGAGACGACTAAACATCTCAACTGCATAGAAGACCAGTAGCTTGTTTATATATTATGTTATTACATATTTCAATCCCTATACTTGTCTTTGAATCTGTACTGTACTGTAAACATCTGTCAACTATTTTGGTTTAGCTGCAACCAACTATTTCTAATCAGTTTAATGCCTAAGATCTGCTACTGGTCTTCAGTATTATCTGTCACAACTCAATAACCTGATCGAAATTTGTTTTTAATAAAAACTTTTCAAAGTTAATAGTATTTGGAACGATGTTTAGTCCCTTATCAAATATATTTTATAGGAGGTTATAGATATTAAAAACTATGTAAGTGGAGAGGAAAGTTGTTAACATTCATTTTTTACCTTGGTAGAACAAAGTTGGTAATGTATTCGTTTTTTACATTGGCATAGTTAAAGTGTTTCATCTATGTCCATAGTTGAATCTAAGTTAGTACTGTATCTCCAGTTGCATTCGTTACAATGTTGTGGTCTCCCAGCAGTTCAGTCGCTAAATAAAATATTATATTTGAAAATGACTTTTTTTAAACCCCTGTTTACGAGCACACAACGCCCTTGTGATGTTATCAATACCTCCCATTAAAAGGTAAAGATTAGAATTAACGCCTGTTGCATATTCATAAACGTTTTGCAGAAAAGAGGTTTCTGCCCTGGGAAATGAACCGGAAACCCAGCATTAAAAAATAGCGAGGGTATCGGATCAACATTCAGAGATAAATCATAATATTTATGTCTCCTAAAACTATGTAAACAGTTTGTATATAAGTTCCTATCAAAATACAATTTACCTACTCTATGTAAGATAAGTTTACAGGTGATGCGTCATCTGGTGAGGTGACTATCAATACAATAATATTTGTATTCGCCGCCAGAGAGCGTACACGTCGTTCCCATATCGTACGTTTAGTTAGGGTTCTGATAGGTTTTGAAATGAAAAGTATTTATTACGTAGTCCATAGCTTTGTTTATTAGGGAATAAATTTATAATTATATCTCACCTATATTTACTAGAATTCGGAACAAAACATGCAAATAATATCAAATTAATTTGATATTATTTATATTGCTTTAATCAATTTCAGCAAGTTTGAAGTTAGCGACGTTAACGTTTCGACAGAGTAACGTAACGCACCGAAATTTTGTTGGTGTCCGTCGCATTTTGCAGATAATATTTCAGCATCTTGCGGATAAATCCTGCTATAATTTGTTTGTGCCCTATAATTATGGTGTTTGTGTGGACCTGTACATAATATAAAAACTTGAGTTTATCAAGAATCATCTTAGAAAATCTTAGGTTGGGAGTTTGACAGATTCTAATACAATGGCTGCAACGAGGAGACTACAGAAGGTGAGACATCATTTTTTTATAGATAGAACATAATTCTAATAGATTATTTTCAAGGTATTCTACAGTAGACATGTTTTAAGTTTAAATGGAAACACCACGTCATTACTTCTTTTTTATCTTTGCGAAAAAAGTAGAGTACAGTGAATCAAGAAATTGAGTACACCGCAAATAAGGCCTATTTTATTATTGTTACTACGTGTGCTGAAGGAGCTATAAATAATCAATAGCTAGTCGAAAAATACAAATATATTATTTATATTTTACACTAAAAGATGTTTATTTGTCATACTAACCCCTTAATTTTTAGTAAATATATTATTCTAGAAAATGCTAGATAGAGTAATACCTGAGTATAATTATAAATTATCAAAGATTTATTACAACATAAATAATACAAGCTTAATTGTTCTATTTATTCATTAAAAAATTTCCATATCATAGTTTAACACCACATCATTAGTCACAGCTCATTAATATATTTAAATGTATTTTTTTATTCCTTTTCTAGGAACTTAATGACATCAGGCAGTCTGGCTTAAAGTCTTTTAGGGACATTCAAGTGGATGAATCTAATATCCTTACATGGCAGGGATTAATTGTTCCGGTAAGTACATACTTATTATTCTACAAAACTTTCTTTTTTTAATGATAATCAGAGCGGTAAATATTACAACTTTAACTGTGTATATGTATGTACTCTTTCCTGTTATTTTATCATAATTAGGCTTTTACAAAAAACTGTCTGATAAAATAGATACCATGTTGGAGATAAAAGAATTTCATAAACATTGTAATTTACCTGGTATCCGACACATTAGATAGGCCAATGATGAAATGTAAATAAATATTTCAAGTATGAGAGCCCTCTTATAACATTCTCTGAATGTAAATATTACAGAAACATCACAAAATTATAATACTGTTGCTAGCTAGCTGTAACTAACAGTTATAGCTGCAAAATTGTTACCCTTCGGGACCCTGTAGGTCTCTTATGTGTTAATCCAGGGTGTTCACTAAGTTCATACCAAATTTTGACAAAATTGCTATAGCTATTTGAGTATAAAAGAGTAACAAACATTCATCTGTCCATACTTACAAACTTCTGAATTTATAACATTAGTAGTGTATACTGTGAATTTGTTTATTTATACATTCTATAAGGTACATGATATAATCTTTTAAAAGCTCAGATAAGACACATTAAGACAATGATTGACAAGAGAATATACCTACTCATGAAATACCTAAATGTTGTGTCATAATATACAACTTGCATATCATGGTCATACTTGCATCTAGATTAGCAGTTTAAAGCTGTATATAAGCCGTACTAGGTGGAGAGTTGAAATTATAACAATTTATAACTATTATAAGGCAATAAGGAAAATGAATGAATTATATTCACTGAGTGCTATTTACAATATCAGATTATTTTTAAACTCTGTTTTATGTTACAAATGGTAACAATATCTGACTAGAATTTATAATATTTTTTTATATTTTTAATGTATTTGTATTTCCTTTTCAGGACAATCCTCCTTACAACAAGGGAGCTTTCCGCATTGAGATTAACTTCCCCGCAGAGTATCCTTTCAAACCTCCTAAGATTAGTTTCAAAACAAAGATTTATCATCCAAATATTGATGAGAAAGGCCAAGTGTGCCTGCCCATCATAAGTGCGGAGAACTGGAAGCCAGCTACTAAGACTGATCAAGGTAATTAAACACTATTATAAATAACTGGCAATTACAGAGGATAGTTTGTTTATTGTTTTCACTAATTGCCTAATAGTCCAGGAAAATCAGTCAAATTAAAGCAAGAATCTAGGAATAAGAGCTACTAAGTCATAAACTTATATAAAACCAGGCAACATGCTGCATGTTCATAAATAACTATCGCTAATTCCAAGGTGAGTATTTTTCCTGACCTATAAGGTATTTTGATGAGAAAATATAGGTTTCTGTACAGATTACTGGGTTTTAAGGTTACCATAGTATTGAAATGGATTTAGCATGGTTAATTGTCTGCAACAAATAATTTCAAGCACATAAAGTATTTGTGCATGTGAAACATGCTTTTGTTTAAACAATAAGTTTTATGCTATGGTTATCTTGTTTCAGTTATTCAAGCTCTAGTGGCACTTGTTAATGACCCTGAGCCAGAGCACCCATTGCGTGCGGAACTCGCTGAGGAGTTCCTTAAAGACAGGAAGAAGTTTACAAAGAATGCAGAGGAATTCACTAAAAAACACAGTGAAAAGCGGCCTACAGACTAAAGTAGCTACCTCAGTCATTGTTGTTTAGCTTGGATTTGCAGCAGCGGAACTCAACTGCTTTATTCGTAGCAATGTGTGAATAAGTTATTAAGAATGCATTTATTTTCCAAGACAGTATTTGTAAGACCTTCTGGAGCAGTTGGAATGCACTGCCGGTAATACATTTCAGTTCAATTCCATTGCTGTAGATTCAATCTAATTTTTGCATTTGATTTTACACTGGTACTAGCTTTCAAATCACCTTGCTTGCAATACAGACATAAGCACTTAAACAATTAGGTATATAGTAATCGGAAAATGTTAAATGCTAAGTGTGTTAGAACTTTTGTTAATTGGGATAATATCTATAACTTAATTTCTTTTTAAAGTTGGCAATTGATCACGGAAATTTCCAAATTGAGTTAGTCTGAATAGAGGTTTCTGCTTACGATGTTCTGAATGACAGGTAGCTTTTTATCTATGTAATGTTGTATGTAAACTATGCTATGTAAATAAATGGAAGACCTGTGTGTTGACAGACCCCAAGCTATTAGTTAGCATTTGAACAAATTGTCTATAAATTCAGTTGTAATACATGTAGTGTGTTTTTTATTTAAACAATGTTTAATGTTACGAATATAATATGTCGTGTTATTATCAACTGTTGCTCGTTATTGCAGTCTGCCGACTAGACTAAGTGGATCGTAACTGGTGATTGGGTAGCATCAACATAAGTTTAATCTATGAACACAAGACTCTAAAGCTCCGCATATTATGTTTAATTTCACAACTTGTCAATGTTACTTGGTAACTTACTGTGTGCTGAACAGTTCAGTGCGAACTTTAAAAATATATTTTTTTCGAATTAATTTATGGTTTTATTTACAAAATGAAAAGGTTTTTATAAGAATTACTATTTAATCTATAAATTCATAAACATCATTAACTTCAGACTTATTCTTTGCTGTATCATTCTTTTCTTCAGTAGCAAACATGCTAACCTTTTTTCTAAAATCTAGCTTATTATTTCGGTAACTGGTCTTCGAGATCATATCTTCATCTTCAGTCTTCATTCTCTTGGTAACTGGTTCTTCAGATATCGGTTTTACATACTTATTCAAATTATCTGAAAAATAACATAGACATTAATTGCCATATTTTTTTTACAAAGTTAAAATCTCACTATTTTATGTGTATTAAGCAGTATAGCATTAATTTACCACAGTTCATACCAAGAATTTTCTTAATACAATCTTCAATGTATGTCTTCTTATTACAATCCCTCGCTAATGTAGGTTCGACGGTCATGGTGTACCCAGGGCCGTACTGCGGCCAGTCGCTATGCTCCGGTATTTGGTCATCTAACTGCACTCCTGCCACTAGAGCAGTCAGAGATGCCCACAAGCGCGCCGCATTTGCGTGGTTGTAGCCACCTGGGAATAAATCATAATAGTAAGGGCCACAGTAGGTACATGAAGAAATTAGAGCCCAGCACTCCCAGCAGAGACCCTACTTAACACCACTTCGTAAGTAAAATGGAACTGTAAAAGAGAGGTTTTAGGAGCAGAGCGCTTTTGTTTTCACCTCCATATTTTCTTGGTGTAGATCGTGATATAAATGAGTGTGTAACGTATTTATAAATGTTACTTTTGTAGACAGATCTCATTAATTGTGCACTATATCCGCCCTGGGACAATTCAGTTTTTTATATAAAATTATCTAATTCACATGCGTACCTCCACCTAGCAACAGCGTAGGCTTTCTTTTGTCCAGTACATGTTGTACACACGTACAATAACTGCGGGTAGTCAGCGTCGCGCCGCCGTTGGGGTCGCGCGCCAATGCGTCTGCGCCGCACTGCGTTACTATAGCGTCCGGCTCGAAGATATTGTATACTGCGTTAAACACTCTGGAATTATATATTAAATACAAAATAAATAAAACTTTATTTAATCATAGGTCTCTAGATTCATTATATTAGTGAATATAAGTACTTCAAGACTTGATGACAAAGTTGGATAAGGGATGCAAAAGCGATAGAAAAGTAGCAGGATAAAGGGGAGGACTATACCCAGCAGTGAGTGATTCCAAGCTGAGATGAACTAAAAAAAAGTGCCATCCTAGTTATTTTAAATGTAGTTGAATAAAACATCGATAATCAAGAGCAATATAATAAGCCAAGACTATAACATACTAACTTTTCAAAAGCATACTCCATAGTATCATCAGTGTAGGATGCATGTAGCGGGAAGTTACAAGCATAGCCTGTGCCATCCTGGGAGCCAATATTATCAATGTCACCAGTCCCAGGGAAAAATCCTGGTTCATACTTGTGGAAAGACAGTGTGAACACTGATTTATTTAAGCTGTAAGCTTCTTCCACTCCATTTCCTATAAGAAAGGTGTTTAAGAAATTGCACATCACTACATACTATAAAACAAACTTACTTCCTGCTGTCTGTTTGTATGATTAGATCTAGTTACACAATGGATTATGAAGTGGTGTTTTTAATAGATAGAATGTTTCAAGAGGATGATTTCTATGTATAATACATCAGTATTGCACTTGTGAGAAGCTGGGATGTGTTGCTAGCATAAAATTTTACACTGCATGGTTATAGATAACCAAGCTAAACCATAATCTCTTAGACTTTTTTGTAATTTACAGGCCTGTTGGTCTAGCGGTAAATAGCCCTGGCTGCTATAGAAGATGGTTCAATCTCCACCCAGGACAAATGTTTGTGTGATTAGCATGATCATTTATCCTGTGTGTGTGTGTAATTTATCAATAGTATGTATGCACCTAAAAGTATATAAGTATGTTTTTCAGTTATCAAGTACTCTCGCTTAAGATACCTAAATACTCTGTTATTAACATGTTGACTGCAAAACAATAAAATGTGTATTGTTTATCTGTCACTGGTGAAACCCACGGCATTTAAAACTTTAATAAGTTATGGGTTAGTAAACAATATTATCACCAAAAAAAACATTATTTGATTTAATAATAGAAAACAAGTAGATACCATGATGAACATCCAAATCTATGTATAATACTTTGGGAAACTTTTTCCTTAACTTCTGAATAGCTATGACTATATCATTTACATAACAGAAACCTTCTGCTTTGGCTCTGAAATAAAACAAAATTAAAAACTACTTAAGTGACATGATTTCATAGATAATTTAGGTAAGAATATTATCTTAGCAGTGTCATAATTACAGGTAAACTTATATAACTGGTCAAATAGTTTTATCAGTTACTTAACTTTCAAGTTTAATATTAGCCATAACTAGCAATTTTATTCTAAGAAATATTACCTATGTGCATGATGCCAGCCCCCGCACCAATTGATAGCAATATTAGACACACCAAGTAACAAACATCTAGCTGCTGTTACAGAGCCTCCAGCGACACATGAGACGAGATCAAACAAGTTGGAGACAGGGGGACAATCATAGCCTGCAAAGTTTCAAGAACATTAACTTAAATACCATATGTGGTATGTATTCATTATTGAACCCAAAAGTGTAGAGAAATAAATAATGTTTGTAGAACTAGTAGTGTCAAATTACGTCTCTGCTAGTGTATTTGATAAGTGTTGTGTTTTGATATGACTGATTCTATTAGTTTATAGTACAAAAGTGTAATATATACCAATGCCAAACTCTTCGTCTTGAGCTGTAGACATGTAATCTTCATCTACTTCAATATATTTCTTTAATTGATTAAGATACGAATCTGAATGGAATTGTCTCATATCTTCATAGGTAGCTGGAGTTGATCGTACTACGGTCAGTTTACCCATTAGATTAAAAGCCTCAATTATATTATGAACCATGCTAGCCTAGAAAACACCCAAAAATACAGTTACATAAAATTAAATAATAGAATTAAAACTTGCTGCAAGTTTTTTTTTTTTTTTTTATTTATACCCTGCCGATAACTGCTGGTAATCTATCACTTTCTTCAATTAACTTTTCGTCCCATATGTAGCACGGTTTCGCTTTGTTCATTTTTGTACCGTACAAGTCGTCAGTCAAATCAAATAAGTATTTTAAATTTTAAGCATGTTTTGACTTTTTTGATTAATCTTTTGCCGCCATTTAAGTTTGACAATGACAATTTTTACCACAGACTAGGTCAGGACAAGAAATCTTAAAAGTTACCTATATAAGCTACCTAAAAAATAATGATAATTTTCCGAAGATTTTATGTTTATTACTTTGCGTCCCTAAAAAACTTGACATACCAAGTATTAGATTCGATTTGACTTGATCACAACCAACTCCATTTTGTTGAGCACGTGACTTGGACGCATCATGACGTGGCCACACGTGGAGAACTTAAAGGATCATTTCTTGATTGTATTGTGTCGATAAAATTTTGAGATTATAGCCAAAAATATTTTTAAGCTTTTTTCTTAAAACTCAAGTACATTTTAAACCCCAGTCATTCATGTTTTATAAAATAGAACGCACCGAATTCAGCCATAGATCAAACGCCTTTCAAACGCTAAGTTTTATTGTCCATGGCATAATCTTTTTAATCTCATTGGTTAAATTATATTTCTAGGGCCAATCAGAAGAAAGCAACTTAGGAAAAACAAGCGTCCATTTTCTACAGAAATCTTAGAGTCAGTCTTGACATTTTTGACGAAATTGAATGATTTTTGTATTTTTTACTGAAATACATGTGCTAGTGTGTAATATCGTACTTTTATAGTTAAGTCGGCGTGGAATACAGTTATAAGATGAAACATACGTGACATCGAGTAGACAAATCACATGATAATTGACTGCGATCCTAATATGACAAGGTCTGTTACAAAATATTGGTAACACGAGCCAGTCTGGTTTGTTTGGGTCTGGTTTTTCTAAATCTTCGATGGTGTTTTGGGGTTTTATATCAGTGATTATCAAGTTCGAGCGGAAATGGTGAGAGGTTAGTATTTTTTATTTACATAACTATACATAAAATTATCATGATGCTCATGTTATGTTTGAGGTGTCCTTTGTTCGCGGTATATACCCTCTTCTGCAATTCTGAGTTATTTTTTCGAAACACGTTTCATTCATAACTATTCATTAATTTACTTATTCTAACCAATGAGTAGATTCTAATTAATCTATTTTTTTAAGTATTTTACAACCAAAAAGTTAGATGGTATGTTCTGGATGGTCACCTGTTAAGTATTTCTAAAGATGCTATATTTTCTAAAGCAACATAACCTATATCATTTAATTGTAGCAGCTGCTTAAACACATTATTTAAAATATTAGCAATTTATGTAATTTATTTTATTGTGTTCTCTATACTTTTTTAATCTTTTTGTACTTTTTGTAAAATTTCATATATTTTAAACAAATAATTTCTAATAACTTCATCAGAAAATCTAAATAGGTCACATGCAGTCAGCCATTATCAAACTGTAAATAATTCATGCATAGGAAGTGCTAACCACAGTGGTTTAAAATAATAATCTCATTATATTTTTTTATTCTTAGGATAACTTACTTCTATATAACTTATTTATAATATTTTTATTTAAAATATAATAATTAAAATGAAAAAAAAAAAATCTAATAAAAAAATATAAATCAAATATTCTATTGCAGTCAGCTATAAAACTAATTGTATAACATGTTGTAATGACAAAAATAAATTAAAATCTCTATTCATGATAAATACTTAATTTATTTTAAAATAATTTAACCCTTTATCTCTATCTCATCATATCATTTAAGGACATCAAAAAGTTGTAAACACATTTAAAAACATTATTATTGCAATAGAAAATTAATATAAATTGTATAATTATTTTATTATGGTATTATTTATTGGTTTCTATATTTTAATGTATTAATATTTTTTATTAAATAATAAATTTAAAAATATTTTAACCTAACATTTAGATTGGTAATTCTGTATATTTTTTATCATGTGATACATCTACTAAAATATCATGTACTTTCTACTCTTTAAACCTTATTTCTTCTTATTAATATTATTTATTTATTAAATACAAATTCATTATCTTGAAGAAAATTCTTTATTTTTGTTTTTTGCTCTTCAATTTTCATCAGTCTTAAGTTATGTTTCATTTTCATCTATCTTCCCATTACAATAGTATAAGTCAATAAAAAAAGTATTTATTCTAAGCTTATGGTATGGTTTCCAGCCAATAGCTTGATGGCAGCTCAGGAGGGCGTGAAGACCCCCCACCGCATAGAGCTCTGTGAGGAGAAGCCTGTCAGACCTACGCGCAACTATAGAAAGCGCAGGTAACTGAGGCTACATTACTATATATGTACATATAACACACCACATATGTAAATTTACACCTATTCTATTCTATACCTATTCATTAAATTTACACTAAAACATACTTATGGGAAGTGGTTGTGGTGTCAGCTATCTAACAAGGTCACAATATAAACAACAATTATGGTTACAGAATTATAGCAGCCACACAGCCAAAGACTGAGAATGCGGACCTGAATGCTGAGCCCCCATTGAAGAAGATAGAACTGAAATCCAAGCCATTGAAAACTAGTAACGGTAACACCAATATGACTAACGGACACACGTTGAGGTCCAGAGCAGCGCGCGCCGCGGCCCGCGCTGCTGAGAGCCACAAGCTCACAGAGTACTTCAAAGAGGAACTCAAAAGTCCCAAAGTAGAACCTCCACCGTCGCCGCCTCCTATCGAAAAGACCATCAACAAAATAGACAAAGTCGTAAATGGAACCTCGAACCATAAGCTCACGGAATACTTCCCCGTGCGGCGCAGTGTTCGAAAAACTTCCAAATGTGTTATGGCAGAGAAAATGAGGGACCTAGAGCGGGCTGTGAGAGAACAAAGGGAGGATGGACTGCAAGTAAGTGTCATACCACATCCCTATTCCATATACCTACCTAATGATAAAATGATCTCAATATGATGTAAATTAGTCATAATGTCATAACACTCGTGCTTCCCATCGTCATGCATTCAGATGAGTGCATCGTGACGTTAATTCTACGTATAATTACGATCTAAAATTACTATTATTAGAGTATTCTTCATGTTGTAGACGATCCTATAGCGTCGATTTAATTCATCGATATGATTACGAATTGGCGATATTTTCCCTATATTTGTGTTACATACTTATAGATAGAAGAATCATATACCTTTTTTTAGATATCCTTCATTAGTCATAGACGACGTCACACATTATGCTGCTATAGATTTCCATGGCTCTAGCCGCTCGTTATAATAAGTTAATGCTTCATAAAGGTGTTTAAATGTTTTCTGTTGAATTTATTTAACTCCAATTCACAATATAACTATAAAATCGACCATGAAAACAGCAGGCAAAGTTACCCATATTTAATATTCACGATTTACGAGAATTCAAGTCTAGCTCATAGTAAAGTTTATTATTCATAGGTAATTAGCTATTATTTCTAGGAATTATAAAACAGTTTCATAAAAACATATTACGGACATAATTTAGGACTTCTTTTGGTCGCAATTATAGAAATAACTATGCGTTTAGACTATTATCAATGTCAATTATCCATATTGTACACACAATATGGATAATTGACGTAAATGTGTGGTTTTTTGATAATAACTACTTCAAATTATTGGATTATTTGATCAATTATACTATGAACGAGAAGGCGAGATATCTATATTTAAGTAAAGTAGAGTAAATTTTGCCTTTATACATAAAAATAGATTAGTTCCTGAAAAGTAAGGCAAGTTATTTAGGAAGTATTAGTTAATTGACGCAGTTAAGTAATAGATTTGACTGTTTTAAGCATCATTCGATTTATAATAAAATCTGTACCAAATTTTGTAAGTAAAACAACTATGTATATTATGAAGTGCTAGTCATTCGAAACGGCAGGTTATTTATTTATGTTATAATGTTTATTTCAGAAAATATAAAAACACCTTTAAATTCTACGTATTTTTTGTTGTTTGAAAAATACCTGCGTCAAGGAAAATCCTACGATAGTACGAGCATCGTAATAGTCCATATTTACAGTTACATCATATGACGACAAGTCGTATGCCCCCAGTATCCGTGTCAACGCTAATTAATAGCGGAAACAAAACGATTACGTACACAGATTTCCCGGGCAAGTGCAGGTTACTGATAACTCTATCAGTGGTACCGCCTAGTACCTAAGTGACACACAAGGCTACACCACAGTAAAATTGCAGACAGTAGTTTAACTCGACCGTTTCTATTGCCGCCAATCTACAGCATTTTAATTACATCAACAATACACCGTCTGTTCGACTTAGACACACTCACGACTGTATCATGCTAGGATAATGCCACTATCCGATAGCGTAGGCATAACTCGCATTGCACACCTTTAAATGAAGACGTCATACGGTATTTATTATTATACTGTGGCTGTACACTGTCTACTGATTGCTGACTAATGAGTTATTGTTCAAAGATTAGCGTTAACAATATTCTTACCGCATTCTTACATTTTATAATACGTTATCATGTTGACCCGATTTAATGGATTTATCGTAACGTGTGCTATTTCTGTGATGAATAAATTAGCTCGTCCTACACTAACCGAGATTAAGTCGTGTTATATAAACTGGACAAATATCGTTATAATTATGTCCACATTTTCGGTATATTTAGGTATTAATGATGCTATATTATAACTCTGCTAAAAATGTGGCCGTATTTATTATATACTGCTCTATCTCGCGTCTTCGCTCGCGTGAATGTCGGTTATTGCAACAAAAAGTAGCCAATGTCCTCCTTTTTTTGCAATTCTGGTTATCCCCATACCGTTCATCAAAATAACCGAGAAAGCGAAACAAACTCTCATTCGCATTTATAATATTAATAAGGATTTATTCGAATGGGTATTTAAGATTTTAACTATAGCAAAGTTACATATTTTGTACCTGATGCTATTAAAAGAAATAAAGTTAAAGGTTATCATTCTGATGCAGTTCTGTGACCTTTAACACAGAATTTCAATATTAACGGACATTTGCTAGGTTCACTTTTCTGGTCGACTGGTGGCCCCTTGTACCAGACTTGTGTAAAAAAAACAATTGAACAGTCACGCTCATAACTTTTAAGGGGTGGGCAGGATTTCTTATTGTTATTACTAGTCAACGTACATCGTGCATCGTGCTGATTCAGTCCTTACGACACAAAATGTATAGCGTCTTTCTATTTTTGCCTCATTGAGTCTTAGTGACTTCAGCTGCATCAGAATTTTGTCATAGACTTACGTAAAACGACCTTGAACTGCATCTCAGACTGTAATAGACTATGACATAACAAATACTTTAGCTCTATTCTTCTTGGAAGGCAATACGAATGTTCTTAGTGGAATCACCTTTTCCTATAATTGTCGAATTAGAATTGCGCTTAAACAAGCGGAAATCCACAAAAGGACGTATTATGCGTTAGAAGAATTAAATAGAGTTTTATATCGCGCTTGAATAGTTGTCTAAAAAAACGTATTTTTATTTAGCTTGTGAGTACACAAATTCACACTTGTACATAAGTTAATGATCACCCAACATTAGTTTAGGAAGTGCATTCCAGGGCCTGGACATTAATGTTCTGTTAAAGTATTGGTATATCTCTTTTCGAGCAACAATAGGGGTTACGTTTAATTAAAATGTTAACGTGCTCTTGAATTGCTGCTCTTGACGGGCCTGTTGGTCTAGTGGTTAGTGACCCTGACTGCTAAGTCTTAGGTCGTGGGTTCGATTCCCACCCAGGACAAATGTTTGTGTGATGAGCACGATCATTTGATCATTCACATTACAACTAATTTAAATTTTCTTTCTGCAGGTGGCATATTTCGACGGTAAGGGTCGCGGTGTGATAGCAACCCGCCCGTTCGGGCGCGGTCAGTTCGTGGTGGAGTACGCCGGAGAGCTGGTCGGCGTGGCCGAGGCGAGAGAGCGAGAAGTCAGATACGCACAAGACCCGGAGGCCGGGTGTTATATGTACTACTTCAGGCACGGTGATCAACAGTATTGGTGAGTATCTAAATTTACAAAGTATTTTCATGTATGTCGCTAGTCCGTCGCGTTACCGTTGTATCTACTTAATAGCTCGCTGAAAAGAAGCTTCCGAACGTTGTTTTACGTCACAGCTATTGACGTTAAACTTTTTCACGAAATTAGCTTGTTTCGCATTCCATTTGGTACTCCAATGCTTACTCAGTTGCGTCCCCTTCAATTTTAGCACTTAGATAAAATTCAACAGCTATCCTAACCACAAGACACGGATATATCGATAAATGTGAATCATATATCAATCGAAAACATTTTTGCGCAGTATCGACGCTACAGCGGAATCAGGTCGCCTAGGGCGTCTGGTCAACCACTCCCGTAACGGCAACCTTCTCACGAAAGCCCTGTGGGTGGACGGGCCGCGGCTCGTGCTGTTAGCCGCGCACGACATCGCGCCCGGCGACGAGCTCACCTATGACTACGGCGACCGCTCCAAGGAGTCGCTGCAGCATCATCCCTGGCTTGCACTTTGACCTGGGTGAGCGGTTTTTGTTATTTACTTTGTAGACTAGATTCCATCGACCAACTATCAACCGGTTTCTTGAATACTGATTGATAGAAAAACAGTAAGTCGTCTGTCAAATCTCATGTTAACCTAGACACCTGGCTTTTATCGTCCTAGTCGGTCCTATTGGAGGTTCTGCATAGTTTACTTACTGCTAGATTTGGGTAGTTCAGGGTTTATTCCATTTAAAGACAGGCTTACCGATTGGCTAACATAATTATTCAGAGCCAGGTAATATAAGTAATTTTAATTCTTATTATATTCAGTCAGAAGTGAATTAGAAGAGACTGTGCCTAGTAGACAGACAGGGGAAAATAGGGACAGATAAGAATTGATTAGCATAGCTTAATTTTTTTTTACATATTCACTAAGTGGAGGTTTTTGAAAATTCCTCTTCACAGGGATATAAGGCGGTGACACTACGAAACTCAGAGAAGTAACAAGTATAATCTATTGGTATAACATGGACAATTTAAGGTGTAGGTTGTGTACTAGGGTAACAGATATAACTTAATTGAAGGGATATTTCCCATATTACCAGGATAGAATACATCTGTTAGTGAATGAATATTTAAGTAATTAAAGACATGGCCATACTTATCCAACGTGGTGTGTTAGACCCGCATATTGTAAGCCAATATATTCAAGAGTATGAAATAAGTGGCAACTAACCATAAAAATAACTGTGAAAGATAAGAACTGATATATGTGTGTTTGTTACCACATGTCTTTGAGGCGACCGAAGCCATGACGTGAAAAAACGGAGCAAGGTACGCCGACGAAATGGGTGTAGAATTTTAAATCTTTCATATTCCAAAAGAAGGTCTCGAATTCCTTAAGAATCGCTATTATAAACAGCTAATGTTAAGATGTCGCGATTCTTAACATTATACTGTTTTTGGAATACAAAGAATTATGAATTTATCTCATCGAAATTACTACACAAACATGTGATGAGAAGTAAAACTAATAAACTCGTTTCTTTCCAGGTATGGTCCCCAAAAATCTCATTGGACTACTAAGAATTATTTATTAATTTAGTCTTAGTTACTATGAAGTTTGTTTGTTATAAAGTTTTATGTTTTACGGACAATGTGTTTAGTGAGACAAGTTGCCTGACGCTCGGTTATTGCGGAGTAGCTGGTTTATAATAAACTGCCTTAAACCCTCGAGGTTTGTGACTAAGTTAAGAAAGACAAAATGTAAAAGATGACGCCAAAACAGTTGTTTTGAAATAGTGTTATATGAAACTATAGAAAAAGACAATCTGTTCTTAGAAGTGGGACGAAATTTATTCAAAACTACCCTCAATTCAAATTATTTGACATTGTAAGTAGTTTGTTTCAGGGGTAGTTCTTGTTAACATTTCGTTTAAATTATCGTTGAATGAGTTATAGTCAATTTAAAAAATGACTGAAAAAGATACTAATAGTGTATTTAAATAGAAATTGCTTAGTTAATTATTTTAGTAACACTTGTAGCTAGCATAATTTGACGGTAAATAAGCTGTTTTGGCGGACTTCTATTGCCAAGAGATGTTTGAAATTGGTAAATGAATGTTTCCTATGCAGTATAATAGTATTGCAGTTTGCAACAGTATTTCATTTTAATTGGGAAAGAGATATACATCTCAGTCGACCGCAGGTCAGTGGTAAGGCATTTTGGCCTTTATTTCAAGCAAATAAGATTCGATTTCGTAGCTCGTTCTTACCATTGACGCGCGGTTGATCGTAACACCAAGATGATTACTGAATATTTTTTTATTTGTGGGTTAAACCTTATAATTATGTGTACTATGATTATTTGTGAAAATTTCCTCGGTTGCCCGAATAAAAATGTATTGTGATTTTGATGTTTAGACCAATATATGGAATTTATGAATGTTATCCAGTGGATGTAAGAGTTTGGATTGGTTAATAAAGGAAACGTAAAAAATGTAGAGGTCTAAATAATGTAGGTATAAGGTATATTGGGATACTTTTTACGTCCACTGGGTATTATTAATTGTGATACTTTCAACTAGATATCTTAAAGCAGGGAATATTGTTAAACCAAATTGTTCCAGTTTTATATGAGCTATTTTGGTATACTCTAGGTCCATTGTAAGATATCAAGTAGATAGTTTCAATTGATAGTATAGTGTTGCCGCACTGCCTCAGAGTTGTGCTGCGTGCTTGGTGATGGAGGCAACGATCGACACGGCTAGCATGTGTCGCAAGCAAACAAATGACGTCGGCTTAGCGAGAAGCGACATTTTTATACTCGGAATTAAATACTAAAAGTGGCAACACGGGAACGTTCTGTGTTGCCCTATTCTGGCAAAGTCTACGTAATTACTTTGTAAGGAATTTAAATTGGATCCGCCGGTTCCTAGTGTCGGTCTCTCACAAGCCACGTCTATGATTATCTAAATTACTTTAGGAAATGATGCCTAAGAGGTACAAATATGACCAAGACATAATATGACGATGGTTGTATAGACTGTTTCTATATCAAAGAATTGCTACCAGCCACGATACAAACTCGGTCACGACACAAACTCGAATAGTTTTCGTATTTATATTATTAGATTTAATATTTTAATGTTAAGTAAATATTTTCAGGAGATGTAGGGTTGTAATAGTTGCTCATTGTGTGGTATGTTTTTTTTTATTTTGAGTCCTAAATTTGTCTGAAATTCATTTATTTGTTTTATTTATTAAATTCTTTCAAACTTCAAATAGAATATTTTGAATAAAGTGCCGTATTATTCTTTTGAAAAGCGAAGCTATGATTGCCCACCGAAGTGAGATATAAAAAAATAGTATCCATCCATTGTTACATTAACAAAACACCATTATAGCAATAACATACTTTAATAATATAATATAGTATTTTAGGCGCCGTTGACTTATGTACGTGATGAAACGAACACTCCAAACCTAATAGAGAACAATTATTTTTAATATTAGATTTTTGAGGCAGATCCGAATCGGTTCATACTAGTAAGTAATCATAGAATACACCAAAATATATTATAAACTGTGAGATAGTTTACGTTGCGTGTGCTGGGCGGTGACACCGGACGATACGCTTTACATTAGACCCGCGCGCTTCTACAGGAGCCGCGTTAGCGTGTCAAATCTGAGCTAGTGGTGGAAAGGTCAAGTAAATTAATACGAGTTGGAAACAGGGAATAATATGACGTTTATACACTATCACAGTTCCAGTGACAGAGAAATTAAATGATAGCTTTATACGCTTCATAATACTCCCTGTGGTATGTTGAATTAAAGTTGGAGCAATGTGAAGCCTTGCAATTTCTTTACGTAATATTTACTCGCGAGACTCGTGTTAGTGATAAGCAAATGTGTGATAGACTCTTTCCTCGATACGAAATATATGAGAAAGAGATGCGAGACGTACTCTTGCTGAAGTGCTCCACGCGCCCGCGTCGCGCCCCCAACCTCTGTTCAAGCGCCTTATCGGATCCAGATATATCGAGACAGCATTTTTGATACATGTCAAAATAGTAAGGAAGTTTTGTATAACGTAAGAATTTTTTATATGTATCTTAGTATAATGTAGGTTATACGGCTGGTGGGTATCAGTGGTCACCAAAAGAGTAATTATTACTAAATTATAATTGTTAATGATAATATAGTTGATGAGGTTAGCCGGTCTGTGTGTCTTCGGTAATCTGCTTCGTTCGGTACTTTCTAGTTATAAAACTATTATACTATTATGTTATTTATTATCATCAAAATTAATTAGTAGCAAATTAATGTTAACGGCTGGCAAACCTATAAGAATAATGTGATTGTACCAATCGTGCACTTCATTTTTTCTACTTAACATAGGGTGATGTGGCTGGATCTAATTATATAATGAAACTCGTACATAGTAATCGTGTCTAATTAACATAAACTCAATATAAATTAATATATCGCTTGATGCAATAATATTCTAAATATAGTATACATAAGTGAGGATAGTGGTGCCATCTGAAGCCTTAACAGAGGATCCAGCAACATTACATCGCTGTAACATTTGTATTGCTTTGTAGTTCCTACTCTCTAAACATAAACGTGTGATTTCCTAACATACCTTATCTTCATAGAAAACTACGTCGCTACTCAAGCTTATACTTTACTCCTATCTATTTAGGGTTCAAACTAGTGAGATAAACAATAAAAACTTGTTAGTTGCATACCTTCCTTACCTGAACTTCTATACAAATACTAGGTTAACTAAATCATAAATAGATTAATATATTTGTATTTGAATGCATTTTGTTTGATCATGATGAGTTGTGCCGCAAATATAACAATCAGTTTGCTCTACAGATTTTTTATTTGTCGTAATTTTTATGTGAAACTAAGTTGATATACTAGCGGTACTCATAAAGGACTCGTTAGTTTGAAAAGCATCTGCGCCTAAGAATCTGTCGATTAAACTCGATTTTAGCGGAATTCGTACGATATTATTATTTTATTAGAATTCTTTTGTATCTATGCCTTTGTTGTAATAGTGTTATACACTGAAATGTACTAGTAGATAATTTTATTCCTACTTTGATCAGGCAGCAAATAGTATAACTAATTGGCTATTGATTCATACGTCTCACAAATTTCTTATAATACCGTTTTGGTGTTCACTGGGTTCTAAAGATGACACTTAAATCATTTATCTTGAGCAGCGCACGCGCAAAATTGTGTTGCACATTTAGATATTCGATAACTACTGTGGATTTAAAACTAAACCGTTTGTAGTTCATATGACTGTGAATATACCAAAGACGTTCAGAATCAAAAACACCTATGAACTTTGCTAGTTTGAAGACTGTCGATGTATAAAAATATCTACTATAACTTACAGCAATGCCTATGAGTTGGTTTGTTTAGTGCTTATAATGTTGATGAATAATTTAATATGATATATAGGTTGATAAGCGATTATTTATAATTAAAATAATTGTAAAGTTATTGTCCACTGCTTCTGTAACTGCTGTCTAGGAGTACATAGCTGTGATCTTGCGAAAATGTGTTTTATATCCAATGATACAAAGTCTATTTTCGTAAGATATTTTAACTTTAATCTTTCAAATAGCTACATAGCAGTTGTGCAGTGGAACGACAGTTAAAAATTTCAAGTTAAATTTATTCCCTTCATATTACACAATGAAGATTATATGCTATAGTGACCGAATGAAGTTTTAGAATACAAATAATATATTTTTATAAATCAGATGTTTCTTTTCCGGAACAGTTTTTATAGAACACATTTTATATTCTTTGTGAAATATGAAGATGATAATTGAGATGGATTGAAACTATGATTATTATAACAGTATTGTTATCGGCTATTTTCCTAAGTAGCGGTGTTATGAGACTTAATAATTTATTGCGGGCCGCCACACACTGCCCTAATAATAATCAGTAGTGATTGAGAATTGGGTGAAATATAGAAAATGAACTTAAATATTGTTGTATTATTTATTACACAGATACAAACACGAATTAGCTTATTTTTCATTTAAAATATTGCCGAAGTATATCCTTGACAAAAGATACATAGAACCTTACGTTAAGTAATATCAGTCATTTTAAAGCGCAGGCATCTTTGAGGCAAGGGAAACTTGTGTGACATCCGTATATTTTGTACAAGGCTAAATTTCAAACCTTTGGTAACAAAAGTTTCATAGTTTAAGACTTTAAGCTATACACAAACATGTGAATCTCCTCGTTATACTCAACAAATATACTAGGGTCGCACAATTTTAACTCTTAACCTTTCACCTGCTGAACTCAGCGTAATGGCAATTAGCAGACCTTAAAACACCTTGACTTCCATCAAAGTTATAAATATAATTCATTATAATAAATATTCTTTACGGTAATAAAATTAGGTATTTACAATATTAGGCAGCTACATTATGATGCATCTTGAGATAGTAGAGTTGAGCCTGTGACTCTAACTCCTGCAGGGACTTTACTACTGGTGCCATCTGACTCACGTGATCCTGAAACAACAGATAAATGGGTATTTAAAACAATCTATACGCGTAATGTAATTCAATTAAGCAAATAAAAAAAAACACTAAGCATTTCGATAAAACAAAAATTGCATCACCAACTACTTATCAAAACAAAAAAAAATACTTTCACTGCCTACAGTTTAAACTATTGATTTACCATAAATAAATGGCTACATAATAAACAAACATAAATAATATTGGCATCAAGACCTCGTTGGCCAAAACAGTCGTACGTAAAAGAAGCTAAAATGTATATTTGACACAACATTCAATAACGTCACCACTTATACCAGGCTTGTTAACGGTATTTCCTATTCAGAAAGGAGCTACACGGCATACTATCTGACTTCAGATATCGCGATACGTAAATAACTTTTTCTACACTAATATTATAAAGAGGAAAACTTTGTTTGTTTGGTTGTAATGAATCGGCTCAAAAACTACTGGACCGATTTTAAAAATTCTTTCACCATTCGAAAGCTACATTATCCACGAGTAACATAGACTGTATTTTGTTTTGAAAAAAAAATAGGGTACCGTAAGATATTTGGATTTTTCGTCATAAATAAAATGATAGTTTTCATATTATTTTTGTCAGCGAAACGAAGTTTGCAGGGACAGCTAGTTACTTAATAAGTTGTTAATTTACCTGGTATCCAGTCCCGACCTGCTTCCTCTTCTGTCCGTACACAACCTTGCCGTCGAACTCGTTGCAGGGCACCTTAATGTCAGACTCCACTTGCTGAATCGTGATGTTCAGGTGGTCTTCTATATCTGCCAGGTACTGCGAGTAAAGATAAACATGTAGGTATTATTGGTTTATAGGATCCAAATCTAATGCGGGTTGCAGACCAAGAGCTAAACTAAGTTAGTTTAGCCTAGCTCGCATAGCTGACGCAGTTTTCCATACTTGTGTGCAGATCGCTAACTATGCAACAAGTATGAAAAAACTGCGTCAGCTATGCGAGCTATGCTAAACTAACTTAGCTTAGCTCTTGGTCTGCAACCCGCACTATTCCTATCCTCCTTTGTTTTCGTATTTTTATGACGTATTCGCATCTATCCTGGTGCGAAGGGTAAGAGACTGAGGGAGAGAGGAGAATGGCACAAACAAAGGGTTTCCTATGTTTATGCCGTTCTCTTCTATACCCAGCATTGGCTTATTCAGGGCAGATGCTGATGAAGATTCAATGCCGAAGAGAAGGTAACGTAAAGTAGATCGATGTCATTACAATGGGGAGGACGATATCCTTTTGGAGTGACCGTTAGTCATATGATTAATATTGCATGCGTATTTTTTTGTCCCGCAAACACAAATTGACCAAAGTACAGTAAATGAAACTTACGCTCATACGCACATTTGTGCTTGACTTTTCTTTTTTTGTCTGCAAAATAAAGTACTAAGTTGTAAGTAATACCTGAGGCTCGTTGTACCAGGTGCAGCAGCCTTTAGGGCGGTCGGTAATCAGCGTGGTGTTCCAGCAGTTACGGCCTCGCGACGAGCACCACTCACCGTGGTACCATACCTGAACATAACATTCCGATAAATTAATAAATAATAATAAATATTCCTCAACATTCACACAACGCCATCTAGTCTCAAATCAAGTATACGATAACTTGTGTTATGAGTACTAGACAACTGATAAACATACTTATATATTTTTAAATACATATATATTATAGATAAATTACACCCAGACACAGAACAAATGATCGTGCTCATCACACAAACATTTGTCCTGGGTGAGAAGCGAACCCACGACCTCCGACTTAGCAGTCAGGGTCACTAACCACTAGACCAACAGGCCCGTCGTTAATTAATTAATGTTTTTAAACTTTCGCCACTTGTACACATATTTTAGACAACAAACTAGACTTATTCGCGATACATTGGGCTTGTACCGACCGTGGTCACGGTTGAAACGTCGGGTGAATAGAAATATCGAATTATATCGCGAATAAGACCCGTTTGTGGTCTAAAATATTCCGATAAATGTTGAACTCTAGCTACGTTGAGCCTACGATTTCACTCGTTCGATTGTCGGTTATAGCTACAAAAAAATAGCCCAGTCTGACGCTGTCGGTTAAAAAGTAGACTATGTGTTTATACAGTCCTAACTAACTACAAACCAAATTACATCAAAATTGTTCCTGCCGTTTGCCGTTTGAGCGTCCATCCATTCTTCAATTCAAACATTATCGATTACATTATTTGGATTGTGCTACCAGTACATTACGATATAATATATACGACCATATTGAAAAAATGAAGAGTTGAAATGTATGGTAGTAATATATTGTTTACCTTCTCAGGAACAGTAGACACTAGGCTGATAGCGAGACCCATACGATCAGCGCGGCCGACACGACCGATACGGTGCACGTAGTTAGACTTCTCATCGGGTAAAGTCACGTTGATCGCTAATAATAATAGATACAATTGTAGGTACTACAGTTATCAACTTTAATTGTATTACCCTTAAGGTATTAAATAGCTTGTGCTTCTTGCAGACTTAAGAAGTATTGTTAAGCGTTGCTCTGGGAAAAAACCGGATATGTACGAGTTGGAATCGTACACTTTTGTCCGACATTTCGCCCCCACTTTTTCAAGATTTAATCGCAAATTTATTGAGTATGTATAGTTATGTATTGCAGTGTACTTTGAGAGTATCGAAATATCTATTTGATTTTGTTGATTAAACGACTACATTTATTTAAGTTTAATTAAAAGTTTGGTCTCTGCACAACTTCATGGGATCATAGCCAAAGTGAGTATATGGTCCAAATTTCTGCTAGATGTTTCTAAATTTTTCATTCATTTTTAAAGACAGGGTCTTGACAGACAGGCACACATATGAACAACTAAGTGATCCTAAAAACGTTCCTCGTTTTTTTTTTTTTCATTTTGAGGTACAAAAGCCTAAAATACAATGTAAAAAACTTACTGAACGGCAGTCCGGATATATCAATGCCTCTGGCGGCGACGTCAGTGCAGATCAGGAACTTGACCTGGTTTTCTTTGAATTTCTCCAAGTTCGCTTTACGCTCGGCCGGCTTCCGGTCGCTGTGCAGGCAGACGCAAGAAAACTCGTTGCCATACGACTTCAAGTAGCGCTCCATATTATCGCAGTCTAACTTTGTGCGGCAAAAGATTATGGCTCTGTGTAATAAGGAAACAAACATCAGGTTATTTATTTTGATAGAGTACAGACGGGCCTTTTGCTATACTTTTTCTTCTACGCTGCATTTTAAAAATATTTTGAAAAGTATTAAAACTTACTGTTTTTGCCAAATTCTATAGTAATTTATTTGATTGGTTGACCTACATACTAATCAACAATAGCAACAGTTCAATTTTAAATATCAACATTTCAGGCTAAAGGAACACATTTTTTTACCGTGTCACATAAAAAATATATTGAAAATGTCTTACCTGTCCATTTTGTGTTCTTTGATGGCGCGCACGCAATACTCGCCCTTAAGTGTCTTGACGGCCTCGGATAAAGTCTCGGGCGTCGTATTACCGCTGCGAATGTTGTCTTTAGAGTGAACTCCATCCGTCTGTACATGCCTGATGAACAATAAACGTAGAATAACACACTGTTACAGTTATGATAGGGTATTAGTATGAATGATCCTATGTCAGCTAAGAAACGAGTAGGTATAATAGGATAGGCTTCATAGCATCGTCAGTATTTGTGTTACAGTTTCTCCTTGGCCCTGCTTTTTTCTTCATATTTGATAAGCACATTATTTTCTCTTTAAATTCATTGACATACTCACCACACTGAACATAGTTCATAGGAAGTTATTTAGTGTTAAGTACTTATCACTAACCTAATAGAGTGGTGATTAATGGTCAAATCTCGCTTAAAAGAAAAGAGGCCAGCTTTATAGGCTGGTATTACTAAGTACTTACTTGTGCAGCGTCTCCCAAGAACGATCAGTCTGTGGGTTCACATTGACGACGACGTGATGTACCGTGTCGGGCACGGAATCTTCGCCCTTAAGGTCTACCCACGTTGGGAAATGCATTAGTTTCTCCTGTTAAACAAACAAATATCTCAATTTATTACATTCTAATTCAACTTTTATGAATGTGATGGTATATTTTGTATGCAACTGACACAAATCTAGTAGAACACGTCCATAGATGATATTAAGATTCTATGGCGGTCACAGGTGACCAACTGAAGACATATTTAACCTTGACATCCTCTTGTAACTTACAAATCAAATAGCATTTCAAATTTGTAACATCTTTATGCAAGTCTACTGCAATAATAACCAGCCTGAGCAGTAATCGGCAAAAAAAAAGTTCTAAACTCACCGCCATCTTCTTAACTTCCATGGCATGTAAGGTGGCAGAACAGACCACCATTTGCAAGCGTCGCCCGTCTGATGTGATCTTTGGTATCAGCCTGTGCAGGCGGTCAATCAGCGGACCGTAGCCGGCTTTCAGTAAACCGTCAGCCTCGTCTAGCACGAAGAAGCGGCAGTGCGTGAGGGCAAGATAACCTGAAAAAAAAAATACTTAAAAAATGGCTCAAACTCAATAAAAAAAAAATTAAAATCAGTCCACCCGTGACCACGGTCCGACCGACCGAAACGTCGGCAGAAAAGAAATATCGAATTATATCGCGAATAAGTCCCGTTTGTCGTCTAAAATAAATAATAAAAAAGTCAATAACGTGTAATTTAACAACGATTTTAGGAGAATATTAAAGGGCTACTCAGTTTTAACTGGCCTCTAAGGCTCCTGCTGTTTGGTTCATCATATAGACTAATTAAGAGCGTTTTCGTTTAAGATAAGTTTCGTTTCTACATTAAAGTGTCAAATTTGGCATATAGAGTTGTATGTTTATATATATTGAAGATTTCTGTAGTTTATTTATATTACTTAGTTTTACATACAAATTTCATAAAATTCAAACACCATATTACCTCCTTGAATTAGATCTTCTAATCTCCCAGGAGTACCAACAACGATATCCACACCAGAGTTCAGTGCACTGATCTGTTCCTTAACGTTGATCCCACCGACGACCAGTAACTCTCTAATGCTGGGGTTTTCTAAATACTTCTTCAACTTTGTAATTTGAGTACAGGTCTGTTCTGCTAACTCTCTTGATGGCTAGAAAGGTTAGAAAATTGTTTTAATAATGACTAGTGACCTTCCCTAGCTTTGTAAGGGCGCAATACTCATGGATAAAACTTCCTCTTAAGTCTAGGATAGGTTTTTGGTTTCCAAACCGAATGGCTGATTTCTGTAAAGCCCAAAACAGATCTGTTTTTTGTTTTCCATTTTCTTTACAGCCATAATTACCTAGTTATGGTACACATATGCCTCACAATGCTGCTTACCATAAAGGTTTGAAAAAAGGAAGAAGATTAGGAAGGTTGTCCATAATTAGGCACACATGACATCTTAGAGTAGTTTCAAAATCACAAATAGTACTTTAATGTTAAGTCTTACCTCAATAATAATAGACTGTGGAGCTTTATTTGCTGGTTTGGCAGCCTCAGAAACTCCGTCAGGTGTCACCACATTGGTCTTCGCGCAGTCCTTAGGCGCGTCGGCCACGGCTACATAGCCTTCAGGCGGTGGATACTGAACAAACAAGAATTTTGATAAATAAAAATAGATCATTTTTTTATTATCTAATATATCTTTAAGGTAAATAAGGTTTAGGTTTAGGGTAATTGCTACTATAGATTCTTCAAAAGGCCAGTGTTTTAGTATGGTTAAAACAAGACATTTTAAATATTCTCTCCCTTTTTGTCTTTTTTTTTAGTACTTAGTTTTTATTTTTCATGAATAACACACTTCAAATAAAAAAGGCTTTAATGCAACTGTCATTTGATACATTATGTTATCTATCATACTTACTTTAAAAGGTGTCTTGCCAAAATTGAAACTCATTTCAGCATTTTTTAGCACAACCGCTGGGAAGTAGGTTTCTGTGGGTGACCTGTTTGCCTTGATGTTATATGCAACACCCAGGTTTTCACCATTCTTTGTAAAAATAATTTCTTGGGTATCTAGATTTAACATACAACCTAAAAAAAAACAAAAATATAGTCATTTATTTTTAATGGTGTGTAAAATATGAAAACCTTATCTGTACAACTTTTTTAAGACATCAGAATTTTCAAAAATTAACATACCTATTACATCATTTTTACCATAAGCAGTACCATAGTCATGGAAGTTTTTAGCATTTGACTTCTTTCCTGTGCCTCCAAACCCATACCCATCTTTGTCAGTACCAAGGTCAAGTTTTGACTGAAATTAAAAAAGTGCAGGGTTAGGTACTCAAAAAGTTGTAGTACTTTACAGTCAAAATATTGCAAAACTTTCTGTAACATTGTGAACAACATTATTTTAAAATATGATGCAATATTAGTGGCTATGTATAACATAAATAAAACAATGGATAGATTTTCCTCAAAGATAACATATCGAGGATCACACTTGCCCACACTTTAAAAACTGATCTATAGAAAATATAAATAAATCTGCTTTATCACAAATACATATACTTGGCTATATACTTCACATATATATGAATATATCCTATACCATATCCACTTAATCATGATTACTTATCAACTATATTGGAGTACGTCAAATTTCAATATAAAATCAATTTAAAGACGAAAATTAAACTTACCGTCTGGCTGGACCACCCGACACGGCACAGTCCCTCATCAGTGACAGTAGCCTCGTAATAATACGCGCCCTTAGCGTGCACGCCCTTGGTAGCCCTGCAACCATGCCAGCCCTTCTGGTCGCGCGACTGGCACCGCAGCCCATCTGGCGTCACAGCCAAAGCCTCACTACGATCGAACAGCGATAACGTACAGTCCGAAGACATGGATATTATACCCTTACTAGTCTTTCCCTCCTGAATATCTTTAAGTGTCTCCCATACTATTTGCAGGATCGGTAGACAGAAGGCACCGGTTTTTCCGCTACCAGTCTCAGCAGCCATAAGGACGTCTCCGCCACCCAAGATCAGCGGTATCGCTTCGGCCTGGACATCTGTTGGAAGTGTCCACTCCATCTCGTCGATAGCCTTTCCCAACTCAGGGAGAACACCGAACTCTTCGAATGCAGTCATTTTTTTGCACTTTTAAGATTAATATAAGTAAAATTATACCAGACCGGCCGAAATAATGCAGTGTTACTGTCGACAATCGTCGATTTATTTGACGGTTCACGTCACCTTTGACAGATCAACATGCACAGAAAAAAAACTCAAAATTCAAGAAGGAATTATAAAAAAGCAAGTCCAATTTTCATATTCGTTTTTAGATTTGAAAATGCTTGTATTTCATTCAACCTGAAATTATTCACAGATCTGATGTATAAATATCTATAATTAAATTATATTTTTAGAAATAATTTAATGGATCTCTCATTCATATTGGAACTTCTCGATCATCATAACATGTCAATGTCGTAATTGACATTTGAATAACCCCAAATTCAAAGTGGTACATTTTTACCATGGTCTTGAATGTTTATTAAACAAAATGGAAGAACTACTTCAGGGCTCAGAACCAAACCAATCGTCAGGAATATCGCCTGCTGGAAAATTTTTGATTTATGCAACCGGTGGGCTTGCGGTAGGGGTCAGTGTTATCTGCATACCATTTACTGTGCTTCCGGCTCTAAGAAAAGTTTGTCTACCTTTTGTTCCTGCTACCACTGTTCAACTTGAAAGAGTTGCTCAAGTTTTGGCTGGTCGAAGTGGAAGGCTTATAGATATAGGCTCCGGAGACGGAAGGATTGTCTTTACCGCCGCTAAGCTCGGTTTTAAAGCAGACGGAGTAGAACTAAACCCCTGGTTAGTGTATTACTCACGTATAGCAGCTTGGCTAAACCCACAGTACAGAGAAAGCAGGTTCTTTCGCCGTGACTTATGGAAGTTCGACCTCAAACCTTACAACAATATAGTTATATTTGGTGTTGAAGAAATGATGCAGGAATTAGAAAAGAAAGTGTTAAACGAAGCAAACAACGACACAGTTGTAGTAGCATGTAGGTTCCCCTTACCAAACATGATACCTGTGGAAACTGTTGGCAGTGGTGTGGACACTATTTGGAAATATGAAATTAAAAAATAAATGTTTATAAAACTTATTTATTTATAGATTTAGTTTAGATTAAATTAATATAGACTGTACATATTTGTTATTTCTAGAAGCGACCGCTTCGTTTCCTGCCAGTGTACTTTGTGTCAGCCTTGGTTTCCTTGCCCTGTTTTCTTCTTCTTTCCTTCTTCTCCAATATCCATGCTCTTGAGTTCTTTAAAGGCTTGCCTCTAATGTTCCTTGTGGCTTCTCTTCTGGCATATTTAACTTGCAGGTTGTTGTCAGTTTCATCAGTACCTAAAATGGAGATTAGAAACATTCATAATTACTATCACTCAGATTTCTACATTTAGAAATAATTCTACTAAATTTTGATAGAAAAATATTTTTTCAATTAACTTGTTTACTGCTGCTAATCTATATAATAAAATTATCTACAGAATTATGGCAATCCTTGTAGATGGTCTAGACAGAATCATAGTTACAATAAATATCTTGACTAACCAAGGGCCTGAGGTAATGGGCCAGAACCTCCAGTCATGAGCACTAGGAAGAACTTCTTGGCTTTAGCAGAATTAGGATAGTCCACTACAACACCTCCATAGAAACCAGCCTTCATGGCCTGGGAAGTCAACAGATCCATCTGACTCTCATTCTCTGGGTAGAACTGGAATACTGCTCTTGCTGATCTTGACTGTAAAACAAAAAGTTGTTTCTCAAAACATCTGACAAAAATTTTGAAAATTGTGGAATAATATTCTACTACAATTAAAAAAAAAATATGACTTATTAACCTAGACCTGAAATAAAATTACAAAATTATTGAAAAAAAAAAAAAATAAGTATTACACTAAGCATACAGCCTATCAAACATAATGAAGTTGTTGAATGATTGCTAAAAAACAGTAACAAAATAAGAATATAACATACCAATGAAGCATACAGAGAACTAAAGAACTGATGCAGCCTCTTGACAGGATGATGTGACTTCTTATCAGCATTAAACAGCCACTGGATGGCAGACACGGAGACAGCACCATCAAAACAGCCGGCCCTGAATGGTACTCCTTCTCCCATGTCTGATAAAACTAGATCCCCTTCTGTTTCTCTTTCTTTGGCTACATCTGTAATATTAGGAACATGTTTACTGATTATTCAGACTCAAAACAAGCAAGGCAAGTAAGGACTACTTAGTCACATAAGATCCATTATTTCATGGATTGAAATATTTTGTCATTATGATTTGAAACACCAGACATAGATATATTGCATTTTTAGGCACCAGACTAGAACTGTGCAGCTGAGGAGTAAAATAAGTATGATGTAAAGACTTTAAGACAATGCATTGCTTGTGTATTAGGACACAATAATAATTTTTTATAGCTCTCTTAATATTATTATAATTCATACATACTAAGCATAGCAGGAGATATATCCATTCCAATCCACATGTGTCCATTTTCTTCAAGCACTGTTCCGGACAGTCCTGAGCCACATCCAATGT
Source organism: Chrysodeixis includens (assembly GCA_941860345.1). NCBI lineage: Eukaryota > Metazoa > Arthropoda > Insecta > Lepidoptera > Noctuidae > Chrysodeixis > Chrysodeixis includens. The sequence goes on from OW796109.1 coordinate 4,261,369, forward strand.
CTAGAAGAAGGCACGGAATATCTTCAGGTAACAGAAGCAGTTCTATACATCGCTCTGTCATCTGTGCTTGAATATCAATAATACGAGAACTAAAAACAAAACAATAATAAGCAGTGTTTAAGTAAAACAGTGTAAATTAATACAATATTCCCTTACTTTAGGGTATATAACGTAAACGACTTACTTTTGTGTGTATTTCCTGGCTTCATCTTCGTTGTAGAACTAAAATAAAGTAGAAATATAATTATAACAGTTTTTAGTTAAACCACATTATATTATTTATTTATAATAATTCTTACGACTTCTGGCGGTGCTTGATGTTCAGGTCTTTTCGACATTTTGATTTTATATTAAATTTAATGTATAGCAAAGAGGATAACAAAGGTTTACGTTGTAAAAAGTAATGAAATTCGGCCTAGGCATGAGACTTAACCTCACTTCTCCACAATAATAAGACAGATTGTTTCTGAAAGTTGGATACATTGGAAGCAATGAAAACATTTACCACAGGCTCTTTAAAAAAACACGTTCATTTGCCCCTGAATGTCTAGCAGATGTATATTTGTGATTAATTATAATCTGTGCTTAAAAAACTTTACACAGCTGACGCCGTTCGGATTTCAAACGTCAAACATTTATAGCGACAATTTATTGACATAACATTTGGCGCGGGAGAGTAGATAATTGACTGATTCGTTTATTTTTTGCAATCAAAACTATATTTTAACTTTATTTAGTGTAAATTATTCTTAATATGCCGAAAGCATTGAGTTTAAAGAAGGTATGGATCCTGGACTTATCATTAGGAATTATTCATGTAAGTAATGTCTGATAAGAGAAGTTAAAGAAATAATTGTGTATTTTCAGCCACAAGGTGTTGCTTTAAAACAAAGATCTATATTAGATATTTTTAAGAATGCTGCTCAGAAAGGACCTAGTGCTATTAATACTGATAGTTGTACCAAAAGTGCACAGAATGAAACAAACAGTTCAAAGAGAAAAGCATCGTCGTCTTTATCAGACGATCCAGAAGACGTGAACAGACAAAATAAAAACGAGACGAAATCCCCGAAAAAACTAAAGACCGACTCTGTAAAAAGTCCTTCTCGTAAAAGCAATAGTCCAAAAAAGAAAACGCCTAATAAAGAAAATGTGAACAATAGTTTATCGCCTCAAAAGTCCATTTTATCATTTTTGGTTGACAAAAATGGTGTAAACATAAGCCCAACATCTTTAAAAAAGGAAGAGAAGCCATTTACTGCTACTGAGAACTTTGATGATCATGTTGGAAATGCTTTGAATGTAGATTTGAGTAATGAGTCATCCGCAACAGGTTCTAACATGAAACCAACTTGTATACAGCATGTTACTAAAAAGCAATCTCCTAATAAGTATGATGTGGCAAAAGTGAACAGCCTACAGAAGCAGACACCAAAGAAAGAAGGTCCTATAAGTGGTAAGTAAATGTTACATGTAATATTTTATATGTTAGATATACTTATAATTCATTAAAAATATTGTTGTAATTTTTGAAATAAATTATTTGTCACTGTAACAGATTACAATAGAAAGACAACTTATTTTACAATTGATAATACTTAATTTATTTTGTAATCCTGTTTTGAATTAGGCTAAGTGGTTTTTTATATTACATATTTATTAATCATACCACTATTATATAAAGATCTTAATGTATTTTTATATAAAGTTTTTAAAAGAATGAACTGCTTGGAGCCTCTTCTGAAACATCATATTTTAAATCCTTAAAATAAGTTCCTCTTTATTTTATTATACACTATGCTAAAATTTGTTAAAATAATATTTCAGCTTTCCCCATTACCTCACCAATCAATAAGAATAAAACACCAGATAAAGCTCTGAAGGATGTAGTGTCTCCGTCTATAAGTTCCACCGTCAAAGCTTTAGACTTTAGATCTGAAGAAGTCTGCGATGATTCTGATGATGAGTTGGATGTTTATGATATAGAGGTATATTATTTATAGAATACGAAGCTGTGATAGCTTAGTGGTAAGACCGTAGGACTGCTAAGTCAGAGGTCTTGAGTTCGATCCCCACGGCGCGCACCGACTTTTCGAATGTTGTGTGCGTTTAAGAAATAAATATCACAGCTTCCGTGTTTCGGAAGGCACATAAAAATGTGGGTCCTGCGCCTGATCTCTCTCCGGTCGTGTCGGATAACCGTCCCATCGGGCTATGAGAGTAAAGGAACAGAGAGTGCACCTGTGTTTGCGCACATGCTTGTATACTATAATATGTCCTGCGTAACTGGCTGGTGTCATAGTAGCACTGGCCGCCGTGGCCGAAATCGGCCAGGACAGCTATTATAGAATACTCTTTACTTTTTGTTGTCTGTCATTTTGTGCTGTAAATTTAAGTGGTGGAAGGGGCTTTCTTAATTAAATTAAACAATAACAATGGACATGATATTTAGTGTGGGAGAGTAATTATTTGACTGATTTTTTCTGCTAGAACATGATTATAATACTCAATATCCTATAAAGACTGTTCAACAGAAGTATAGATACTATTATATAGTAAGTGAGTACTATATACTTTAAAAGTAAAGTAATTATTATTATTTTTCAGACACAAGTTGTTGATTCATTTTTCGATAATTTGAAGAAAGCTAGTCAGGAAAAATCAGGTGCTATTATAAATCAGAGTCCCACGAAGAATACTGAGAATGGGACGAGAAATGCAAAGAGAAAAGTCTCATCACCAGAAGACATAAATGAGCAAAATAAAGGGGGGAAGAAATTCCAATCTAATAAAATCAATAGTCCTAAGAAGAAATCGCCTAATAAAGAAAATACGAAAGCAGGCATATCACCTCAAAAATCGTTATCATCATTTTTTGTTAAAAAAAATGGTGTCAGCACTAGTCCAACATCTGTGAAGAGAGAACAAAAGCAGTTTGTTAAAGAAGATAAAGGTAATCAAGTATTTGAATCATGAGTATGAACTAATTCCACTAGAATATCCTTAAAGAGTAATTATTAAGGCTGAAATGTGTCTCCGTTTAGATTTCCTATGCATCAGCTTTACTTGGTGTGTAACATTCTCAATTCAATTCTCAATTCTTTATTGCATACCATAATGTATTACATAGGTGATAAGGAATATTATAATGAACTCACAATTATGGACCCTGTCGGGCACAGCATAGTTAAAACTAGGAGAGAGGAGGAAGGACACTGAGTGTTTGTAATAAATTTATATTGGATGAAGTATGTAGGGTTTAATTATTAAAATTATTTAACAATACCTAACGAAACCATTTGTAGATATTTATAATTGCAATATTATTTTATTAAATTATTTATTTTATTAGTATTATGTCCGTGTGGTGTCCGGATATAAAGAATAGCACCACCCCATATCCTCCACTGGGTGTCGTAAAAGGCGACTAATGGACCTTAAGACCCAGTGCACTGTACCAAGCACCTTGGGTCACCCGAATGGTGGCGGGTAAACAACCAACAATCGCATTCCCAAAGAGGGTTAGTGTCAGGCAGGCGGCCGACTATAAAACCATAGCCAAAACTTTAAGCAACATGTCTAAAAGACGTGTTGCGCCGACCCCAAGTAAAAATTGGGATAAGGGCAGGGGAATGATGATTTTATTAGTATTATACATTTATATTTGTTTAATTCGACGTTGTTTATATATTTATAATTTTAAGTATTCGGTAATATAATTAGATATGTCGTTAGTTATAATTTATCATTTAAATATTATTTTATGTCGTAGTAACATTTGCTTACATGGAAAGCTTTCAGTTTATTTATAAAGATATTATATTTATTTAATTGTTTTATATTTTCGGGTAACTTATTATAGATTTTTATGGACATGACATAGGGACTATCTGAGTGCATTTTTAGTCTCGATATTGTGTTAAGCACATTATACTACATCAGCACACAGAACTTCCTTTTAACCCTATCCCAACAGATGTTTGTTATATTCTGAAATGGAAGATTTCTTCTAAAATAAAAATAGCCTAAGTTACTCTTCATTACATATAAAGTCTGTCAAAACTAGATCCAGCCATTTCAGAGATTAGCGGAAACACAAACAGACAGACCAAAAATCTTTCTTTTCTAAAGGAATTATTTTTATGAAGTCTTTCTGTTGGATTACAGAGTTCCTTATTCACTCACCAGTCAGTAACATTATAAGTCCAAAGACAGGAGTTACAGATGTGATGTCTCCATCCAAAAGAAGTTCTGCCATCAAGGCTTTAGACTTCAGCTCCGAAGAAATCTGTGATGACTTTGGTGAAGAGTGGGACATGGATGATATGGAGGTATTCACCTTTATTTTGTATATCAATGACATATATGATTGATGAGTGTGGATGAAGCTAAATTGGTATGCCAGGATCGTAGCAAATGGAAAGATGTGATCTCTGCGTACCCCCAAGGGAAAGAGGCGTGACGTTTATGTATGTATGTATCAATGACATTCACATGATAAAGTGATATGTTTTTCATTTTTTAAATGACCAAGAGAAACAATGATCCTATTATGTCCTTAGTATAAGTAAATAGGACATAATTTACATTCAGTGGTTTTGGCCGATAATTAGTAAGCATAACAATTATCCATATCCTTATTTATAATATGGGACATTGTTGGCCAGAAGTTATATCTAAAAAGTATTTATTGAGCCAATGCTTAACTTGACACTAGATGGCGTTGCTTGAAAGATGTGGAATTTAACATAATTACCTTATTGAATAGGATGGCACTGAAGATTTGGACTTGAGTACTATGCAGCGTTGTAAGATACTCACTGTTAAGGACCTCACCAACAGGCTGGAGCTAAGACTGCAAAGTGATGACAAGAAGGCTACTTGCTATGTTGAAGGAATATGGTAAGTATGGGAGCATCAACTCACTTGTTGTTAATTGCTGGAAGTTGCAGCTTATGATTAATACTGAGCTAAAAGTCGCAGTATCAAGCTGTCTCTGTTATTGCCATGAATGGCGGTTCTATTGGTTTAGTGGTTCGTGACCCTGGCTGCTATACCGGAGGTCGTCGGTTCGATCCTCACCCAGGACAAATGTTTGTGAGATGAGCACGATCATTTGTTCTGTTTCTGGGTGTAATTTATCTATACGTATGTATTTAGAAGTATACATGTTTATCGGTTGTCTAGTACTCATAACACAAGCTACTTAGTATGTTTAACTTGAGACTAGATAGTGTTGTGTGAATGTGATTCTTAAAACAAAAAAGGAAAGATTGTAGAGGAAAATAAACTCTAAGATTACTGAGCAATGTGTCGTTTTTGAAGACGACCTATAGTGTTAATAATAAAAATAACAATAACTTTTATTTCGGTGGCCAGCGTGTGAGCCAAACGACTACTGATCACCGACCGAAAATACTTAATACCTCTGCTGGACATTTTTAGTTTCTGTTAGGAGAATTTAAAATATATAAAAACGTACAGTACACTAAAGTACAGAAATCACCCCTCCCCCCCCTTCAGATACAAACCACCTAGCAAATTCTTTCGGAGCCCAAGTTAAACGTTAAACTCTGTACCCAGGTTAGACACACCACTAGTACCAAACGAGATAGTCAGTATCCTGGCCTCCCGGGATACATCAGGACAGTTCTGTGTGAGCAATACATCAGGGCTGCTGGTATTACGGCCGGACCACCTGGTGTCCAGCACCAGCGTGGTGGCCGGCGTGTTCTGCAAGCGCAAGGCTGTGCTGCAAGAACGCTGGCGGGGGATCGACTCCGCTAATATGGCTGTAAGTACATGCATAATTTAGTAAATTGGATTTTTTTCCTTATATCTCCAGAGTACAGTGACAATTATGAATGAAATGTATATTTTTTTTTGACCTGGATTTCTAATATTTGAAACTGATATCACCAATCTGATCAATGCTCAAACTTTCCCTATTTTCGAAGAGGCCTGTGCCTAGCAGTGGGATGTATATAGGCTGTTTTGTTGTGGTTTTGTCCCTCAAAAGGATAAAAACGGTTACCTTATAAGATCTGTTGTCCGTCTGTTTGTCAGAAACATTTGTATTTTCTATTCAAATACCTTTGCTATTTAATATTTTGGTGTCCCTCACAAAGGGGTAACAGATATCAAATCTATTTAAAACATTTCACATCGCTAGACTTACAATTTTCACAAAATTAATTCCAGATGACAACAGGTATACTTATCCACGAATTAGTACAAAAAGCTCTGACACAGAAGATCACTTCGATAGATGTACTGCGAACGATCGCCGCGGACATTATAAAGGAGTCTGTGGACAGATTGTACGACGCAGGCCTGAGCGAGGCGGAGGCGCGCGATAACATTCAGAACTATATACCGTCACTCGCTGATTTTATGAATACGTATGTCGCTGAGAAACCACCGACTGTTGCAGTAAGTATCTATTTGTCTTACATGTTTTACGACTGCTGGAAAAAAGACTAACAATCTCAATTACACCATGTATACTTTATATAAAATTTATACTTAGATAAAAAAGAATCCCCGTCCCCGTCAGCATTTATACTATAATGCTGATGGGGACTAATTATGGTCACGATCCTCAATCTATGGGGAAACGAATTTGATGATGATGATGATAAGTGTACATAGTAAAATAATCTAAGTAAGTAAAAGAGATGCGTGGAGTTGCCACCAATGTAAGAAATTGAAAAGGTTTTTCCTCCTTAGCGTGATAGTATACTCTTATAATATGCAAGATTCGTGATCAATGTATACGAGAAGCTTTATTTTACTACTGTTTGAGTAAACTGTTGTTTTTTCAGAATGTAAAAAAGGACAAAAACAACTGGTCTGGGCACATTGATAAAGTGCTAGATATTGAAGAAAATTTATGTTGTCCAAAACTTGGACTGAAAGGCAAGATTGATGCTACTGTGCAAGTCACTATACATGACAGAAAAGGTAAGTGATGATGATAACAGATATAATAACAACTAAACTTTTGTTTCTCATTGAATGCTCATCAAAATGCCAATATGATCAGTTTGGGTGTGTATGTCTAATTTGCAATAAACGAATTAGTATTAATTAATCCAACTTTATCCATCCTTCTAGAATTAAATCTTTACTCAATTCTCTTGTCCCAAATTTTCAAATACCAGGTCGTCCTTTATCGCATCCATTCCGACACTATTTTACAGTTTTACTTCTCATATTTACCTATCTTGTTATGAAAAAAAATGGTGACCCTTGAGTTTGTTTCGACATTTTTTTTCAGGCTAAGTTAAAAAAACACAAGTCGCAGAATAAATCATTTTATTTCATCTATGAAAAATACATCGATATTCATAAAAATGCCTTAACCTATATATTGGCTACAGGTCGTCAGCGCGCAGTAGTTCCCTTGGAGCTGAAGAGTGGGCGAGCGTCGATGTCTGCCGAGCACCGCGGCCAGCTCGTGCTGTACGGCATGATGCTCAGCCTGCAGGCCAGGGGGGACCCCAGCCTGGCCGCGCAGAGGGGACTGCTACTGTATTTGAAGTAAGATATATTCATCATCATCATCATTATCATTCCGCTGCCCTTAAAATATAAACAAACAAAATTATCCCAATTATTATTTGGGGTCGGCTTAGCATGTCTTCTTCTTCCGCACGTCCATACTGCTGAGGTTTTGGCTATATGTGGAATGCAATAAATATTTGAGAATTGAGTATATTTTACGGCGGACCGCCTGCCAGCTAGTATTTAATATAATACATTTGAAGTAAGACATATGTATTATATTAAATACTACGACTTTGTTCGCGAAAAAAAGGAATAAAAAATAGACGTTGACCGATTCTCAGACCTACTGTATGCATATACAAAATTTCAAGAGAGGTCTAGACGTTTTGGAGGGCATTAAAAGAAATATGTTGTTATCATCCCTATTATACGGAAAACATACTAAACACCAAATCATAGATGTTTTTAAAGATTTTCAATTAATGAATCTGATTTTTTTTATCCGACTTTCGTTGCTAACTGAACCTATATTTGTGTGCTTTGACTTACACTTACCATATTTGTGGGTAGAGACCGTGTAGAACTAAAAGAGGTTAGTTGTGGCTACCCGGAGCGACGCGACTTGGTGATGCTTCGCAATCAGCTGGTGCAGTACCTGGCTACCTCACCCCAGGATATAGACACAGGTAAATAGAAATAAATATTACTCAATATTCCCACAGCGCCATCTAGTCTTAAATGAAGTAAACGAGAGTAACTTCTGTTATCAGTACTAGACAACTGATAAACATGCTTACATATTATAGATAAATTACACCCAAACACAGAACAAATGATCGTGCTCATAACACAAACATTAAAAGTAATAAATAAATCGATACAACTTAGTGTCAAAATTTAAACAGAGTTTTGAAAACACCACATTAGTCCTTATTTACTTCAGCAAAGCTTATAAATACATGACTGTGTACTATCAGATCAACTGACGGACATAGAGGACGCGTCCGTGATGCTACAACAGAAGCTGCCCGAGCCTGTCGACCATCACAACGCCTGCGCCAAGTGCCCCTACCTCACACTGTGCTCGTTACATCTCTGGTAAGACTATATTATTATTTATTTATGCTTCTTATACAATGGCGGACTAAATGCCTGAGGCTTTCTTTACCTGTCAACCATAGGGGGGGGGGGGGCGGGTGCAGAGAAATACAAAAGTAGGTGCATAATAGAAAAATAGAGTATTAAAAAAAAAGGATAAGGAAAAGCGATAAGAAAGGGGGAAGTGAAACCAAAAGATGGTAAAAATGTTAAAACAAACAAAGATTGGTAATATTACCAATCCACGTTTGTTTTACTAATAGCGTGTATTTATAGTGAAATAAGAGTATGTTATTGGAAAGGTCAGAGGGATGGAGTAATGACTATATTATACATAGTATAAAACAAAGTCGCTGTCGCCCTCTGTCTGGTCGCTAAAATCTTTAAAACTACGGAAAGGATTTTGAAGCGGTTTTTTTTTATGGATAGAGTGATTTAAAAGGCAGATTTATGTGTATAATAAATCAGTATTTCACCCATGCGAAGCTGGGGTAGTTCGCTAGTATAGTTTAAAACACGTCACAGTCACTTACTGCTATCTGTCTGCCCCAATGTATGCTTAGATCTTTGAAACTATCCAATGGATAATGATTCGGTTTTTGTAATAGATAGTTTCAAATATAAGGTAATAAATATGATGGGACGTGTCGCTAGTTTCTCATATCTATAAATAATAACATCTCCTTACTAACAGGCATACAGACGGCCCAAGTGTATCCGAGCAACATCCTTTAGCTAAGCTCCACACAGAGGCTTTAGGCCACCTGTCAAAGGAACACATTAAATACTTCTTACATTGGACCGCGTTACTCAAGATGGAGGAAAGAGGACAAATGGTAAAGTCGCCTTTACATGCCCTTTGGACGGAGACTGTTGAAAAGAGGTGAGTGACATAATTTTTTATTTTTATTTAGGAAACAAACAGTCATATACATAAATTTATGTCAGGAAACAATAGGTTCATAAAGACTTTGAACTCCATAAAAGCACCATTTATGGCAAATCATCATTTTAGACAGATAGTTGACTTGATTCTAGTTACGAATAAGCTCACTTCTCATGTTAATGTCATCCACATGTCAAAAGATCCTTGTACTAAGTATTTAATATTTTATCTACTATAGCTTGGCTATGAATTTGTTACAACTGATCAGTTGAGTCAAAGATTAATTTACCGGCCTTAACATGGAAAGTGATTGGAGTGGAATATTTTAGGCGTATTAGGGTGTAAGTTCAAACTTTGCTAATTTTTCAGAGAGAAACGTGGTGCGTGTGCTGCAAATTTAAAACTGAAAAGCGCTGTTGCCTCAGGAGACCGATTCATGCATATATTCCAACGCACAACCGACAAAGGTAAAAATATATATCTTTAATCACAATGAAACACGAAAACGAACCTTAGTACCTTAAGTTAAAGTTCAAATTAATTGGTATGGTCTCCATAGTTATAGATTGGTTATAATTAATAATGTTTCAGGTGATAATGTGGATATGAAAAGTAAAGGACCACAGGAAGGTGAATTCTCGATCGTCGGTGTTGAAGAGAGACCGTGGATCGCGGCTGGAGTTATCAGCGTCGCGAATACAAAGGAAATACATATACTTTTGGAAAGGTTTGACATTTTAAGATAATGCTGTTGGTCTAGTGGTTAGTGGCCCTGACTGCTATATCAGGTCATGAGTTCGATTCCCACCCAGGACTAGTGTTTGTGTGATGAACACGATAAATCAAATCAATCAAAACAACCATTTCTTAAATCAAGTCTTGATGTTGTGGAAATGAGACGGCACACTAGACTCTACGCCATCTCGCTTCGACAACCGGCTTCGGTAGGCGCCATATTTCCTCACAAGGTATAAATCCAAGCTTACCTGAACATAGCCTGACATACCCTGTAGGTACAGTCTGGAGCCATAATTCCAGTAGCACATCAAGGATCATATTCGCTTGCATGCTACTGCGTACACATGTGTGCGTGACGTCAACGCAAACATTTACACGTCATACAGTATAACTACAAGAAGATGACAGTGTGTGGGTAATCCTAGACAAAGATAACAATATATCTGTTTTCTTTCCTATTAGTGTGTAATGAACCTTAGTCTACAAGTTAATTTTCAAATCTACCTACAACATATTCACAATTTTATAATTTAACTAAAACTACCTCATAATATCTGCGGTGTCTTAATGAACTATTATATAAATTTGATCACGTGTAACAATGTGTGACTTAGAAATGAGTGGCAGTCGGTTCGAATCTCAAATGATTTGTCAGATCGCTTTTATTTTTCTTTGATTTTTTATTACTTATAAGCAACATTATTATATACACCGTGACTTTTAGGTCGTTTTAAAAAAGCAGCCCAGTTCATGTATCCAATGACTAGTAAACGTTTATAATAAAAAAATATGTTTTTTTTAAGATTTGAATGAATAAAAATATTATTCATTATTATGACACAAGGCAGTTTTACGAACACTCTGTAGTGAGCGCGGTCCGAACCTTGTGCCAAAGGGGCCGCGCGGGCGGCGCGGCGGCGTCTTATCACAGGTCATTCACCTTAGCGTAAAACAGCTGTCTTACTATTGCAATCATAATGTTCGCAGTAAGTATGTAGCATGTATCTTCAACAGTTTGATACGTAAACATTTTTAACAGGATGTTTCATATTTCCAATGTATTATTTATTTTTTTCATGCATATTATTTTAATTAATGATAAAAAAATTATATTCGCGCCTAGAGGTATTTTATGACGGATACATTGTGTGGACGACTTTTTTAAAACGACCTAAAAATCACGGTGTATTTTTGAATTAATGTTTTTATAATAAGTTATGTATAATATTTATTTATATATTATATGTATAAATATATGCTTAAATGAATATTATTACATAAATATATAATAAATCATAACTTTAGGTTCAAATAAAACAATAATAGGTAATTTGAATAAACATTTATTTATATTATTATTACTTAAGTTGAAAAAATATATATATTAAGTTTGTTTTATATTTAAATAAAAAAATAAGTGTTATTATACTTCTAACTATATGAGATTATAGCTTAATATATTCATTTTCTCAAAGATATTCTCAAAGAGAAAAGAAGATTGAAGCGTAATCCCAATTTTACAATCATAAACTAACTAACGTAAGACTTTATTATGACCAGCACGCCCACTGTAAAAAACACAGCGTATTATTCAATATTTAGTATAGCCTCCATTATTTTCAATACAGCTAAGCAGACGTCGCCGCATGGAGGCCACAATATTTGCATATATATTTAAACTGCTCAGGATATCTCTCATCTCGTGCTTTCCATTTTTGAACCAATAAACCTCTTACATTTTCAATGGGGCTTAGATCAGGGGAACGTGCTGGCCACCACTCTTTCACAACACTGGCACGATGTATCGGACAATTATCTTGAACAAAAGTTAGTTCACTACAGTCTTCTATGGGGTAAACATTAGATACGCACAGTCGGTAGCATTATGTCACTAAAAACTTCGACGTAATTAGAGCTGTTCGCACGTGTAGGTATAAATTCCAATTCACTCGGCCCTTGAGCACAAATCCACCGCCACACGTTCACAATTATTCTACTGTTTCATATTCTTCGATCATGACACGTCACTGAGTCGGGTTAATAAGCGGCGGCTCGAACCTTTTCTCTCGAACCCAACGGCTCACTGCATTTCTGTAAAAAACGAAAATTTTATTATTATCTTGCAACATGTGAATAAATATAAAAATATAGTCCACAACAATCATAATCAAATTAATAAAAAAATACTTACACAGCCGGTTTGATTTGAAATTTGAGAAATGTTTACAGTAAAGTAGAAATATTTAAATATTTATATTTTGATAGACAATATTTGCCCTGGCATCAATAGCAATATTTGCTTGCATCTTGATTAAAGATAATCGAACAACACACTAATCGCAATAATAACACAAACTCTCTGAACAAAGTTTATGAACAAATGAATACCAATATCTATGCGCCCCACCAGACAGTCGCGGTCACGGTTGCGACAAAACAGGTTTGTCACGTCGTAAAGCATTATCGTTATATCGCGCTCTTTCTGACTAGGTAATGATGAAAGAGTGCGGGAACCGTGTATGTGTGCAAAATGTAATGTGTATTTGCTATGTCAAGAGGTCGTAAGCGCCACTTGTTTTGATACCATAAATTTGTGAATTTGGTTATGGACTTAAGACCCTTACTGTACAAATCCTACTACTAATACTTACTTATCTTGTTAAATTTGCAGAGATCTCAGCCAGCGCCTGAACAAAGACACAGTATACCACATTGATACGTACGAGTCTTTCGCCACTACGGTGCAGAACTTGACCAACTTAGGCGTGCTTATGGAAGACAGTGATCGCGCAGAGAGACTTAGAAAGTAAGTACCTTTGTAACTCAATTTAGGAGTTTTCAAACGCAGCTATAGCTAAAAATCTGTTTTTTGTTAACCAATCACAAGCGACTTGTTCAGAGCGGCGCAAGATAGAGAATCGTGGAAGGACTTGGGGGAGGATTTGAAACCTTTGCCCGGCAGTGGGACACTATTGTTTAGGATAAAAATAGCCAAAGCAGCCTATAATAACTAAATTTATTTAACTGTCTTTCTGTCTTTTACGCTATACGTGTAAACCGCTAAGCGGTTTTTATAAAATTTATTATAATTATGTAGACTATACTTGAATTCTAGCAAGAACTTAGTTGAGAAACTAAGTTCTTTGCTAGAAGAACTTAGTTAACTTCCAAACGAGACTAAGCAGTAGGCAAAACCCACTCCTCGATATTTCAAGAAATGATATTTTATATAAATACTTTATAACTTCTTTTTATCATTCCAGATTAATAATAGACAAGGAGCGTCCGCAGTTTGAGGCTAAGTTACACCGCGATGTGGGCCGGTTGGGGACCAAGTTGATGAAGTCTCTGAATGTTCAGCAACAGCGGGCGGTGTTCAAGGCACTGACTGCCAAGGACTACGCGCTCATGAGAGGCCTGCCGGGCACTGGTAAATATAATATGTACTGTTAATAATGAAGCTGTGATAGCTTAGTGGCAAGACCGTAGGACTGCTAAGTTAGAGGTCTTGAGTTCGATCCCCACGGCGCGCACCGACTTTTCGAATGTTGTGTGCGTTTAAGAAATAAATATCACAGCTTCCGTGTTTCGGAAGGCACGTAAAATGTGGGTCCTGCGCCTGATCTCTCTCCGGTCATGTCGGATTACCGTCCCATCGGGCTATGAAAGTAGAGGAATAGAGAGTGCACCTGTGTTTGAGCACACGCTTGTGCGCTATAATATGTCCTGCGTAGCTGGCTGGTGTCATAGTAACACTGGCCGCCGTGGCAGAAATCGGTCCGGACGTTATTATTATTACTGTTAATAATATGTGGAGAGGAATGGGAAGGCCAAAGGAAAGATGGATGGATTGTATAAGGAATGATATGAATGAAAAAGGAGTAAATGATAGTGTGATAGGGGAGAGTGGAAGAAAAAAACGTGTTGTGCCGACCCCAAATAATAATTGGGATAAGGGCAGGGGAATGATGATAATGTACTGTTATTAACAACATTTGGGTGACACAAACAAATTCTGTGCTTAGGAATAAGAAACAATTAAAAATTAAAGTAAATTATTTCCGTGGCTGAAAACCGATCTCAGTAGCGTGCACTTGGAGATACCTATGTCCAGCAGTAGTCTGCGATAGGCTGATGATGATGATGAGGATTTGTCCTTCAGGCCATTAATATAACTTACTTAAGCACTTATTCAAAGAATAAAGAAATACACGAAGCGGTATATCATCTAAATTGATGGTATTATTAATTTCCAGGTAAAACACAGACAATAAGCGTGCTCATTCAGATGCTGGTCGCATTAAAACAGCGCGTACTGGTCACTGCGCACACGCACTCAGCTGTCGACACTGTGCTCAGCAGGTAACGAACTCGTGACTATATCGAACGCTTTGAAATGTAACGAAACTACACTAAATAATATAGCAATTTGATGTAAGAAAATATTTAGGACTAAATCAATACTTACTCAGTGAAGAATAGTTCAATGGACTGGGGTATCGATGTTAGGCTATGCGAAGCCCTGGCACCAGTGATACGTAACTAGCAAAAGTATCAATCCATATCGCAATCGTATTTATAAAATTATAGTGTCACAGTTAACATAGTCTTCCGAAAAGGCTTGACCGATTTTTATGTAATTTTTAGTTAATTTGTGATTTTCGAAAAATAAATATTTTAGTCGAAAATAATTTTGCAATTGTCAGTTACTTTAGTTGGTAGTGTCGTTTTGACAATGGCGCGCTACAATTTTTGTATGTATTGACATAGGCAGAAATATGCTATTTAATTTTATTATGATTTTACATACCACGACATAATAGTATATTTCCTAACCGACTGTCACTTTACATTTGCGATTTTCATGCCTAGCCGTGACCCGCGATAGGTCAAATGATTAGAATTGATACTAAATACATTGTATGTAATTAGGTTACCAGACTCGTTGCGTGTGATGCGTCTGGGCTCGTCGGCTCGCGTCGCTCCCGCGCTGCTCAAGCGCAGCGAACAGACCCTCACTGCAGACTGCAATACTCCTGAGCAACTTGCAGAGCTGTATGACTCTATGGTCAGTACTCTTATAATCAAAAGCCATTTATTCACCTTTTGAACGTCAAAAATGTATAAATTAGATAGCACCCCATCGCCCACCCTTCACCGCTTCCTGTGCTATTGCTGCGGGAGAAGAAACGGCGCAACAAACTCCCCAGCAGCACGCTGTCTTTCAAATAACATTGACATTGTCATACATGCTTTTGATGAAATCGATGGGAATTTAATTCGCGTCCCTTTCACTCAGCTTCATCCATTCATGAAAATTTCGATGCCATGTGTAATGTGCAATAGTGTTCTATTGATAAGATCCCAACCAAATTAAGAATTTCTCATTCAAAGTCGGTTAAAAAAGACATTACCAGGCGTTAGTGATGAGAAAAATATGTTGTAAGACTTACAATTTCAAGAAGAAAAAGAAACTATTATTAATACATTTGCGTTAACAGTGATATATTTATATAATTTATATTTCCAGCAAGTGGTGGGCGTGACATGTTTAGGCGCCGCCCACGCAATGCTCGCGCGCACAACCTTCGACCTTTGTATAGTGGACGAGGCGACTCAGGTAAAATATTTTTTTTATATTAAACTGATATTAAAACTGACCCATTTATTTGTTAATGAAAATTAATTCCTATAGTTGAAGGAGTGCACATAACCTTGTTCTTAATCTAAAGTTTTTAATGTGTTCGGCCTTTTTTGCCCATAAGCAAATAAATAAATAAATCTGATTTTCATATATGTTTTTGTGGCAATGTGTAATTGTTTCCTTTTTTCTGTGTTCTATCTTTCTTAATGGACCTGAATTGGTACTGTGAGTAAAACTACTTTCCTGTTTATGTAGCCGGTAGGTATTATTCCTATAGAAATCGACCGCCGTATTCAATAATAATACTTAACTAAAATTATTTTTTCTTAAACTACCGTTTTAAAGGTGTATCTAGCTCTAGATATTGTTTGAAAGTGCATTACTTTTGACAGATGGTTAAGTTGATTCTTGTTGCGAATATGCACACCAACACCCTCATCTTAATGTCATCTACGTGCCAAAAATACTTGTAGCTCTAAACGTAACTTGTACGTACTGCTATGTGCTACGAGCTACGCATTGCTACGAACTATTTTAAAACAAGGTTATTTTTAGGTGTTACAATGCACAGTACTGCGTCCATTGTTCGCGGCGAAGAGATTCGTTTTGGTTGGAGACCCGGAGCAACTGCCTCCCGTGGTTAGAAGCAAAGCTGCGAGGTGAATTTATATCTTACTTAGTATCTTGTTGAAACTAATAAATAATAATAATCTTTATCTAGTCTTAACTCATAAGACCAAAGTAAAACATACATACTCTCGAAAAACATAACCCTCCTTCTGGCGTAGTCGGGTAAATAAAGATTTCTTACATCGAATAGTTACTCAATCTTTTGACTTAGCTCTCTCCATTTAAAGTTTACGTATTGGTGATATTACCAACGATATTCTGTTTTTCTTGGCGTAAAATAAATCACACTACTTATTACAAAAAATTGTAGATATGTCTTTTTTTTACCCAGACTCAGAACAAGCATTTTTGGATCGCATAAATTCTTGTCCTACACGGCAATCGGACCCGCGACACATCGCGCACAGTTGCGTGTTGACTTATACCACTCGGTCAGCCTACACATTTTAAAATACTTATCATGTATTATTCCAGACGTCTAGGCATGGAAGAGAGTCTGTTCCACCGCCTGATGTGTGAGGACGCTACATGCACGCTACAGCTGCAGTACCGCATGAACCAGGCGCTGGCTGACCTCGCCAACCGCGTGGCTTACAGCGACCGCCTCAAGTGCGCCGACCAGACTGTCGCTACTGCCAGGCTGGGGATCGATATCAAGGTATGGATATGAAAATAGATGGCAATATATTTGTCATTTTCATATAAAGTTGGCTTCCGACATAGCAACACATCGCGAAACACCCTGTACAATTATCATGAAATTGCATAACTGCGCAAACGCTTCCAGAGCGATGCTTTTACTTTACAGAAGTCGGTAATTTCGAAGATCTATAAGAAACGACTTAAGACCAGTTGCCGTGAAGAGTCTTTGTGTAGGCAAGCCTGGTCTAAAACATACAATTTTAATGTTCGATATCTCGTTTTGGATTGTTGCCCAAGTTTTTACTTATAATGGGATTGAAAATTGTGATGTAGACGATTCTACTTGGCAGAAAATTTAATCACTTATTTTACATAAAGCTTTTAGCAATTCTGGGTTAGCTATATTAAGCAAATAATCTTTTGTTACAGAAAATATCTCAGCTGTCTGCTTCCCCGTGGCTTTCAACGGTGTGTAGTCCAGAACCGCAGCACGCTGCACTGTTCCTAAACGTGGAAACTCCAGAGGATATGGTCGATGTATCAAGCAAGAACTCGTGCTCGAACGCTGTGGAAGCTTGCGTAGTTATAGCTATCGTGGAGGCCTTGAAACAGGTTAGTCAAGAGTATTGGTTATTTAGAAAAAACTTCAAAAATGTCTTGAATTTTAGTCACAAAATTATCTTGGAGACTGGTCATTTTACTAGTAATGTCATATATAGCGCGTACTGTTGCATTACTGGGTAAATACTTTCAGAGGCCTCGACTGATTATTTAAAAAAAAATGTTTTTTTGTATAACTAATTGAGGCTGAGACCTTTTTTTGGAAATCTGGATATAAAACTAAACAAATCATATCTTTAACAGGGTACCGTAAAATCATCAGACATAGGCGTGATAGCCCCCTACCGCGACCAGGTGGCGTTACTACGTCGCACGTTGTTACGTCACTCTGTAGAGGTCAGCACTGTCGACCAGTTCCAAGGGAGAGACAAGCCCGTCATCATATACTCGTGTACCAAGCGAGCTGAAAGACAGGAGGATAAGAAAGTTAAGGTGAGAAGTTGGTTAATATATTACGATAATATTTGGGTAAGAATGATTTAAAATTGTAATGCTATTAGTGTTATTATAAATGTACGATAAAACACGGATCTAAGGCGTGTGCTTATAGTTTATGATATTTGTTCGGGCAATCTATAATAAAATAAAAAAAATGTATTATTCATGGTACAGCAACTTCTTCTGACTCTTAGACAAACGTTTATTTTTGAATTGTAGACTGTAGGTTACAAAAAAATGTCTGTGGTATATCCCTTAAACAATAAGAAAATTGTTAATTAAAAAAAAATATGAATAAAAATAATTAATATTCAACAGGAAGGTGAGGTCCTGAATGATCAGCGCCGTCTAGCGGTAAGCGTGACTCGCGCCAAACACAAGTTCCTAATCATCGGCGACTCAGCGGCTCTAAGTCGGTACGCGCCCCTACAACGACTGATCCAGACGTGTACCGCCGTTAACTTAGACAAAGACTGTGTAAATAGTATACGTAATCAATATAAAATGTATGTATCGTGATAATAACAGTATTGTGTAATTTAAATTATGAAAGTTTATGATATTTTTGTGTGTAATTATGAAAGGCTGTTTTTTTTTTGTTAGGGTTTAAACACATAAACACGTTACGAAAAAGCAACGTGCCACGTTACAGTGCCGTGACGTCGACTTCCACGTCGAGCTACGTAATTAATCACGTCATAACGCAACGTGCCACGTTGCACAAATATTAGTTGTTCTGTTGTTATTTTTGGTACATTTTATCTGTCTTGCTGTGGCATATTGCGTCGGCGAAACGTGGATATGTGTTTGAGCCCTTAAGCAATCATGTTTCTGTGTTATATTTCGTTAAATAAAAGTTTTTTTAATTTTGTATTGAAACTTCGTGTTTTATTTTGTGACAAAATTATTTGAACGCATTTATTTGTTCGTTAAGTTGGTAGCATTGCGGATCTGTCACTGTCAAACAGCTGAGTTTATTGTGAAGATTAAAAAATGTGTTTTAGTTTGTGATTGCTTTTAGCCGGTGTTGGACCTGTTTTTGTTTTTATTGTGTTTTTTACCACATCACTTATCAGTGTGATGTAATAAAGGTCTGCTTCTAGTTCATTCACCGACTTTATCACAGTTAACTTCTACTCATTAATCTGGTGGATAAAATTGAAGGTAAACAATTTTTTTCTTTACTTAAATTTATGTAATTATCTAACAATTTAAAGTTTATGACTGATCATTCTTCAAATAATTAACGAGAACCTTGTTTCTTGTGTAATTTTGTGTGCAATTTATTGTTATTCTATTTTGTTTTTTCATTACTTATATAGTTAAATTGAATTCAGGTAGTCAAGATGGTGAAAGCAGTGGCTGTTATCACTATAAGTGATACTTGCTTCAAAGACAACTCAAAAGACACCGCAGGTCCGGCGTTAGCAGACTTCGTGAAAGAGTTGTTTCCGGAAGCTAATCTCCATACAATAATCATCCCGGATGAAAAGGAAATTATTGAAAGGGAGTTGAAATACTTCTGTGAAACAAATCTAGACTTGGTTCTAACAACAGGCGGAACTGGACTGACCCCGAGAGATGTGACTCCGGAAGCTACAAAGGCCGTTATTCAGCGAGAGGTACCTGGTATAACTATAGCGGTCACTTTAGCTAGTTTGAAGAAAACTCCAATGGCTCAACTGTCCCGTGCCGTAGCGGGTGTTCGCGACAAGACTCTGATTGTCAACTTCCCTGGAAGCAAAAAGGCAGTCACAGAATGCTTTGAGGTCGTCAAACCGATCTTACCGCATGCAATCTCCTTAATACACAATGAGGTGGCCGAAGTGAGCTATATCCACAATTCGATGCAGTTCAACCACACTTGTACTCATAGCAGTAATGTGGATGTGTCTAAAGTGGCCCTCAGGCCTCGGGAGTCTCCGTTCCCAATGTTTGAGATGGCTGAAGCATGGAAGCTTGTTGACGATGTAATGTCAGAATGGAAGGAAAGGTTGAAGATAGTGACTATTGAAGAAGGGTTAGGTAAAGTGGTGGCGCAGACTCTGTATGCTAAAGAACCTATGCCTCCGTTCCCAGCTTCAGTTAAAGATGGTAAGGCTGATTTATTTTTTTTATTCTCGAGCCACTACTGTCTCACTTTATTCATTTATTCTTAAAATATGACATGGTTATTACCATATAACACACATTACATTGTTTTTGCAAAGACTTTCAATTTAGCGATTTCTTTTTAGTGAGCTTACTAAGAAATATGGTTAGTAAAAACACTTTATCACTAGTAAATATTTACAGTGCGAATCAACAAGAATGTTGATATTTTCATATAAATACGCTACAAAAATCTTTCTATTAGACATCAAATAAAAGCAGCTACTTTTATGACTAATTACTAAATGTTAAACGGTAGCATAACTACCTACTTCGAATGAGCTATCGTGTGAATCTTCACACGTAAGGCTATAAACATCTACTGGGGCATGAAATTAAACGTTAAAACAATATTCTACTATGAAAAAACTGATTAGTAAACACGCCATGTCGAAGCTATTTTCATATAAATTGGAAATAATTGTTTCCGGCAATTTGTTAGGTGTTACTCAATACATTCAACCTGACAGGTATTTGACTGCCTAACACTCCGTTACGCTTTCACGAATAAACTAATACTGTGGATAAAAAAGCTGAAGGTGATGAGTGTGTCTACTGACCAATTTCGACTACGGCGGCTAGTGTTACTATGACACCAACCGCACCAACCGCGTGTGCGCAAACACAGGTGCACTCTCTGTTACTTTACTCTCATAGCCTGATGGGACGGCAATCTGACACGACCGGAGAGAGACCACTCGCAAGACTCACATTTTTACGTGCCTTCCGAAACACGGAAGCTATGATATTTTGTTTATAAATCGCACACAATATGAGAAAAGTCGGATCGCCTCGTGGGGATCGAACTCGGGACCTTTGTCTTGGCAGTCCTATGGTCTTACCACTTGGCTATCATAGCTTCAAGGTAGTTCGATTGACTACTAGGTAGTAAGGTGAAGGCACACTAATCCGACTCGAAAGCCTCGAATAAAAAGAATTTCAGAATTCAGTATATAAACTCCTATGAAACCCACTTCGTAACGTCAAATCGTCCGAATCAAATATTCATTCGACGCATTCGGTTCAGTGTGCGTTCATCTTTATCGATTTTACTTTAGTACCTATGTATATTTGCATCGTATGTAGGTAGATCATTCGTGGTTAGTGCCGCCTTTTTTTAAAAGCTTTTAATCAACTTGCAATGTATGGATATTTGTATGTTCGGGTGAAATCTTTGAACTCAATTTTGAAGTAGATATATTCAACCGTTTGTGCTGAAATTTTGTGGACGCATTTTGTTTGGATGACAATATATGATAAGATATGTGACGTCATTCTAAATTCAATATGGCGGATCATACAAGATGTCAGAACAGTTATATTTAATCCACTTATACAATATGGGTATCAAATGAAAGGGCTTGTTAAGAGTGACTAGAAAAAGAATATGACGTCATTCTGAATCCAATATGGCGGACCATGCAGGATGGCGGAATAGTTACCTTTAGTCTACTTCTACAATATGGGTATCAAATGAAAGGGCTTGTTAAGAGTGACTAGAAAAAGAATATGACGTCATTCTGAATCCAATATGGCGAAACTAAAAAGTAAAAAATAAAAAAAATTAAGTAAAAAACTTTTTAAGAAAAAGCTTTTATTTAAACGCTCTAAAAAGAAGAAAATAAAATATTCCTTTTGGATTATACTAACAACTCCTCATTATACACAATTTATATATAATAATAAAAGCTTGTCGCGAGGTTTACATACCTATCAACATTCCTTTATATCATAATAATTTGTGGTAAATCGAGCGACAAGCTTTTATTATACATATAAATTGTGTATAATGAGGAGTTGTTAGTCTAATCCAAAAGGAATATTTTATTTTCTTCTTTTTAGAGCGTTTAAATAAAAGCTTTTTCTTAAAAAGTTTTTTTACTTAATTTTTTTTAAATAATACGTCTGATACCATAATGTACTAAGTGAATCCCATAGACAACTGAGTGACTTTAGTGACTTAGATGATATAAAGCATGTTACATGATATACGTGACCCTGAAAAGCCAATTAATATGCGTTCGCTTTATGAAACAGTCGGCATTTTTCTTGTTTGTTATATATCCACCTAAATAAATATATATTCCGTCAAATATTGATTTTAATGACTTTTAGTATTTGTTATTTGGAACAATAAACAAGCGTGTTCCAAATTGTTTGGAAAAGATGGAAAGTGTCTAGTTTTGTAATGATAACAAAATTATTGTTTATGATGGAAAGCCGCAGTAGGAAATAATATAATGGCTTAGTAATAATAGAGTTAATACCTCTTAACCTTAGAATTAGCACTTGTTAGATAAGGAAATATACTACCCATTTAAATCATGCATGTGCTAATATCTACATACGGGATGTGTTGCTTGTAACAAATATTGGTGACACGTCGATGTTTAAAAACCCAGTCCCAAACAAAAGTATCCATGAAACTGTCTTCTACACATTGTCAGTATTTACACGAATTCAACCTTAAGTACGTGTCATAAAGTCGTTTTTACGACTGATACAATTTGCAGAAAGCCTTTTTTGATAGATTTTAAACGTCACTTTTGGAACACAGAGTATATCACAGGTCTTCGACGGGCCTGTTGGTCTAGTGGTTTGTGTCCCTGACTGCTATACCGAAAGTCGTGGGTTCGATTCCCACCCAGGACAAATATTTGTGTTATGAGCACGATCATTTGTTCTGTGCATGGGTGTAATTTATCTATACCATGTATTTATTTAGAAGTATATTTATCAGTTGTCTAGTACTTATAATACAAGCTCTGCTTAGTTTGATTCTAGGTGGAATTATAGGAAATTGAGGAATATTTTTTATAAATGTTTGGCCCGTGTTATTAGCCTATATTACCTACTCGACTTTTTACGCTTATATAAACTTCTTTAATACCCTATTCTGTCATAGGATACGCCTGCCTAAGTATAGACGGTGCGGGCGTGCGTCGCGTGCGTATCGCAGTGACGGCGGGCGACGCGCCCACCGCGCCGCTGTGCGCGGGCGAGTGCGCGCGCGTTAACACCGGCGCCGCACTGCCTGCGGGCGCTGACTGTGTTGTACAGGTACTTTGATAGATAATCATATTCAATATAAGTGGGCCTTCTTGGTAAAGTCCGTAAGTTCGGCCATAATTTATCTAGAGAAGATAGAGGATCTTCTCTCCTTTCGGCTCTCCACTAAAACATACATAAACACACATATGTGAAACGGACTGGAATCCGAAGTGAATGCTAGTACATTTTGAAAAGTAATTATATCTTTATCGCTATAAAGAATACTATTTCAAAAGAAAATGATTTACACAAATTGTGACGTAAGAAACATAGATTTACTTACTTTTAAAACTACTTATGTGTAATATAAACTTACAGAAGCGTAGCCGTATCAGATATAAAAATAACAGTATTTCTGTATGTGTAGTGTGTAATCATCAAATAACCCGCATATAGGCTTTAATATCGTACAAATATCAGATCAAATTACAATTAATTGCACTATATCATTGCAAGTCTGTTAGATCGGCTGTTGGCAGTAGTCCCAATACTCTCGCCAAGTGTAAGTGACCAGGTTAAGAATGCGTAAGACACGGACGTACTTTACACCTTATAAGTATCACATGTTTAAAGACTTAAGGGATGTGCACGACTATCAACACTTCTAAAAGTAATATTAGTTTATTTGTGAAAGAGAGATGCCGGTAAACGCCGTGTCGTGCGCTGTCTCGATTTCACAGTGCAACTTTTAAGTTGAGGTGATGGATGGAATTAAAATTTTTAGAAGTCTGGAAAATTAGTGAGTTTGAGAATAGATGAAAGGGAATCGCTTTATAAATCGGTACTTAGGTACTATAGGTCTACTTTACGAGAAATTTACCAAGACAGGTCTGATAGTGAACTAAATAATGGTTAAAACTTAAATGAATTGCTCGAAAGATAGTTTAAATAAAACAAGTAGGAAAT
Organism: Chrysodeixis includens; assembly: GCA_941860345.1. Taxonomy (NCBI): domain Eukaryota; kingdom Metazoa; phylum Arthropoda; class Insecta; order Lepidoptera; family Noctuidae; genus Chrysodeixis; species Chrysodeixis includens. The sequence continues at coordinate 4,285,683 of OW796109.1, forward strand.
AAAAGTGGTAATTTATCATTAATGCATACTTATGAGTCACAGAGAGCAAATCTTTTTTAAATTCTACTTAAATCTGACGTCTATTTGCTACAGATAACCTTACTTTATAATAATACAACCTTGTGTCGTAAACAAACGAAAAAGTTGTTTTTTTGTTTTTGTAAATTCAATCCTATTTCCTCCAAAAGGTTCATAATTACTTTACTATGTATGTTTTACTGACGATTCCGGTGGAAGACACTCAATCGAAGTCTTTCTAAATTCAACCTTATCCAAATTAATCTAGAGCTCGTTATTCATCATCATCATCTTCCTGTTCCTATTCCATTTTACTTGGGGGCGGCACAATACGTTTTTTCTTTTATTCTACCCTATCGGGCTTATTATAGAGCTCATAATTGCTTGACATGAAACATTTCTTATACAGGTGGAAGACACTCGCCTGGTATCAGCATCAGATGATGGCCAGACGGAGTTGGAGGTGGAGATACTGAAGGCTCCCGAACCACAGCAGGACGTCAGGAGCGTCGGCTTTGACATACCTATGGGAACTGTGCTGGTTGATAAAGGTAGGTAGAACGAGGTAATAGAAAATAAACTCTATCACTTTTGGGTTAAGGTCGGTTTTGGTCAAATTTTGACAAATGTCGGTAGTACAGTACACTGAAAAAAATGGTATAGGAAAATGTGCTTTATTACATTTTAGGTTTTATTTTATGTGAAAAATATGAGTGATACGTTACATGTATCTGATGAATCATAATAATAATAAAATAACTTTCGGTAGTTGTATTTAATGCTAAACTCTTGCAATCATAGTTAGCAGCAAGTATATTATAAGTAGTAATGAAAACGCATTTTATTTATCGTTAGTCGGCATCTTTTACATGGCCACTAATACTAGTAGCGCCCGATAGCGGCTCCATAATGCACTCAATCCATAATTACATCGTGTAGGTATTTCTTCAAACTGCCGAGTTTTAAGAAATTTCTCCACGTTGTAAAGTTAACAACAACGTAAAGGTTTTTAATCAAATCCTACATATATTAAACACGTGTTTATGGCTATTTGTTATTCTCTCTGAAACGACACGACCAATTGGATTTTCTTAAAGATATTTGCGGCCGGGGTAATTTGTAAATTGACATCAATGTGGGCGTTGCCGCGTGCAATAGCTAGTCTATTAATAACACTTGTTTTTTTTTCTCAGGTCAAATACTAGATTCTGCTAAGATCGGAATATTAGCGGGCGCTGGCTATCAAAATGTCACCGTGCGAGCACCTCCCAAGGTAAACTTAGTATTTTTTTTATGTAGCTACATTTTATCAGCACGGACCAAGAGCCTATTATAGTACCTTCCCTTTTTAGCAGATTAGTACTAGATTTATATATATTGCTTTTACTGGTCTAGTACTGGCAAATTCTCCCTCATTGAAGTCCCTCTTTTTGACTACTAATTTTACTTTGATATAAATATGGATGTAGTTTAAAAAAACAAACGTATCAGCAAAGTTGAAGTACCAGATAACACAGTTATTAATGTATTGTGTCGCCAGGTGGCGCTACTATCTACGGGCAATGAGTTACAAGAGCCGTCTGAAGTGAAACTGAAGCCGGCGCACATTCGAGACTCCAACCGAACCATGCTCAGGGTGTTACTCAAGTAAGGCTACTGTTTTAAAGCCTATTGGTTCAGCAGAGACATAAATATAATAATTGCCCTTCGTCGTTCAACGTAATAAGATTTTGTTTTAAGTTCGATAGATTTTTTATTGTACTCGAATCGAAATGAAATCGAGCCGGTACTCTGAAACTTGATAATTATTAACGGTAAATTGTGCAGTGGAATAAGTTGAAACTACGTTCGATCGAGTGGAGAACCAAATCAAACTCCTATCAGAACATATAGCTCCGGGATTGAGAGGGCTGATATCTGACCGGTTATAGCTGCAAAAAAATATTACCTTCTTCAATCTAGGGTGTCAGCTAACTTTCTACCAAATTTCATCAAAATTGATCCAGCCGTTGAAACGTGAAAGAGTAACAAACATGTATCCACCCATACAAACTTTCGCGTATACAATATTATTAAGATAATCTATCATTATAATATAACAACTACATACTGCGCGCCTGCCAACTATCTGTGTGTCTGGTGTGATTGACAGGTAAACACAGCCGCTTGATATAAACGTGATTACGAGCTATTTTAAGACTAATCTTGGATGACACTGTTTATAATGGGCTTGACAACTATTTTTTTTTATAAACATAAATATTTCTCAACATTCACACAACGCCATCTAGTCTCAAGTTAAGCATACTTAGTAACTTGTGTTATGAGTACTAGACAACTGATAAACATTTATTATTTATTATTATAGGTACTTATTTATTATAAATAAATTACACCTAGACACAGAACAAATGATCGTGCTCATCACACAAACATTTGTCCTGGGTGGGGATCGAACCCACAGCCTCCAGTATAGCAGTCAGAGCCACTAACCACTAGACCAACAGGCCTATCAAATCCATCCTTTAATTGCTAGAGATAACTTTAGTAAATGAGAGGGTAATTACCCCCAGTTTGGGGTAATTACTCCACCCCAGTTCGGGGTAATTTCCATGTGCTTGTTATTTCTATTTACTTAGATTGTAAGGTTTTTGTGTTGTAGTCTCTTTTTTTTTTTCTTTAAATTAGTAATACTTAGTGTTAAGTTGTGGTATACTTTGTAACACTTATGTTGAAATAAAATTCTATTCTATTTCCAGGGAGCACGGCTACGACAGTATAGACTGCGGCATTGCTCGCGACACGCCGCCCGAGATCGTGGCGGGGATAGCCGCCGCGCTCAAGCTGGCCGACGTGCTCGTCTGTACCGGCGGCGTGTCTATGGGCGAGAAGGATCTGCTCAAACCTGTACTGCTCAAGGTGTGATGGTACTAGTTAACTTGCGAGGGTAAAGCAACTGAAAGAATAGTCCAGTACCTTCCTTGCCACGTGATCCTCTTTTCTCTGTATGACATGTCCATACCTTGACAGTCGGTTATCACGAAGTTTTTCTGTTACCGGTGCCACTTTCTAATTTCCTCTTATATACTCATTTCTTACTCTGTTCGATCTCGTAACGCCACACATTCCTCTAACATTCTCATCTACACTAATATTATAAAGAGGAAAACTTTGTTTGTTTGTAATGAATAGGCTCAAAAACTACTGGACCGATTTTAAAAATTCTTTCACCATTCGAAAGCAACATTATCCACGAGTAACATAGACTATATTTTATTTTGGAAAAAAATAGGGTTCCGTAAGATATTTGGATTTTTCGGGCACAAACTGAAAAAATCAACCAAAGTAACCGAATATACACGCGGGCAAAGCCGCGAGCGGACAGCTAGTCTCATATAATTTATAAGTGAAGTATATATGTTCTCGTTGACCATAATGCTAACCTTCCTTTATCTCTGTGTAGGACTTCAACGCGACCCTCCACTACGGGCGCGTGCGCATGAAGCCCGGCAAGCCGAGCACCTTCGCCACTTGCGAGTTCGAGGGCAAGAAGAAATACATATTTGCTTTACCCGGTAAGCTTTACCTGGACCCAACATAATTATTAGTACTTTAGTTATTTTTATTTGATAAGCAAATTCAATTTGAAATGAATTGAAGTTCGTTAAATGATTGGTGCAAACTACCTCTTTTAAAATTGTATAGGACCATTGTGCCGGATCCTTTTTATCGACCTTCCCTTATTTGTATGTCTCTCATATTGCCTTTGATAGCCTGTTTATATTACTGTCATACCTTGGATTATTTTTAATCCTTTTAGCTGTACTTGTTATTAGCTGTTTTTTCATTACACTACGCTATATATTTTTTTAATAAACGAATAAACGTAATCTTTGATTGACTACCATTACCCGTTGTACAGGTAACCCAGTGTCAGCATACGTATGCGCCTTGCTGTTCGTGATTCGTGCGTTGCGCGTGTCGTGCGGCGTGCGCGGCGCGTGGCCCCGCATGCGCGTGCGGCTCGCGCACGCCGCGCAGCTCGACCCGCGCCCCGAGTACGCGCGGGCCTCACTCGAACTGTCCCCCGATGGGGACATGCCCAGTGCTACCATGCTGGGAAGTCAGGTATGCTGTTAAGTTTGCGGAAACGCGGATGAGGTAGCACAGCAGTTTAGGTTTAGTCAGTAAGAGTCTGATACTCCCCGCTATAATAAGTATGGCGTTAAGTGCATTCAATTTATTGAATAACCTCCTGTATTTTCTTAGTAACTCAAGATAGTTATTAACGGATTTTTTTTCGTATTATATCATGTGGATATCATATTTTACTCGTTTTGCTTATATCCATGTTAAAAGGATATTTTGTTTTACCAGTTTTGTATTATAATATATTATATAAAAAAAAAACGTTAAACGTTATACACGAATCGTTCTAACATTTCTTACTACAACTACTCAAACCTATACTCTAACATCCAACTAATAAGGTTCATTATCCCCTAACAGTGCAGCAGCCGTCTGCTCAGCGCGTGCGGTACGAACGTCCTGCTAGAACTGCCCGCAGCTAACATTTCTATAAAATGCTACTCAGACCTAAACTCTAACACCCAACTAATAAGGTACATTATCCCCTAACAGTGCAGCAGCCGTCTGCTCAGCGCGTGCGGTACGAACGTCCTGCTAGAACTGCCCGCAGCTAACATTTCTATAAAATGCTACTCAGACCTAAACTCTAACACCCAACTAATAAGGTACATTATCCCCTAACAGTGCAGCAGCCGTCTGCTCAGCGCGTGCGGTACGAACGTCCTGCTAGAACTGCCCGCAGCTAACATTTCTATAAAATGCTACTCAGACCTAAACTCTAACACCCAACTAATAAGGTACATTATCCCCTAACAGTGCAGCAGCCGTCTGCTCAGCGCGTGCGGTACGAACGTCCTGCTAGAACTGCCCGCAGCTAACATTTCTATAAAATGCTACTCAGACCTAAACTCTAACACCCAACTAATAAGGTACATTATCCCCTAACAGTGCAGCAGCCGTCTGCTCAGCGCGTGCGGTACGAACGTCCTGCTAGAACTGCCCGCAGCTAACATTTCTATAAAATGCTACTCAGACCTAAACTCTAACACCCAACTAATAAGGTACATTATCCCCTAACAGTGCAGCAGCCGTCTGCTCAGCGCGTGCGGTACTAACGTCCTGCTAGAACTGCCCGCGGCTACGGACTCGCAACAAAGACTCCCGGCCGGCGCTGTCGTCCCCGCACTCATCACTGGACGACTGGACTTCGCCTCATAAGACCAATATATTGTACTTACATTATATCATTACGTATTAGTGTAAGCAAATGTATGTCGGTCACCGGTGACTGTGTAACATACACCGGTATACGTCCACGTTCGGTCAAAATTTTGCAAATAGTTTTAAACAAATAACGCTTGCTCTAGCAAGTGCTGTAGGCGTTTTCAAAACCAAAATATTTTCATGTACCTACTTGAAAGTTTTGAACTCAAGTCGGCTGTGAGTTATACCAAATTAAACACGACTTTAGCTCAAAACTATGTTATGATCCTGTTGGCTTTCGAGTGCTAAAATCTCATAAATTATTTAGGCCTTAGGGCATAAAATGTTATTCACCGCTGTCTGTGAATCTCAAATTTTAAGGTTATAGATGTAAGCTCGTTCGTTCTCCAGGCGACGACGGTCACCGAAACCCGATGTTGTGTCGCAAATGTGTGTCTATGGGCGTTGTCATTGAATTTGTGTGACGGTAGTTGCTTGGAAACTAAAATGGTCCGGTGTCGGAGACTTGCTTTGGGGTCCGTTCACATATACCGGCTCAGATTTTAATCACGTTGGAAATAAAGTTCTAAATAGTTGTAGTAAGGTTTATTTTTGCATGTGCACTGTCTTTTGTCATTGAGAATGCTTGAACGCGCTTCGTGTGAAATAATGAGAGCCTATCGCATCCTCTATAAGATTTGTTTTAGCCGGAGTACGTGAAATAGATCGCCGCTCCGGCCGATTCTAAGCGGCTACGATCCGTTCTGTGTGACGAGATCAAAGCGAGCCGACTTTCTCCGAGCCGGTCTGTGTGAAAGGACCCTTGTCCGTATTAACAGACGTGGCTACTGTAATTTTTCAAAATTGTTTTATTCTAGAAAAAAGATCTGGGAATTTGCGATCTTATATTGATGTAGGATCTGAATCGTTTTAAAGTACATTAGATAATTCACATAAGATTGTCAGTATGTAATTATTTTTTTATATATATTGTCTATCCATTTAGAATAAGCGAAATATATTTTTATAGTAATCTGTTGGTGCGGGTGTACTTAATTGCTACACTTAATAAATTCAAATATAACATTTTGGACTTTTATTTAAACTTTTAATACTTTCTTTATAGTAAAGAAGGAACCTTACCTCAGTCCTTTCGTGCCTTATTTGTAAGTTCACTTTTAAGTTGACTACCATGACAGTTTATACAGGAATTTTGGGAGTTTACGGCGGCGGAAGGGGAATCATTTTTCCTGTGCGTGTCTATTTTTTGTGCAAAGAAAATTTAATGGCTTGAAAATGTACGAATAAATTGAACAATATTGTTTACTCTTATGTTTTATGATCATCTTACCTTTGAAAGTTTTAAGGAAAATCGGCAAGAGAGAGAAGAGATAACGAAAATTCCCAGGGTTATATCATTAAGAATAAGACACCAAAATACAAACAATATTAATTTATTTAGTCATCAAAACGTGTAACATACACTTGCACACTGACCCAGACACACTTCAGATCGCAAAGAATCCACACTTCTCGCTCCCCGCTTGTAACATAGATGGCGCGTGTAGTCTTCTACGTAAGCATAGCAACGCGACAGCTGGCGACAACAAAACTATGAGCATGTATTGTTTGTACAGGTGAAGTATTGTGATGAACATTCAATAAATAATTATTTAATTCTTTTACATATAATTATACTACTCTGACTTTAATGGGAGCGAGATTTTATAATACAAGGAAGTATTTTCATAAGCGTACTTTCATAAAAGTACCTTATGAATAATACATCCTTTGGATTGTACATACATATTTGTGTAGAATATGTGGGTACATGGAAGTCGGACGTTGTTACACAACGCGCTGGACTTCGAAGAACCTCTTGAGGTAGTAGACCTGGCCGAGGGTCATGATGAGGAGTACCGAGGCTTCGAAGATCGACCACATGACGACGCGCGAGTTTGTGCTCTCGTTGATCGCGCGGTGGATGCGATCGCGCACCTGGGGAAAAGGAAATAAAATTATTGACATGCTACGCTACACACACTATCCACTTTTTAATCTTCATGATGTTTGAAATTACAATTTCAACCATAAGGTTTCAGGGCACTATGTGTACAAAACTCATGTCTTTTAATTACATTTTTATCATTAACCTGTGATCGTGAGACGTAATATTTAATCCCACCCAAAACATAAATGTATAAGGCTGCCAAGTTCGATAATATGAGAATGCTTCTCCTATAAAAGAAGTGAGATCTGAATAAGTACCAAGTTCTATGTAACACATACCTCAGTTAAAAATAGTTACAGGAATGCCCACTGGGCAAGTTTATAATTATGTAATTTTAGTATTTAATTTTCCAAATTGGAAGTGGTCTAGGTTTTTGATGAGTGAGTGAGTGTATAGTAAAAATAGCGATTTTCTGACGTCAATATCTCAAGACCTACAATAGGTATATTAATGAAATTTTGTATTTTAGATGAGTAAGGGGGTCTCAACAGATACTAGAAATTTGATATGCGTAAGTAAAATAGATTTTGAGTTATAGGGGGGTCGGAATTGGCCCGAAATGGTTCGTGTAATAGTATAACCCACGGCCGGTGTGTCGCTTTTTTGCTCGAACTTGGCGGACACACTGCCGTGTGTCTAGATCAATGATCTAGACACACGGCAGTGTGTCCGCCAAAGTGTTAGACAGAAAATCATTAAGGAAACCAGAATAACATGTTGGTAATGATTTAACATCATTTGTTGCCTCGCTTCATACAAAAGCATTTATTGCTTACTGGGTCCATCTACTGTAATCACTTGTTCATCATATACGCCTTTTTTTGCGTGAGGTAAACCTGTATGGATACCCGCCGCGTTTAGGCATCGCTGCACCTCACGCAGATCAGCCTCGGAAATACGCTGTAAACCTTCTTTTGCCTGGCAAGGCGCCCGTTACTAGGTTAGGTTACGGGTGCCCTGCCGTCTCTCTAGGCGGGGCAGAGGACCCGGATTGATACGGGCTGCCGGCGGAGGAGTGTGGGGCGTGAGCCGACTGCCGGTCGGGCAACTACTAACACCATCGAGTTTTGGGCGAGTGCTACTGTGATTGATCACACAGTTATTTCCGCGAGACATCCTATAGGCCTAGTATTTTAATTTTTTCTATCCCCTTACCTGCATATACTCCTGGTCATGTTTGACAGTCTTGAGTGTGGTGCCAAGCTCCTTGATCATGTCTTCCAACTTGTTGTGGTTCACCTCTTCGTTTTCTTTGTTGCCTGTCTGGGCCTGAGGGGCCGCGCCTACCTCCAGGTTGAACATTACCACCTAGAAAAGGAAATGAAAAAATATCAGCTTTATTAAAAAAATTAAAGAATTAAATAAAAGACTTTTTTAATTTAATGAAAAATAAGCATATTGTCAGCTATTTAAAAGCATGATATTTATGATTATTAAATAAATAAATCGATGTAATCTAATTTTATATGTTTTCTAGTTAACTGTCAGTTTGTAATAAATAAATGTATTAACTACATAATCATCATAACAACTCTGAAATAATGTTTTTACGGTTGTATTCTTGAACAGTGGACGCCTTTAGCTGTAGTGATATAATTTAAAGAACTTCAACATAAATATTCTAGTTATATTTGATTAAATAAAAAAATATGACTTATTTTTCAAAATGAACTATGTGAGTAACTTGCCTTTGGTGTCATAGTGGACATTTTATTACTGAAACAGTATGTGTATCGGCCTGCAGTGGGCGCTGAGAATGTGTACATCCCGGAGGATTCCCTTTCTCCCTTGTAGATCACAGCTCCGTCAGGACCCGTGATTGTCACATCTATGTCGAGGAATCCTCCTTCTGCTATCTCAAATGTCAGACCTGGAAACAAATTAAGTTACATTGTATAGTTCACTGGGTGTTTCTTTGATACAATTCACTTTATCAACAATGCAAATATTCAATATTAAAACAATTATACTTAAGTTTTAAGTGTCTTGAAAGTAGACAAATTGTTTTAAAATGGACAATAACAAAGTTATTGATAAATAGACGTCACATGGGTGCTTGATTAGCATTTGTATAGTGTTATCATATAATAGTAAATAAAGGTTATAATATGTGAATTACTGTTTTACATTTGAAAATGTTCTGATAAATAGTTACTGCAGTGTAATTTGTGAAGTCAATTTCTGAATAAATTATCAATTCGCACAGTTTTAAGTGAATATGTAAATAAAAAATCTTACTAAAGAGCTTAAAGAGAATTGACCGATACTCAATGCATTGAGTATTTTTGTGGTAAACTACTATGTCAGGATAATAAGATTTTCGTAACAAATCAAGATTAACTTACCCATTTTCGTATCTGCCTCAACATTTTCGAAAAAGCACTCTTCGGCATGCGCGTCGACAGTTATAGTATAGCTGTGCGCTGTGTTCAATAACGACGCCGCAAACAATATAGCGAAACTAAAGGATCTCCACGAACTTTTCATTTTGTTATATGGACTATAATTTGCCTAAAATAATATTTTTGTTTAATATAAGGCTAACATAAGCTTGTTTTCCTTACGTGATTTGTGAAAGCCACGTAATTTGACAATTGACATCTATCAGTGACAAGACAACTCACAACTTTTGACAAGTTGATAACTGTAAAATGACGGCTTTACTAATGCGTTCACATCTAAAATTTGCACTTGTGCTTTAAATTACAATATACGAAAAAGAACAACTGATTAAATTAGTTTTAATCCAAGATTTCATGTATATGATAATTAATATCGTTACGAACTACTTTTATAAAGATTTTTAACTAAAATATTATTTTTTGTGATACTTTAATAATACTACTTGGCGGTAGATGCCAGTAGTGGACATTAAAAATAATCCTAATGATAAAAGTGATGCATTAAGACACGTAAATATAGGAATGCAGTTTGATTGTACAACATAATATTTAATGTACAATGAACATAAAGTCACTAAAAATATAGTGTTGGCCAAAGCGCATATTAGACCAATAAATAACGGATATAAACGAAATCATATTTTTTTTATTAATTTAACAAGCTAACGACTGCAATCATCCGCATATCTATTAGAGTACATCTCCAACCGCCAGTATAATTATTTTAACTCCTTGTTAGTCTATTCTGGTCGTAAACAACAACATTTGGGATGATCTTACTAATATATTTATTTTATAAATGTTTAATAAATAGAGAGACTTGACAAATGCAAATATTGTACACGTAAAATATTCAGAAAATCATTAAATTTATATACATAATCTTGTGATACAATTATGAAAAGCGCCGCTGAGTTACTCTGTTAGCGCCATCTATTAAGGAGAGGCGGAAATCTCCGACTATTTGCTGGACTATTCGAGACATAAAAAAATAGCAAGCCATGTATTAATACAAAATAGGGCCGACTTTTGATTAAAGTATTGCTTGCAGCTTTACATATGCATGCTTCCTTCAGTTAGGTCTGGGCACACTCTGCGGGAGGCTTGGGCATGGCCTACAAAAAAATAATAATATCCATAATAGAATCTGAAAACAAAAGAATTTTTGAAACCATCTATACTTATCTAAGATTTGCCAACGCCATCTCTTATGAGACGGGGAACTGGGTCCGACAACCAGTTGCTAGATTAGTTGATAAACTTATCAAGCCAACCCTGCTTTTGAGTATTTGAGACGACGTTGTTTTTTGACAACCAGTTTAACTTGAAGGAAATAATATTTACATTTGGGTTTTTGCGAATTATCGATAACTGCTGGGATATAACAATAGGCAACAATCGCGGCGCGGCGTCGTCTGCTATGGGGCGCTGGCCATAGCGAAGATCTATCTTCCTTTTATTTTACGTCTCGGTTAGTACTTACACATTATGTGTTTCTTGGCCACAGTTCGTATTTTCACAGTGACGTATTTTCCAGATAATATATTTTGATCTTTTAATCTTGACATTATTTTTTATTCGAATAATTTCTTTCCACCATTTTCTTGAAATAGGTTTTTGATCAACACAACCGCTAGGTTAGGTACAAGTTAAACGAAAACAGTCTTGTAGCAAGGCAATTTACTGAGATAATTGTCGAAGGAAAAACTGCAAATAAACCCTTAATAAGCAAATCTTGCCGGTTGATCGATAAAAGAATTTCATAAATATGTTAGTTATTTGTTAAAATTAAAATTATAATAAGGCCCACCTTGGCTCAGACTGAGATCAAAATCACTGCCAAAAATATTGGTTAAAACACATTTATTTTATTTATTTAGTATATATTTCAATTAAACTGCCAGACTGTTTAATACCGGCAAGAATTAGGACAAGACTATTGCTAGGGTTTCATATTCGAAAATCGCAAAAACTCTTGCCAAAATGACGTCAGCGACGCTTATTGAATAACCTTTAAATTTATAATAAGTGGATTATACCGAAATGTTTTGCTCTGAATTCGTTAAAATGACGGAAACAATAAATCATATTATTATGGATATTATGTTAAGTTTGCAACACTTGCTAACTACTTTATTGGTATAAAATTGTGCTGAACAGAAAATACACTTGTTTAGACGCTCACCCCACGGAGGAATCAGGAAAGAGGACGTCAGACGGAGAAAACATATTATTTTTATTTCCAAGGGTGTCTATACCTACATATTATCTAAAATCAGTACTATGACTAGAAAAAAAAATATTTAAAATATTTTGATCACCATTGTTTTTAAATTAAATATTTTTGTAGGTAATGACTTTGAACGCATTTTTTTAAAGTTAGACACACTACCTTGTAAATTAAATTAATGTGTGGTTATAAGTAGACCTAAGGAAACCACGTCGTGACATAATTGCGCAACCAGAGTGCTAAATAAAATAAGTCACACTTTTGTGATAATTTTGACGTAATAAAATAAAATTGATAGAAAACGTCACAAATACACTCATATATTATTTAAATAATACGGGAACTAGGTTTACCCTAATAAGAATTCCGTAGTACTTATTGAATTATTAGTAGTACTTAACTTATCGAACTAGGGAGGGGCAAAGGCTAGTAATAACTTAAATCCAAAAATGATATAGGTAGGTAGTACGAAATTGTATAAATCTTATCAGACAATTTCGTAGGAGAATATAGTACTATAGTTGCCATAGAACACGAAACCTGTCACCCTAAATCATGTTGTTGAAGTCATTTGAATATTTAATACAAAATGATGGCATAAATATATCGATATCACCGAGACACCTGTGATGGTACATCATTAATTAATTTACATACACGTTTTAGTTTATTGAACTGGCGAAGGAACGTGTCAGTATTGTGTTCGTGTTTTGCCTATTATACCTAATCGACGATTTTTCTAAAATGACAATATGTAGGTATGTAATTCGCTCAACTTTGTTGAATTTGTTTTCTTAAATGATTCTTTTTTTTTCTCGTATCGGGCCAATTGTAAAATAAAAAATATCTGTAAAAAAAGCCATCGCTTAAAAAATATTTAAAGCATCTATGAGGTCGTATTGAAAAACCTCCTTTTTAAAGTCGGTTTGAGGACGATTTTTCTCGGTAGAAAATCCTCAAATTTCAAGATGAAAAAGGATATGAGTGAAAGGTCCCCATATAAAACATACAATCCACTTTTTAAAATTAGTTGGTTCATGGTTCAAATAAAATATCTATACACTTATAAAAGTAAAAAGCGATTTAATCCCAAAATATCACAAATATTAACTTAACCTACTTAAGTATATGTATATTCTATACTAGGTAATAGTACAATACAAATCGTGAGCCTTAACTTCTAAGCTTATACTACGGAATAGATTTAATACCAACCCACTGGCTTCCAATTTTCAGAATTCTTTGGTGGTAAACAACTATCATTCTTAGGGGATATTGATGTAAATATCTTTTAAAATCGCCAATAAAGCAGCTTATACATAGTGCCTAACAATTGTCTTCAACGACGCGTACATAAGTTCATTATTTCCATGGCTCCTTGGTTTTAAAATCATGGGGGATCAGAGTACAAGACCAAAAGACTAACCCGTGGTTTCTCAAACGCAGATCGACACAAAAAATTGTTAATCGTTAGCCAAGTCTCATGTCAAGCTTTGTGATTTTTATGGTCAACCATGAACCAATCACAGTCGTGATTAGTTGATTTGTCAGCAGATTCAATTGATTAGCCTTCCAGAAACCGGGGATTAATCTTGTTGAGGGTAATCTCACCTTTTCCACAGAGTGATGAAGGCAGTCGAGGTGGACCTTCCGCGACAAGTACGGTGAGCGTCTTGAAGATTGTAAAAAATATCCCCAATTTGCAAAAAATCTATTTACTATACATACAACGTTGATAAAAGCGAGAGGCATTAAATGAAACCACATATTCTGTATATCATTATAAGGCTACACAACAAAAATGAAATCAATGTAAGCAATAGTTTAGTCACAGGATATTTTTTTACTTTTTTTTTAGTTTGAACATGCTGTATCTTCCTGATTAGGTGACTAAGTTTTATAGGCATAGTTATCTAGTTGGCTCCGGTTGGGTCCGAAACTAGTCGGGCTATCCCGATAAATACGCGTGAGTAAACCGTTATAACGTTTTAAGTATGAATCATCCTCACGAAAGTTATTAAAAAATATTGCTTTCATTGATTTGATTTTTGTTGTGTAGCCTTATAATGATATACAGAATATGTGGTTTCATTTAATGCCTCTCGCTTTTATCAACGTTGTATACGATTTGCCGACAGTTAATCGATATCAAGTTTTCTGAAAGCTCCAACAGTTCCGTAGATGTCGACGTCGCTGGCCGGCGCGGGCGCAGCGCTGCAGACCTCGTTGAACACGCGCAGGTACGGGCTCACCTCGTCGATGCGCCTGCGCCACTTCTTGGACAATACGTCGATGGTCTCCTCTTCACCCCCCCACTCTGAGGGGAGGGTTCGTGCCGGAATGTGGTCTAGGAGCTCGTCTACTTTGGCGTGTAAGTAGTACTGTGGAAGTTAATGATTTTAAGTATTTCTACTATAAGAAAAGTTTAATTTAACATACCTACTTAAAGAGTCTAGTTCGAACAGTTAGTCAGTGACTACAGTAAATATTATTTTTAATTATTCTAAAGGTTATTTATTGTTATATTACCCCGTTTGCGTGACTTATGCAGAACTTTAAGATGGTAGATAATAACAGAAACTTGGTAATTTCCATAATGTTACATAATTTGACGCAATTCTAACATCGATGTATTTATTACGATGTTTTAATTGGCATTTACGCGTTACAGGACAATGTCTAGCTACTTTACTATTCATAAACTTCTAAGCAAAATTTATTTTGGTCATTGGATATGGATAAGTACAATCTTTGTAGGATCATGATGAAATTCGTGAACGTGACGACCTGTTCAAGACCTGAAATTGTATGAAGCGGTTGTTTACATACCCGTCTCCTGATCTTCTCGTTGACACAGCTGCGCATGAGTTGCAGGGAGGACGCGAGGAAAGGAGGGGAGCCGACGACGTGGATCCTCTTCAGACGTTGAGGGTAAGCCGCCTGCGCCAGGTGGATGGCTCGCCGGACTGCGTTGGCGGCGGCCGCTACGTGGGCCACGATGGAGCCACGCACGTGGGAGACCTGGGAGAAGTAGACTCGGATGACTAGTGGATATGGATCATGGCGATTGTGACTTTTGGAAAACGCATCAATTGGGATAAATGAGGAAAAAGTTAGGAAGCGTCATCCATTTAGCCTCACGACGAGTTGTATTCTTCTAATCAAAAATGTAACGTAAATGTTGTACGAATAACATCAACATGTACTTTGTGAATTTGTGATGACGTAGTCCGTATCCATGAGTAAACACTGTACAGATTTTGATAATTCTCTTACTAATAGAGAGCCACATTGTGAGTGTCCTGAAACATGAACCTGACCCCGCCTAACGAAGTGGGCAGTGGGCACGTGACAGTTATACATAAAAATATATCATAGTAGCTACTCGTCTCCGATTGCCAACCAACCTCATACACGAACACGTCTCCAGCGATCTGGTGCTCATCGAACATCCTGACGTCGCTGGTGAGCAGCACGGCGCGCACGGCGTTGCCGATGTCGGCGGCGCTCTCCGGGTACTCCGGCCGGATCCGGAAGATGGTCACCCGGTAGCCCTCGTCCGTCAGCTTTGGGAGGACTACTATATCCCTGGGGGTGAAGAGGAACGTGATTACTTAGTGTGATTTTTGACAGATTACCATGAGTATAAATCTCAGTTTTGAATAATTGATTGAATGATTTTTTCGTGGTAAGTTTTCATTCGGTAAAAAATGAAAAAAAAAAAAAGTTCTTCTAAGCCTAGATTTCACTTGAGATTTCGTACATCAATTTGCAGACTTCACTGAGCGGCGGTGAGGTGAGCGAGCGATGTTCATAGAGATCCCTGAAGCGAGCCCTGGCCAGGCAGTAGGCCTCCAGCTTGGTGCGCGCGCGGTCCTGGTCCATGCGGCAGCCGCGCACGAACAGCTCCAGCACACGTTTGTCTGCAAAGAGAACATCAATTAATTATGTTTATTAGGGTGTATCTCGCAGGTAGTAAGAAATGACGCGGCTGATACGCTACCTCCATAACCAGAGGTCGACGGACTAAGGACTGGGGGAGTCCGACGCCCGTCATTTATGGTCGAAGTGAGCGTGTAGTGGCAGTTCCTACACACTTACCGGGAGGAGAGACACACCGATCTCGCGCTATGGGTCAAGGCCTACCGGGGGCGCGGTGAATGCGAAAACGAACCCCGTACCCGGCCATAGGCAGATGAGGACACTCCAGTAGTTTTAGGAGTTGCGCAGAACTCTTCACGCTCTGAGCAACTCCCGAAATTTCCGACAAATGCAACTTCCTGCAAAGGTATTTTATCTAGTCGACACTAGCCTATCCCAGTTCCCCGTTAAGTTCTCGGCATGGAAATAAACATCAAGTTTTCACTGCGTAAATAAAAACAATCATAACGCCATTTAAATGCTAATGGAACGAATTTAAACTGCGTGTTAAAAATAAGTTAAGAAAAACCAGTTTACAATTAAAGAAGATTCTAAACAGATGGTTTCATATGTGCGGAAAACCGTAAAACGTATAAATAAAAATTGAGATATTTAGGGAAAAATCGTTAACCTATGTCAGTTCTCAAGGTTTTATGCTAATTTTTAGTTACGCAATAAATCTGAAAGACCAGTTTAGGTACCAACATATAAAGCATTATCCATAAACTGCTTCTTAAATCTTCCTTAAAACATCTTATATCTATTGTTATATACTATTATTATTATCTCTTATATCTATTATACAAATTAACTTGTTTGACCGGTTTACTTGAACTACTTACTTGGTTTGCTTTTCTGGAAAACATCTTAGCGGTTCAAATAACATGCATTTAAACAGTTTCCAACAATTTGTTTAACTATCTACAGTTCTATACCAGTATGACAACAATTTTAATAATATGTTAGGGCACTACTTTGAGCTATAGGTAATATATTATGCGTTGTTAAGTTAACTGGGGTCAAGCGTAAAACTATTCACGGAGTTGATTTTATTTTCCATAGAGCTTTGATATTTTTTTTTTTATTAAAAAACTATACTTTTAATACATAATGGTATTTACAAAGCACTATCAATGGCGTCAATGGCGTCTCTGTCAATGGCGGGAAATGTGCCGAGAAGGCATTTCCCACCGTAAATTACTTAATGCCAGTTTCCTAGGCAAGTTTCCCTACATTGTCGGAGAAAACGATATATTTTTTGACTATTTGTAAATATATTATTTTATATCTAGAACATTAGACAGAGTAAGTGTCAAAGAACTACCTCTGGGGTCTACTATTTCCGCAACTTGATTTTATTATGTCACGTGTATTAAGCTTGCAGCCGGTTTTTGGTTTTGGCTTGCTTCAACTATCAAAAAACCTGTCTCCTAAATCGAGATTTAGGTACGCAATCATTAAAAAAAAATCGAAAAACCAAAAATGTTTCCGAAAAAAAAAGATGCCAAAATCACCAAAATGCCATTTGGCCAAGGTTAGGTTTCATTAAGATACTAGGAAAATAGTGATATTATGTAACTAGCTGTTGCCCGCGACATCGCCCACGTGAATGTCGACTATTATTCTATTAGTCTATTATTATTTCAGCTATAATAGCTGAAAAAAACATTATCTGACGCAGTCGATAAAAAGTAGCTTGTGATAGTCCAGGCTGTCAGTTAACTCCACGCCAAATTTTATCAAAATTAGTCCAGTTGTTTGAGCGAGAAAGAGTAACAAACATCCATCCATACTTACAAATTTTCACGTTTCGAATTAGTACGATACTATGAACTGAATCATCTTGAAAATGCTTGTTAATTACGGCATTTGATAAATTGCGCATTAATCGTTTTCCCCAAGAGCTGAGCGTGACTTGACCAAGTAACTTGCTACTTAGTAGGCAGGCTAGGTCGTTTGTATTGCCGGCGAAAGAACGGCTCGAAGGCACGTACGAATTGATCTATTACACTTAACGCGAGGCTCTTACCTGTGATAAATTGGTCAGGTTATTGCGTTTACTTTAAATACGAAAAGTGTGATTCACCTACAGGCATGATATTAACCTAGTTTTTCGAACACTTTGTTGCTAATAACTTTGCAAAAACATTACCCCTCTCGGTAAAAACGTAGCCTGTTTCAAGGGTGTCTGCTAACTCCGTACCAAATCATTTAAATTGATCTTGCCGGTTGAGCGTGTAAGAGTAACAAACATTCATATATTTTCACAAACTTTTGCGTTTAAAATAGTTACCAGTAGAATTGCGTTGTTTTAAAAGTTAAGCTTCATAAGGAGGAGGTTAATATAGTCCTCTATGCAAATATGTTAGTACAAGATTGCCAATAATTAATAACGAAAACACTAGACGTCAATAGATGCAGGTATCAACACCATCAGCGTTACCTATTGACGCAGACAGTGATTTAAACAAATATTGTCACACGACACGTTATTTACAAGACATTACAGGTAGCAAACACATAATTACACTTGTACAAGTGATAATAGTTTTGCAATTACACTTTTTAACTAACTTGGTCAAGGAACGTCGCATGCGCACGTAGTTTTGCGTACAGCGAGCGTAGCATTATAATGCACCTACTGTGGCAATGTCGAAACACTCGAGGGGATATTCTTTGAAACAATAGTAGGTATACAGTATACTAGTAAACACAGCAGTAAGCATCGTTCCTCATAAGGCTGATAATGACAGCTTAGGGACATAAAGTCGGCCCATTACGTGTCCCTTATGACGTATTAGCATCGATAAATAAAATTTCGCCACACCGTTATCGATCGTATTTATATTTGATAGCCAGTTAGCGTTCAAAGACACTATGACGATTTTGAATTCCAAATTATATGTATTAGTTGAGGCGGTCTGAAAAGCTATAGTGATACCGTACGCTAATCGTAAAAGTAGATACGGTGTTCAGCGGAATCCAGCTAGAATTCTGGTAGCTTAGCCCAATCTAGCGCATATTACGGCAAAGCAATTTGTATTTTTTATTTTAAACATAATACAAAAAAAAACAGGATAATGTTACTGATGAGTATAGTAAAACAGTTCCGCATTGTCTAATTCAATTAAACATCTAATATTATTATCTATTAATTGAGATCTAAACAAGTTATCTTCATTTAATATTAATTAATTAAACATGCAGAAGAACAATTAATGCACTCGTGAATACCTACTTATTCTGATTTTATGCAAGTCAACCAGTTTCGCGTCTGGCATTTCATTTTGCAACGCATAACATTATGTCTCGGAGTGCTAGAACGAATTAACTAAATTATAGTCGGTTCTAAAACTTAGATAATTTCCTTGTAACAGAAAATAGCGTGCAAAATGGATTCTGGTGCTTGTATAAGTAAAACGCCTAAAACTACCTGACGATTGTTCCAAAACATGATATAACTAAACATAATAAAAAAGATTAAGCGAAATTCTAAGGTCTTAAATGATTATTAAAATGAGTTCAAAAAACTTCAAATTTAGAAGTCAAAAATAGAACCGGTTTCGTTTTGAGAAGACGCGCACGCATTTTTCCCGTTTATCTAAACAGTAAAAATATATTCAGACATAGACATAGACATTTATTTGTATGTAGTGATAAAATAAGCAAATAAATAATATAATTGGTATTAACAGCTTACGAAATACACAGTTTTAGAAATCATTCTCGTAAATTAAGTGGACTGGACACAGTGGACACTATAAAATCGGTGACACAAATTTCCACAGCTACGTACGAGTATTATTAAATAGTTTACTTTAGTACCTAAAACCGGCTTCGGGCCCTTACACAGATACAGCATAGTTATCATACTGGTGGAGTTGTTTGTCCGCATATTACCAACAAGGAAGTAACTGAGATACATTGTATATTCCTTTTCTAAGCTCATCTTTACAACTTGGAGCTGTATCAAACAACTATGCAAAGTGTAATTTTAATATGTGTTATAATGATGCTTGTTTCCTGCATTCTGGTCAGTACCTCACCAGTTTTCTTACATTAGCACGATTAGTAATGCCCCCAGCCGGAGCAGAAAAGACTACAAAACTAACTTTAGGAAAATTCAGTAACGGCAAACCTGTGTGCTTCGATTTTACAAACAAAAGACTAACAATTGGTAATTATGGCAAACAATTTTATAGCAAGGAGCGTAGGTAACAGGAATCAAAACTTCTGAACTTAACTTAATTTAGGGGCTTTATACTTTTACAGCCAGTTTTACCTCAATACTCATTTTTTTATTGCATCGCATACCTACAATGTGTTACAGTTACAGATATGGTGTAAAATAAAAACAACTTACGATCAATATGGAACTTGACGGGCACGCAAACTGCGCTTAATACGACCCTCCTTGGCTTACGCTAACTATAGTAAATCGTTACGAAAAGTCAATGAATCTATGAGTCTATGAATCTATGATATCTATAATAGAAATTACACTATGTAGTAGAATCGTGTGCTGCCACTAATTGTACTTGAATAAGGTAGTGTAGGTAAGAAGCTCTTTTACTGCCGTCCTTTATGTATATTGTGCATTAGCTAAGTGAATATCAACATTAGTATAATAGTATCACTGTTCCGCATATGTAGAGATATGTCAATATTTAAAAACTAAATAAGGTATCACGTTTGCATGCCATCTTAGTAGCACTTACATTTATGAAGAGCTATATGGCTATTATTTAGATTTCTACTTTCTTTTTGTGGGGCATTTAACCTAAAAAGGACTAAGTATATGGTATTTGTTGTTAATCTACGAATCTAAGAACCTTTCATGAACTTTCAAAGCAGTTCAGTTCCAGTTGTCAAAAGAGAGAAGGGTGATGCCGGTCTTCGCTATATACTGCACTGTCTCTCTTCCACAATTGCAAGACTTACTAAACGAGTGGATGGAGTAACTCTGTGGAGTTGTGAAGGAATAAATGTAGATTTATTGGAAATTTTTATGTAAGTAGATAAAATTCAGCTAAACCGACGAGTCTGGAAGATGATCCCTAAAAAAACACTTAATTTTTTAATGAGATGCTATCTTCACATCAATGAACTCGCCAATGTGTCTGATACCAATAAAAATGCTAATGAAGCAAATAATATGAATTCATCGACATTCATTAGTTTCTGCACTTTTATAGCCGGTTATAAAAATATTATCTTGGTATTTTGTCTGTCGAATTGTTTAGTCTACGAAAAGTAGTCCAAAATGTATGAATGTAATGAATATAAATAATAATAGTGCATTCAAATAAGGTCACCATTATATAAATAAACCAGTTTTGGTAGACACACGTGTTATAAAAGATAAGAATTTGGTATCATGTTTTAGGATTAAATCTAGCAAGTGCAACAAATCGCCGCGCGGCGCGAGGAAATAAATGCGCATGGCTTTATTTATTCGATTTTATATACCTACAGAATTTAGGTAAGTGTGCGGTAGCCCTAACGTAAAATTTACCGAGAAAGACATTGTAGGGTAGTTGAAGTACTGTGAATAAATGAAAGTAAAATCTTCGTGCAAAGATCTCACTACATCACCAGTCTGTCAAATCGTCAATCGATAAAGGTTGGATGGTTGGCGTTAATTTCCCGTATTGTAAATATCAGCAACAATTCATTTTACTTATGTATATGTCTTTCAAAGGTAGTAGGAACGTGAGTTCAGTGTGGTCGTGATAGCGCATATTAGTAAGTTAATGCTTACATTATGCCCAGGTAATAGTACTAATTGATTTACAATTTGTGTTGTAGTTTTCCTGTAGGTTCCAAATTCCAATGAAAATAACTATTTTTGAGATATCAAGGATCAGACAAGGAAAGTACAAAAGTTGTATTTCATATTTGTAAATTGGGCAAAATTCTTTTTCAAAGGAGATTTTAGACAGCACTTGGTCCAAATTCTGTCAGATTTGGACCAAGAGCTGCCCAAAATTCAAAATCAAAATTCAATTTCAGTTAATTTATTTGCAACTAAAAATGCGTTTCCCCCTTAACAGAAGCGATAGAATGACCTTAGATTTATAAGTTACTATTGAAATAAGAGACAAAATACACTATGTCGCCATTCTGGGCAGCGCTTGGTCCAACATCCCTATGCACATTCTCAATTTCCTTTGTGAAAATTATTGCTAGTACCTGGGTTTTTTTCCGTATTCAAACGAAGTGTAAAAGAAGGAATTTTACTTAACAAGATTGACTAAATTTAGTTATCCTTGCCGCATGAATTAACTTACAGTACATAGTTAGGTATAGAAACAAACTTTCTGTTTCATAAGTTACCGGAACGTATCAAAACTTGTTATTTTAGGTACCCAGATATTTAAGGTTATCATTTGTAACTCGATTAAGTTGATACAACAAATGTTTTGATACAAAAGGTAACGCAAATTTATACGTTTCCTGGCTGGTGTTATTTTGTTCGTGAAGTTAATTAATTTCATATCATAAACTTTGTATACTCAGGTATGATTGGCCAAAATTAATTTAGTTTTTTATGGATCTACTAAGCTAGATTAGCATAATACTTATGACTTATTTAATAAGTTACGATAACTGAAAGGTCATCTGTCAAATATTTGGACTATTTAATTTTAATTTAGATATCTTTGCATTTAGATGTAAGTTTAATTTCTGTTCTGTAAAATTTATAGTTTATTTGTTTAATTTATTGCTAAATACCTCGGTCATTTTAGAGAAAAGTATATGTAAACCTATCATTGTGTTTATTTCATAACTCCATGGTCTGTGCATAAAGAATTGAAACGCATTTCCACGCACCGACCAAACCCGGGATATGTACCCGCTGCCTCCCCCGAGGGGTGTCCTTCAGGATTCCCTCGCCTTACCAATAAAAAAGTGTTTGTTTCATAACTGTACTTAGAGTATGAAAAATAAATCTTTATTAAATTTAGGGTTAAAGCACACTGCAGTATCATACCTATGACTGATTATAATAATACTATATTAACTTTAAAATAACTTAATTACTTAAAAGGTGCTACCTAAATATGAATACAACAATAACGTCGACACTCGACGTTTGATAACAAAATGTGGGTACAACATACCGATGTTTTCAGGGTCTGGGAGGTACGGGGACGCGGCCAGCATGCTCCTCAGATCCCGGACTCCTCGCTCGATGTCCCCCGGAGCCTCTCCCAACTCCTGGGTAATGAGGTCCGCTTGCTTGCGGGACGGACCTTGTAACAGCGCCATACCACTTCACTAAATCACGAGACTTTACTAACTTATAAAGATAAACTCAATGCTCTGATTCGCGCGCAAAGATTGCGATCAACAGCTGAGTAAGGACAAAACTGCGACAGTATTGCGTCCAACGCCTTTTATAAACAACGCTATGATTAGCCGACGTCAGGACGTCGAGAGGAGCGCACACTGGCGCGGTGACGGACGCCGGACAACGCGGCTAAACGTTCGACAATAGCGGTTGCTTTAGCGAGTGGTAAACTCCCGGTGTAATATAACTTTTGTGTCTTCTTACATAGTTTTGTTTCTACTTTACATTAGATTATATCGGGAATATAATTACATGATTTGTTCTATTTTTAAGTTTATCGAAGACTATAAATAGACACGCAGCCAAGTTAGTATAATTATAGTTTTAAAGATAACCGTTGTAAGTGAGACTCAAAATAGTTATGAACGAATGAAACAAAGCCAAGATTATTGCTGAATAAAATTGATTATTCTCATTACGTGACATTTTCTGTTTATTAGACAGAATGTCGCAGTGAATATGTGTCAAACTACATCACGTTATTGTTACGAGTTAGCATTAAAACACGTGCATCTTAAAATAGTTTTCAGATGCAAATGTGTAGATTTTTATTGATACTACACTAATTTTAAGAAACTAGATTTTTATGTTCACTAAGTTCCACTCGGATTGTGGCTAAATTATATCATTACTGGCACAGTGCGCACGTTGGTTGGCTTTTTGCGCTGTTGATACCTCGATTCTTTGTACTTTTAATTGTCTATTGTTTCAAAATTACTTCCATAGGCACATTATTATTTCATGAATTGTTCTGCATACTTACCTACTACTTTTACATACAATGTGAAGGGTGGGCGATAGGCTGCTGTCTATTATCATTTTGTCGTTCAAGAAGTGCTACATTGCAGCCTAATTTGAATAATCTTTTGATTTTTGACTAAGGTTTCAATCAGCGCATTTTTAATTCCGGTTTCAGTGGAATAATTTTGTCTAATAACTAAACCGGTCCAGGAATGATACAAATTTTATAGATGCTTTTAGATGCAGGATGAGCTCTAAAATATAAACAGCTTTAGCATAACGATACAAACATAAAATAATAATTTTAAACGAACATGGCAAACATAACTACCAATTTAGCGTGCCCATACCTTGTGCATATTATAGTTTAGATGAATGGATATGGTTAGTTAAATGTTTGTTTGTTTATGACGTAAGCAATTTGAAAACTATTTCAAAGTATTTTTCATCAAAAAAAGAATAGTACTGCTCAATGAAACATCCAACGATACTTTGGTTTTAACGCCATCTATTGATCAGTAGCATAAGTAACTCAAAATCAATGCAGTAGTCGAGAATATGTTGCTTGTGATTTAGAGAAATTGTTTGAAACTTGGTAAAAATTGGCAACACTTAAATCGAAGTGTCAATTGTCACACGCATTGAAGGTCGGCAAGTTCAATTTTTAAATAGTAACGACTAAAATACCGGCCTCAATGCATTGGACCTATTCCTTTCAGGAAATAAATAAATAAACAAAGAATGCGTATAATTTGTGATATTTAATTGTTAATGTGTTAACTTATTTAATAATGGAGCCTTCGAAAGAGGCAATAGCAGTGCGCATCACGCGGTTAAATCGTCAGATATTGGGTAAAGTGACAGGTGGAACTACAAAGTTTAACAAAAAGACAATAGACCGCGAGGCCCTTTTCGACGCTTTAACAGTTTTATATGATGAGTGCAACGATGATCCGGTCAAGAAGAGCGATGACTTGGTTAAGGCTTTCCTGGACAAATGTAAGTTGCTACTGTTTTACTTCCTGGGCGTTTCTTTTGACGCTGACAGTAAACCTTCAACCGTCCATACTTTACAATTCTCACTGAAACACGGTAAAATTATGTGGTCTAAACAAAGAGAAACGTATGTAGGTACACTAAGTTATATCTGATGTGCCTTATTAATATTTGGTATTGGTCAAAGTTTTAGTTTGATGTTTTATTTTTAGCTCAAACCAACTTCCACAATTAACATACAGCTTGCACCTGCTACTATGTGACCATATTATATTTTCTAGTAGTCAATTATAGAATAACATTTAGAATTCAAGTCTTCATCTGCCTGTTGATGTTGTGTTTTTAAAATTTAAACTAATGTAATGAGTTATTTGGATTGTTTTAAAGTTGAGATAATATAATCTCAATGACATGGAAATTCTAAATTATTAAACCAGTTACCATTTTAGCTATTTCATGAGGAGACCACAGCATGAGTCAGGGACTTGATTTATATCTTGCTTTGGTTTATATAACAATTCTTGTGATTATAATTTTTTATAATCCTACTAATATTGTAAACCTGAAATTTTGTTAGTTTGGATGAATGGATGCTTGTTACTCTTTCATGCTGTAACAGCTAAAGAATTGATGAAATTTGGTATAGTATTAGTTGAAATTGTATTGTATGTAATTGCAGCTATAACTGACTTTTGAATAGGCAAAATCACAAGCAACAGTGTTAATTTGATAAAACTTATGCTCAAAAACATTTTAACTGACGTGTTGAATTATTTTAAAACTGAAACTATATTCAATATTTTCAGATCGCAGCACTTTGGCAGAGCTGCGTCGCACCCGGGTGTGCATCTCTGACTTTGAGATGCTGCAGACTATTGGGCGCGGACACTTTGGAGAAGTCCATGTATGATCTATATATTATTCTTAAAACCATAAGTATTGTTTTAAGGTTTAGCGGTGTAGAGAAACATGGAAGTACCTGGGGAAGGCCTTTGGCCAGCAGTTGAGCAGGAAAAAATAAAATATTGTTCCTTTATAGCACTATGATATTATGTCATGAAATAAAAGATATTGGATAAACATAATTATTTTAGCTATCTATTTTAATCAAAGTCTTATATATTAATTTCTTCTGCCAAGAGAAAAAAAAGCAAAGGATCCCAGACTTAGCTAGTTACAAATACTGTAATTGCAGATTTTGCTTTTATTAGTTCCAATTATTTATGTGTATCTACTATATGTATTAAAAAGACTGTCGGACCTGATACATAATGTATAAATTCTACTTTGCTATGAGTTTATGGGATAGTTGGTGCTCTTTGTGTGTGGCTTACTTTCAGCAGTAGAAGATGATAGTGAGATAGTAAGATATTATGAGTCTTCAGTATATTTAATTAAAATGTTTACAATAATATTTACTAGCCCCTTATTTGTGTAGATGGTGAGAGAGAAGCAGACGGGCGATGTATACGCCATGAAGACACTGCGCAAGGAGCAAGCTCGGAAGCGCGCGGACGACGAGCGCGACGTGCTCGCCTCCGCCACTGGGCCCTGGATACCTAAGCTGCAGTATGCCTTTCAAGTAAGATATCAATATATTACTATGAAAACTTTTCTACCTTGCATTTAGAAGAAATATGTATTGAATGAACTAAGTATAAGGGGAATTACATAACTACAAAGATGGCATTATAAATAGTTTCTTTTTTCTTTTAATACTTGTATACCCTCAGTAGTTGATAATTTTACAAGTATTTAGAACAAAAGTTAATAGTAATGATATTGTTTAGAAAATGCCCTGTTCTTGAGATATGTCTTACATTTATTAATTAAGCTTTGTCTTTCTATTTCAACAACTACGATAATATTGAAAATTTTTGCCTTTGGCTCACATCATTATACCTCCTTAAGAATTTCAACAGTTTACTATAGCTGTAACTTTCTATGCAATTTTAATACGCTATATTGTTCCCCTAGGACAGCAACAACCTATACCTGGTGATGGAGGTGTGTTGCGGCGGCGACCTGTGCGGGCTGCTGGCGCGGCGCGCGGCCCCGCTGTGCGAGCGCGACGCCGCCTTCTACGTGGCCGAGGTCGCGCACGCGCTCAAAGCACTGCACGCCATGGGATATGTGCACCGGGATGTTAAGCCACATAATATATTCTTAGATAGGTATGGGGACGCTTTTACTTAATGTTTTTTAGGAGAGTTTCCGTTTCTGACTGTTTTTACGTCAATTAAGTATCGATCATTATTGATTTATGTCTCGAGATTTTTAAGATTTAAGACAAGTTAGTAGAACTAGCTATTGTTACTGTAAAACCCACTGTGGTTGTACCAACAGACGTGTGATGATGAAAGTAAAATGCTTACTATCCTGTGAAACCTTCTCCACAGTTGTTGATTGAAATCCATTAATCTGAGTGTTGACCTATAACTTACTGTATTAATAATATTATAAATGCAAAAGTTTGGATGGATGGATATTTTTATTAATTTGGATAAAATTTGGTATAGATTTAGCTGACACCCTAGAATAACACAGGCATACACATGCTGACACCACTGTTTCCCTGACTGCATAAAAGGATAATATTTTGCAACTACAACCGACATTCACACTGAGGAAGCTGCTGGTAAAAGCAAGCAAATTAACAATAATATAACCCACAGATGCGGCCACGTAAAGCTCGGCGACTTCGGTTCGAGCGCGCGGCTGTCGGAGGGCGGGTGCGCGGGCGCCGCAGTAGCCACGGCAGACTACATGGCCCCCGAGCTACTGGCCGCCGCCGACTGCGCCGCCCACACTGTGTGTCTACAGTACTGCGGGAGACTTGTTACATCGGCCATTGTGGGTCGAACTTATGCACGATGCTTTACTTACACACGATATTGCATATTATTGAAATATTTTAATGATTTTAAACATTCGCGACTTGTACACATATTTTAGACGACAAACGGGACTTATTCGCGATATAATTTGATATTTCTTTTCTCCCGACGTTTCGATCGAGTTGCACCGACCGTTTTCAAATATTTTATTTCTAGATGTAAAAGAGCTGTATTTTTATGTCTAATAGCCATGTTAAAATGATATTTAGCTGATCTTTTGGCAGGTAGATGATATTAACATAAGGGCGCTGGTGTGCATATTCGCAAGAATCAACTCTCAAAATTAGCGTTTATATTAACGACATTAGTTTCGATTTCAGCCACGTACCGATAGATTCTTGAAGCACTATAATCTAGAACGACAACTAAGTGACGTTCTAAATTGTGTGTCTGTCACTATATTCTTCTTGATAATGACAAAGCCAGCATTTCACCTAATGGCAATAGTATATTCAGTATCAATCTAAAATACGACTGAAAATTTGTTTTGACACAGTGTTTTGACACAGTGTTTCAATAATATGCAATATTGTATAATTAATGCTAGTATTAATAATATTGTAGTAATGGTAGGTAGTTATAAATAATATGTAACACAGTAAAATATGGTATGGCATGATATTAAAATCATTAAAAAGTTATGGAATGGTAGAATTGACTAAACTGTAGTGTCCTAACAACATTGTAATGTATTACGTACAGTCATGATCAAAAACATGTACAAACGGCCAAACTGTTGCAGTAGATTTCTTATGCAAAATTTCTGAAGCTAAACATGTTTCATTTGTTTTAGATAACAAACGGGTCTTATTCCCGATGTAATTCAATATTTCTTTTCTCCCGACGCGCGACGTTTCGGCCGAGTTGCACCGACCGTGGTCACGGGTGCAACACGGCCAAAACGTCGGGAGAAAAGAAATTTCGAATGCGTGTTCATATCATTCATGTTTTATTTGAAAGAAAATTTCGAGATTTCATAAATCATTTGACTAGGACTTAAACTTCAATTATCTGGTCCGTGTATACATGTATTTGCTTGTGACTATACATAGGTAGAGGTTAAGAAATATTCAAATGTTTTTCATTTTGTAATGGTAACAATGTAGTTTTAGCGTTAGATGTTACAATCTATATGTTTGTATAACTTTTCTTAATACAGATTGTTGTTTTCACAGTCGTCCTGCGACTACTGGTCGCTCGGTGTGATAGCGTTTGAGCTGGTGACGCTGCGAAGACCTTTCTCGTCCGGAGATGAAGATTCGATCCCTAAAATCCTGAGTAATATACAAAGGTAAGATTTTTTTTTGTATTTTTAGCGATATTGGAGTTTTATTTCTTTGTTATGATATTATGATGATGATGATTATTCAAGTATACAACTCTTGAAATATTCTATTTATAAAATATCACTCGCCTGTATAGAAGTCTCACTATAGCAAGAATTTTGCTATAATAATACGTAACTTTCGCAGTCCGTAAAACTTAAAATCTGTAGCAAACGTACCAAGCAAGTACACTCCATTGAGGTGCAATTAAAAATGACGGTCGAATTAAAGTCGAGATATGAAATGTTTTTAAACTTTCGCGAGTTGTACACATATTTTAGATAACAAACGGAGAAAAATCGAAGCGAAATTTTAGCAATATCGAATTATATCGCGAATAAGACTTTCGCAATATAATTCGATATTTCTTTTTTCTCGACGTTTCGGTCGAGTTGCACCGACTGTGATCACAATTACATCGCGAGTAAGATCCGTTTATTTTCTAAAATAAAAGAGGTATGTTAAATATAATGTACTGTAAGGCCACATGTTTTAGGTACGAGCGTTCAGCCGAGCCCGTGTTACCGTGGGGCGAAGTCCCGGGCTCGCCCAGCAATGAGTGGCGCGCGTTAGTGGGCGGGCTGCTGCGCGTGCTGCCCAGCAAGCGGTACTCATACCTCGACACGCTGCAACACGCCGCGCTCGCGCATCTGCCCGCGCACAACATACGCGACCAGGTGACTGCATCAACTGGAAATATACTACATAAGTTCTTGGGAACTCTCAGATTATTTAAATATTTAAAGATCTTCCATCTAAAAAAAAAAAAATATTTTTTTACAATAACTTTCTTGAGGATGATTCATATTAGAGGTATAACGGTTTACTCACGCGTATTTATCGGGATAGCTCGACTCCCGATATACGCGTGAGTAAACCGTTAAACCTTTTAAGTATATACCATATTTTGTTCATCGACAGAATTTTTTTAATTACCAGTGATATTTGGTGTAGTGATTTATATTATCCGTTACGATATTATGCTTCATGTATTATGCTATTATTCACAAAAAAAGGCAATTGAAATGTATAACGTTAGAAAAATTAGATATTTTCCGTTATTCAGCAGTTTAGCTCTCAGGTGATCTGGCTAGTACTTTTGGTAAATACAGATTATTCGTATATTTGACTACTGTGCCCGTTTAACGTAGTATATGTGTGTGCTAGGCCCCGCCGTGGGTGCCGTGTGTGCGTGGCGCGGAGGACGCGAGCTACTTCAGCACGAGCGCGCGCTCCCCGCAGCCACCTAGCGCCGCGCCCTTCCGCACACGACCGCCCTTCGCAGGACAACTGCCCTTCGTCGGTCAGTACTCAATACTTTATTTGCTCATCACAATATATAAATAGGTCTACGAAAAGATGGATGGATTATATAAGAAATGATATGAATGAAAAGGGTAGAAAGTAAATGATAGTGTGACGTCTGATGGGGGAGAAGAAAAAACGTGTTGCGCCGACCCCAAGTAAAATGGAGCAATAAGGGCAGGAAGATGATGATGAATGTATAAATAGGTCTTATGTTGGGTATATAGGTAACAATTGTGAACCCTGTCGGGCACGGCAAAAGTGGATCAAGAACAGCAACACATACCAACTACTATTACTGTATGAGTCATGTATCGTACAGGTCACATATCTTTTTTCTTAAATTACCAAATAACTGATACACCAGTTAGTTTGTGATTATACGGTGAACTAAAAGACTACCATGCAATATACTACAAATCTCGTTATCTCGATAGTTGCCAGTGACTTTATTTTAATAATAATCTCATGGGTGTTCATTCCATATATTTATTTGTTTATATACTAGGCTATTCATACGTCGCTCCGGAAGATAGCGAAGATCACAGTGGTGGCTTCAACGCCTCGCACGACTGCACTGCGATAGACATGGCTACATTCAAGTAAGTCAATCAACTTTACTGTATTAACCTTTTCTAATATTTTAGACAGTTGTTTAAATATAGAGCTACAAGGATCTTTTGGCACGTGGACGACATTAACATGAGGGCGCTAGTGTGCATATTCGTAACAAGAATCAATCCAACTGTCTATCATTAATGACGGTTTTTCCACCATGATTCGTTCGTTCCGATTTCGGTCACGTGCCGAAAGATTTTTTAAACATTTGATCAACAAAATCTATAAGGCTATGGTTGCACTGCTTCTTTTACTTACAACTGTCACTCTGACAAACCAAACATTCACTTTCAAAATTTATTTCCTTACCTGTTCTTTATATTATTATCACATTTTTTTGTAACCTAGGTCAGCAGAGAAGCTGGCAGCGATGCGTAGCCGCGAGATCTCGTCGTTACAGACGAAGCTGGCGGAGGCCGAGGCCCTCGCCAGCGCCAACGCCGAGCGCATCCGCCACGAGGCCGACGCCGAGACCGAGAGGCTAAGAGTGCGGCTGCAGGCCGAGATCACCGCGCTCAGTCTGCAGAACAAGTAAGAGAAAGCTGATGCTTTTAAGACTTGATTATTATTTGTATTCTTTCAATTTACGGACTAACTTTAAGGGAAGAAACCCGGTCCTATTTAAAGGCTTATTCAAGGACACAGGTTCAACATGCAGAGGCCTTGTTGAGAACTTTAATCTGAAGTGTGATTTGGCATCAATGATTATTATTATTACTAGCCTGAGATATCCCATTGCTGGGTGAAGACCTCCTTGATATAAAAGATAATTATGTTCTGTGTATTACTGTGATCGCCTAGTGCTAAGACCGCAGGACTGCTAAGTCATAGGTCCCGAATTTGAACTTCAGCTTAGCGATTCTTATGTGCGTATTAGGAGTAAATATCACCGGTTCTGTGTTTCGAAAGGTTCTTGCAAATGTGGGTTTTGCGCCTGATCCTCTTTCTCTTCGATGGATCGGATTGTCGTCCCATCAAGTTATGAGAGTTAGGGAACAACGACTACCTGTGTTAGCGCACACGCTTGTGCATTATAATATGTGCCGCATAGCTAGCCGAAATCTTTTAGGACATTATTATTAGGATTTTTTTATGTTATCCCATTTGGAGAGTTTTGAAGAGATTTCTGGCCATAATGTTATTAATTCAAGTTGTAACGAATAGGTAACATTTTGTGTCAAGGTATTTTATTGAAGATAACTCAGTTCCCTCTTTTTTATTGTTTGTTTTGTGTTGATTAATTCATACTAAATATTGCCCCTCACACCCTATATACATCCATCTTTCCCCCATCATTGTTCCTGAATGATAATTACATCCTATAATGATATTTTCTATAATCTATGTAACAATTCCACAGACGCTTAGAACGACAAGTGGAGGTAGAACGTGAAGAGCGCATGGCTCTCCAGCGCACTAACCAGGAGCTATCCACGGGCCTGTCAGACCGTACTAATGGTGAGCTGCGCAACGCTCGCGCCGCCAGCGCAGCCCTGCAGGCCGAGCGCGACGCCTTGGCCGCGCATCTCCGCCGGCTCGAGGCCACGGTGGACCAGCTGCAGAATGAGACCCGGAGAGCGCTGGCCGAAGCTGATGCCGCTAGGGCACAGCAACAGCACTATAAGGTACAACACTATCTTACTAATATTATAAACGCGAAAGTTTGTGAGTATGGATGGATGTTTGTCACTCTTTCACACTCAAACAGCTGGATAAATTTGGAGTTAGCTGACACCCTGCATTGACACATAAGATATTTTTTAACCGACTGAATCATAGGAGCGTAATATTTTGGAGCTATAACCGACTTTCGAGTGAGCGCAGTCGCCGGCGACAGCTAGTAGTGAATGGGTCTAAAATACTCGGGTGTTTTTTTTTTCTCGCTTTTGCCAATTATATGCTTTACACAATTTGAGTGCATTGTTTCTTTGGTTGGATTTATCACAGTATAGTATTGCCACTTTTATATGTTTCCGCCAAATGCTCAGTTATTATTAGCCTCTTTAAACTTTTACATATAATTGTTTTTTCAACAAGCACGACACGTACACACTATTGTACAGGTAAAACTCATTCGATGTGTTGCCGAAACAAAATACAATTGTGATATTACTATGATATACATATTCTTACGTATAACAATACTATTATAATGAAAACCAATACTAGCCATCCATTGCATCTTACCAATTCTTTCTTATCACAATAGATGCCTAGTTACAGACAGACAGAATGTTTTATTTGCTTTATATCTCTAACGATTCTTAAATATCTCATGTTGATTAAAGGTTGGAATCAATAGAGGTTGCAACACAACAATGATTTAACAAACAGATAGTACATTAATTGTGTTCGATGACTAGCGAAACAATGCATCTTCGAAAAAACTACTAATAAGGAAAGAGTACATTACGTTTACAAATATAGGTAATGCAAATACGTAAAAATGCAATTAGTTTTATACTTACATCGTTCAGTGTAGGTTATACGCGGAGTATAATTAAAAAAATATTTCTGTAGTTTGTGGGTGGTCGAAACATTAAAAACCAGTTGCCGAAGAAATGACTTTAGATATATGAGTGCATTTCTGATATATTATACGTGCATCAGTAATACACCTGTGCTTATCTAAACATTCCGCTTAAAACATTCTATCTATTAAAAAAAACCGCATCATAATCCATGGCGTAGTTTTAAATATCTAGACATACAAAGGTAGAGACGAGAAAAACGACTTTGTTTTAAACTGTGTATTTTGACACTTGACTAATTCCTAGACGCAAGATCCTGTGTATGTTATATTTTCTTTAAAACGTCTTTAAGAAAAATGGACCTTAGCAATGTTTAGTTAAAGTTGAAACTTGAATAGATCTTCCTGTATGGCAGGACATAATAGAACATGTCCACGAGTTACGTCACAGGAGGCTTACGGAATTCAACGTGCGTCCGATTGTGAGTGCTTCAACATGTATATACCAGTGTATTAGTATAGGTTGTGTATTTGTATGTATATAATAATGTCTGACCCCCGTGGTCTCTGAAAGGTTAATGCAACAAAATGTTTATCACCTGTGTTTGGTAGTTTTTCGATCATATAAACTAACCCCTGATTTCTCAAACACTGATTTGTCAAATTGTTGTATTACAAACAATCGAATCTCATGTTAACAACTGTGATTGGTTATATGTTTTATGGCTAACCAATCACAGTCGTGATGATTTGACAGCAGTTGATTTGACAGCAGAGTCAATTGATCATCATTGATCAGCCTTCCAGAAACCGGGGGTAAGTCTTGAATGGTAATTTTGATTATAGATCCAATTGAACGACTTTTCAGAAACCAAGGGCCGATCTCGCGTATTTCTTGAGAATTATTGCTGAATTGAACATATGCATAGAGTTTCTTGCTGGTTCTTCTCCATAAGAATGCCATTTTGGAACTGTGCAACTAACTAGAGTCAGCAACGTTTTGAAAGTGCCTAAAAAGGCCTACTCGAAATAAAAACTTTTCGATTTTGATATGCTACTTTAGTATAAAGATATTTATGCTAAGAATCTAAAGAGCGTCCCAAAGAAATACGCGGGATATAATATAAAGTTTATTTGTATTATTTCGGAAAGCATGATAATTGTGTTGTCGTTTAGTCTTTTATTTTTTAGATTATATTTGTCTCTGTTATATTCGTTTCGTAATTTAATATTTGTTGCGTTGTAACAACAGTATCCTGGTAAGTTAATGTAATAGTAGATTATAAGTATTGTTTAGTTTAAATAGTAGATTATAATTAGTAGTTTAGTTTAAGTAGCTGAAGGTATAATTATAAAATAACTATATATGTAGTGTAGACTTCAATAATTATATCAATACTTACTTATGACTTAACCCTAATCCTCTATAAGCCCGTTCTTGCTCCCTTTTATTATCCAGCTTGAGAGCGACTGCAAGGTGTAGCTCGTGATACTTAGCGGCTTCAGAGAGCTAGATGGCGTTATGTGAATGTTGAGGAATATTTATTGTTATTTTTGTCTCGTAGGACTCTATAGCAAAAGAGCGTGCGATTCGTCGTCAAACGCTGAGCGGTGGTGAGGCAGAGAGCCGGGAGGCTGCCTCGCGTATCGCCGCGGCCGAGGCCAACGCGGCCCGGGAGGCGCGCGCGAGGCAGGCCGCCGACAAACAGGTGGCCCACATGGAGGACGAGAACAAGGGGCTCAGAGATGAGCTCGATGATGTCAAGAGAGAGTTGGCGACGGCTCAGGTAAGGGCTGTTAATGTTACAATGATAATGTGAAATGATGGTTGAGATACACTTATATGTGTCTATCTACTTTACTTTCGTCTACTGCGTCTTACTGGTCACAAAACTACTATACTGTATTTTTGTGTACACAGTAGTGTTCATTTTAAATGTTTCCATAAGTGATGTGTGGCCTTGCTTGTTTTCTAATTTGCCATCGTATTTATTTTATTTTTGAAGATCATTAATTTTAGGAAAATGCAAGAGTGATGAACAGAATCAAATCTTACAAGAAAGGGTGATTACTTTGAAATTTGCCGTCATTCGTTTCCTGTTGTTCACCTTTCTTTAAAATGCCCGAGTACATAACCGTTAATGAACTGTCAAGTTAATGAACATAAATGCATAAAAATAACATAAACTCCTCACAGGAACGACTGGGCGAGAAGCAGCGCTCCGCCAACACATCGTCGGAACAGCTCAAAGAGGTACAAGTGCAGCTGGCTCAGGAGCGCGTCAAAGCGTCCACGTTGCACGCTCAAGTGCAGGTAAGATACTAGCATGTATTTATAAGTAGCAAATGCCGATTAGTGGAAAATGGTATTGTTTTATAATATTGTGACTTCGATACTTCTCTGTTACGTCATTTTAGTTTCGGCTGTCTATAAAAATTTTGTTCTCCAACATTGATGTATCTCAATGTATTTTTTACCATTTTCTTTACTTTAGCAGTTTTATTTAAACTAGATCCAAAACGTAGCGAAATAAAATTTGTTTTTAGTCTCCGCCCGCGTGCGTTGACAGTAAAGGCGAGACCACAACGTCGTCTGTGATTTTAACTCATCGTGCGGCATCACATTAAGATTTATAGGTATGCGTCATCGTTCAGTCAACGCCGCTCCAACACAACGTACAGACAACGCCACTGTGACATCACCCTTACATAAAGTTAACCTTAACGTTTTGTGGTTTAAGAATCTTTATCCTCTAAACACAGTTACAAGTTCACTTAAATGTTACATTGTCAACGCGCTCAATATTGATGTTCTAAAAATGCTAAAATATCTCAATAGAACTACTAAAACTAGTTTTATAAGAAGTTTAGGAAAGGTTCTATAATAGCCTGCGTTGATTGACTTATACAAATATATTGTTTTGTAGGAGTTAGAGCGCAGTGTTGAAGAGTCTGTCCGTCGCGAGGCGGCGCTAGAAGAGCAGTGTGCGAGAACTGAAGCCAGGCTTAATGAGCGCCTGCATGATGCGCAGCAGACAGCCGCCAATGCGCTGCACGAGGATGCCCGGCATAGGGAGAAGGTAACATTACTATACACACATACTAAGTACATACAGTTTACATACACACTGGCCATCTCGAACTATAGGTTCTATGATTTTAAAGACATGAACTTTTAACGATACAATAAAAATTTAACGGCTCTAACAAATTACGTAATATGATGAAGTGAGATTTTTTAACATAAATAAGGTTCCCCCCAAACGTCACAAGCAAACAGTAATGACTATCTATTTAAAAATGGGAATACAGAAAGATATTTAATTATTGACTATTTTACCACTTAAGGGTAAATCAATATCCACACTTGCCTCTTTTAAAATTATAAAATCCTCTTTTTATACAAGAAATCACACCACTATAATCCACGCAGGTCAACACACTAGAACAGTTAGTACGCCAGCTAGAACGCGAGGTGAGTGCGTTAGAGAAACGTTCCTGCGTGGCCTGCGCCGCGGCCGCCTCTACTTCATCACAGCCCGAGAGTGACCGGCTGCAGACCGAACCCGCGAGCGCACGCAGCGAAACCCGGAAAGATGCTCACAGCGATACCGAGAGCGTCGGCGACAATGCGCAGGCGCAGGCGCAGCTTGCCTTACTTAAAGAACAACTTGAAAGGGCTGAGACACAGTTACAGGTATGTTTATACGATTCGTTTTTGTTTTGATGTGGATATTAGTACTTTTTTAAATATATTTTTGATGTTTGTGTCTGTAGGCGCGAGCTGAAGAATTGGCGGCATTACGACAAGAAGCTAGAGCGGCAAACCTAGCGAGATGGAGAAAGGTATGATTTTTATTTGTTTTCAATCAACATTTTATACACAAATAAAATCCACTTAAGATTCAATAAAAAAATCTGATTCATTCCAATTCTTGGTTTGAGCAATCTTTAAAAAAAAACATTTATTTATTTATTTTATTTAATCTACTACTATAACTTTAAAAAACAGGAACGCGAATACAACGAGCAATCAGTCGAAATGAAATCAACTGCCCGCGACCTCAAACGCGCGGAGGAGCGTCTGACCACCGCCATTGAAGCTCGCAAGACAGCCGAGAGCAAGGCAAGCGAGGCTCAGGCTGAACTGGCCAAGATCAAGCCACTGTATGAGCTAGCCAGTAAAGACG
Organism: Chrysodeixis includens; assembly: GCA_941860345.1. NCBI lineage: Eukaryota > Metazoa > Arthropoda > Insecta > Lepidoptera > Noctuidae > Chrysodeixis > Chrysodeixis includens. The sequence continues at coordinate 4,323,453 of OW796109.1, forward strand.
CGCAGAGGCTGAAGGAACAGTTTGAAAAGCTGCAGAAGACGCATGAGGTTATACAGGCTGAGGTTGACAGGTGAGATAACATTTTGTTATTATACAGAAACTAGCTGTTGCCGATTTCTTTCGCGAAAAAAAAGACAAAAATGGATGTTGACCGATTCTCAGACCTACTGAATGCATATACAAAATTTCAAGAGAATCGGTCCAGCCGTTTCGGAGGAGTACGGTTACTAACTTTGTGACATGAGAAATTTTATTTACACTCTTGTGTTTCGGTTAGTACGGTAACTGACTTTGTGACACGGAAATTTTATATATAAGATAGTGTTTAGTGTATAGGAAAAATGTAGATAGGACTTGAACCTGTTACCCATAGTTCAAAACACCAGTCGCTTTACTAACTTTGAACAGTTTTTATTTGTCCCTCTATTGAGATTATTGACAGGTAAGGTTGATTTTTTTTTGTTTAATTAATTCGACATTTCTTGAATTTAATACATTATACCAGTCCTGTTTTTGCCGCTGCGCACGCGCATGTTGTTTGTTATTCCATATTACGAATGTGAAAGTTTGAAACACGAGATAAACAAAAATTAAATAATAGATGTTAAGCTGTATACTTTTTTACGCCGAAAATTGATAGACTAACTTTTTTTAAAACATACATAATTACGCATTATATACAACCTATATTTTTTGTTATTTTTGAAATTTGGTCGATAATCTTTAAAAAAAAAACATGTACTGTAACCTTTCTAATCATATTGTGTTGCAATATTAACTTGAAATGAAAATTCAATGTTATTGACATGTCCAAGAGATAAGATTACACTGATGCTTCCATTGTGAAGATCGAACCGTATCTTAAACAAATACACTCGAGAACTCTTACTGCTAGTACGAATTTAATTCACGCGTGATTTTATAAAGAAAAACTATAGTACCTAATAATAGAATACTGCTTTGAAAAGAATACAATGTATGGCAGAAAACATGTCTGTTTGAAATACGGAAACTATGGATTATAAGCGCATTTACACGTATGTACATTATTTATTGTATTTTTCGATTTATAATATATTGGAGACTCGTCCGAGTCTCGAGCTGAAATACTGTATATAAATGCAATATAAATGTAAACTTTGTCTTGAAACATTATAATTAAAAAAAACCGCATCAAATCCATTGCGCAGTTATAAAGATTTAAACATAGGGACAAACAGACAGACAGCGGGAAGAAACTTTGTTTTATGCTATGATGATTTGATATTCTCCAGGAAATCATTACAAATATGTATTAAATTGACAAACTATCGAATTCAGTTTTATAATGAAATAGTATGAAACTGAGTAACCAACTTCAAAATTACTTTTTATTATTTAGGCTATTATTAATATTTACAGCATTTTACCTATAATTTACGCATTTAGGTATACGCGATATTGTAGGCCGCAGTAGGGATTAAGGGCAACAGTGCGCGTCGAGCCGGTTCTTCTGTTGGTCAAATATCAGTTTACCTCTCGCTGTTTATTACGCAGCATGTCGCATCTCTGAACTCGGCTTGCTTGTAAACTACGCCAGTGGTCGTGTTTTATGTATGTAACATTTGTACCGAAATAAATTGCAACTTTAAATTAAACTTATTACGTATTTGTAACTTCGTATTTGTTATGATTAACCAGTGTAGTTCCGTTTGGTTTCAAATATCTTATAAGTTGAGTTGTAACAAGTGTCGTTGTTTAGTCATAACGGTGCATGATGTGCGGCAGGTCCCGCAACGACATCCGCAAGTTGAAGAGTGAGCTGCAGTACAGCGAGCGGCGGCGGCTGCACGCGGAGGAACAGGAGGAGCTGTCGAGCCGCGAGCGCGCGCAGCTGCGGGACGAGCTCAGCGAGTTGCGGCGGCACAACGCCGAGCTCGTGCAGGTCGGTACTTAGTCACCACGCGGAACAATGCCTACATCCATTAGATTGCATGCACTCCCAATTAATCAATATTTATACATTTATACATTCATAAGCCCAAAGGTTTTGTTTTGTTTAATATTTCACAATCGGTTTGCCCAAACCGAGCCGTTGTTGTGTTTGTCTGAATGCCGCAGCTGAGCCCATCGTGTAAACATCATTGTTTCGGTGTCCGATGATCCGCTAGCGAGTCATAGTGTTCAGTTTCATCGGCTTTCCTACGGTGAATACGCGCGTCCTATTTCACCGTTCAATATTAAATTTGCTAATAAAGTGTTAGAGTGTCGCCGGAAGATTCATAATTTGTTGTGTGCTACCGTGGCGGAACCTACAAGTGTAAAGGAGAAGGATACAGTGTTTTCAAAGTTGTAACAATTAGAATCGTTAAGCTGGCTTCGCAAAAAGTGTATCGAGTGGACAAGGGCTACGGTAACCAGGAGGAGTGTGAGAGTTCGATGGAGGCTCTGGCGTTGCGGTTCAAGCGCAAGACGCCAGAGAAGCCGCCGGTGCGGCCGAAGCCGGCGTACCTGCGGAACCTGTTCGCGGGCGCGGGCGGCGTGTCGCGGCGCGTGCGCGAGGGCGCCTGGGCGCGCCGCGTGCGCCTCGCGCTGGCCGCCGACCTGCTGCAGGGCCGCTGCCGCGCCGCCGACACCGCCATCACCGCCATCAACAAGCACTTCGTCACGGTAGCCGACACCACAACACACACAACACATACGGAACAATGGATTAAGAAATATATCATAGCTCTTCCGGAGTTTGTTTAGGACTTAGGCTGGCTAGCGTTCACACTTAATGTCGCCTGCATTTTGTGTGATTTTAACGTTCAGAGATAACCACAGAATTCGTGTATTGTATTTACAACAACAATATTTCATCTTCAACCATCCACCCATAATAAAAACATGACACTCGCTCGCTTTCTAGTTCCGCTTTATCATTAGCTGCCTACAATGTGGGATGTTTGTATTACAGAACAACAAGGCTCTGCAAGAAGCTTGCGGCATGCTGGAAGAACAACTCACAGATCTCGAGAAGATAGCCGACATCCATGAGATCAAGAACAAAGACCTCGAGGTATGTTCACATTCTAATTTGTACCTTAAGCTGTGATTAATAGATTCTATATTGAATTAATATAAGCTGTTAATACAGTTAGGGTGTCCTGCTAGTGTCGACAAATCAAAACAAACTCTAATGCGATAGACATAGATTGGATATGTTAACAGACCTCCTATGGCCAACCTTTGCCTCTATTTTTCACAATATACATCGTCATCATTCCCCTGCCCTTATCCCAGTTATTATTTGGGGTCGTCGCAGCATGTCTTCTTCTTCCACACGTTCCTATTTCACACAATCCATCCATCGTTTCTTTGGTCTTATATCCATCCACATTCATCCATACATAGGTACTGAAATAAGTACGTGTTAACATATAAAATATTCATATAAGTAATTCCCGGTATGTTACGCAACCATTATACATAACCTAAACATGGTCTTTGTACGATGGGGCACCATTGTCACATTCCATCGTATGTCCATTCATTGCCTTTATCACGTTATTGCATTATTGTGATGCATTATGAATTAAGAATACCAATAAAATAAACAAAATTTTTACATGTTAATTGTTGAGTTTTACCTAAACGATTTGCGAATTGCGGGTCGCATCTATTGCGGCGGCAAGAAGCCTTTGTCTTTTCTTGGGGTTCCAGCTATATTTCCAATACGCAGCATATAAATTAATCCAAGATGGCAAATGCGCAGAAACCGACTTCGAGTCTCATATAAATAGAAATGCAATAGGACAAAATGCGCGGGGGGTTGCGTGTAACCATAGCAACAATAAAGGTTTTTGGTATGTTTACATAAAAATATGTGTTTTTTTTATTATATCTCAACTTATTACCGTTTGGCCCACGAATTACCGTCTCCTTAGGAACTAAACTTAATTGCTAATATAAATCTCCGAGAATTGAACTATAAGTGGCTTTTGTTTTTATTTTTATTGATTTATTATGCGTTATAGAGCCAGCTAAAAGGCGTCCGTACGGAGTTAGAGTCGTGTCGCTCGCGGCTGGGTGAGGCCGAGCATCAAGCCACGCAGCGCGGGGTGGCGGCCAGTCGCGCCGCGCTACAGCACGAGGAGGCGCGTGACCAGGCCCGCCATGCACACACAGAGCTGCAATTGCTCAGGGTAAGTGTACACGAGAAAAGGGGAAAAAGGAACAAGATATTTGTATTACACCTCGACCAAATTATCTTTAATATAATACCAGCAGACAAGATAAAGATAAAATATTTGTACGATTGCGCGCCCGCCGTCCCCTAGGTTAGGGGAAGATTCAGGGCGCCTCAAGATAAATAAATAAGCCCTAACCCACCATCGGGAGGTTGAATCCTCCGCGCCGCCTTCGAAGCGCCGGTGCGAGAGGGTCGTCCTCTCGCGGACGTTCCGCCGCCTCCTTCTGCGACATGACGTGTTCGCAGAAGGAGGCGACAGCCACCCAAGCCTTCTCGCTCCCCAACATCTGCTGGTAGCTGGTACGATTCGAAACAGCCGTGTCCGGTCAATACCAGCACCAGGCTGAAAGAGAGGAAGCCGTGGGACCTTTCGAGCCAGTCTTGGAGAACCGGCTTAATGACATCCAGCATCCGACGCCTGAAATGGGCGGCGGCCAGGTCCTCCGCCTAGTGGCGCGATGGCTTCGCGCGCCTCCTGACGGACGGCCTCCTGCTCTTCTCGAGCCGGGCGCTCGCTGAGCACTCTCCCACCCGCTGTCCATCTGTAGACTCTGGCCAGCACCCACGCCTCGAGCTCCCAAGGCTGGGTGCCGGCCAGAGCCAACCCCTCCCTCTCCTCCATCGCCCCTTTGACCTGGCCCTCTAGGCGGGCCAGGGCGTCCACTGTCGAACGCTCAGCGCGAAAACCGAACTGAGTGTCCAACAGGTTCGGCCCCACGCACTGGAGGTGGGCCTTGAGGCGGCCCGCTACTGTCTCCTCGAGCATCTTTCCGACTTCGTTGAGCAGGACGTAGGAGGATATAACTGTATGTTATATATACGTTGCAGGAGCGTCTGGAAGCGCGCGAGATCCGCGTGGCAGAGCTGGAAGCCCAGTGTGCAGAGCTAGAGAGCGAGCGAGCGTCGGGCGACGCCGCGCTCAGTAGCGCCGCGCGCCGCGTGCGCGAGCTGCAGGAGGAGTGCGCCACGCTGCGCACGCGCGCGCACCAGCACCACGCGCACGCGCTGCAGCTGCAGGCCAGCCTCGCGGACGTGCAGGTACACCGCACAACCATACTGCTATGTATCTCAGCAGCGCCGCGCGCCGCGTGCGCGAGCTGCAGGAGGAGTGCGCCACGCTGCGCACGCGCGCGCACCAGCACCACGCGCACGCGCTGCAGCTGCAGGCCAGCCTCGCGGACGTGCAGGTACACCGCACAACCATACTGCTATGTATCTCAGCAGCGCCGCGCGCCGCGTGCGCGAGCTGCAGGAGGAGTGCGCCACGCTGCGCACGCGCGCGCACCAGCACCACGCGCACGCGCTGCAGCTGCAGGCCAGCCTCGCGGACGTGCAGGTACACCGCACAACCATACTGCTATGTATCTCAGCAGCGCCGCGCGCCGCGTGCGCGAGCTGCAGGAGGAGTGCGCCACGCTGCGCACGCGCGCGCACCAGCACCACGCGCACGCGCTGCAGCTGCAGGCCAGCCTCGCGGACGTGCAGGTACACCGCACAACCATACTGCTATGTATCTCAGCAGCGCCGCGCGCCGCGTGCGCGAGCTGCAGGAGGAGTGCGCCACGCTGCGCACGCGCGCGCACCAGCACCACGCGCACGCGCTGCAGCTGCAGGCCAGCCTCGCGGACGTGCAGGTACACCGCACAACCATACTGCTATGTATCTCAGCAGCGCCGCGCGCCGCGTGCGCGAGCTGCAGGAGGAGTGCGCCACGCTGCGCACGCGCGCGCACCAGCACCACGCGCACGCGCTGCAGCTGCAGGCCAGCCTCGCGGACGTGCAGGTACACCGCACAACCATACTGCTATGTATCTCAGCAGCGCCGCGCGCCGCGTGCGCGAGCTGCAGGAGGAGTGCGCCACGCTGCGCACGCGCGCGCACCAGCACCACGCGCACGCGCTGCAGCTGCAGGCCAGCCTCGCGGACGTGCAGGTACACCGCACAACCATACTGCTATGTATCTCAGCAGCGCCGCGCGCCGCGTGCGCGAGCTGCAGGAGGAGTGCGCCACGCTGCGCACGCGCGCGCACCAGCACCACGCGCACGCGCTGCAGCTGCAGGCCAGCCTCGCGGACGTGCAGGTACACCGCACAACCATACTGCTATGTATCTCAGCAGCGCCGCGCGCCGCGTGCGCGAGCTGCAGGAGGAGTGCGCCACGCTGCGCACGCGCGCGCACCAGCACCACGCGCACGCGCTGCAGCTGCAGGCCAGCCTCGCGGACGTGCAGGTACACCGCACAACCATACTGCTATGTATCTCAGCAGCGCCGCGCGCCGCGTGCGCGAGCTGCAGGAGGAGTGCGCCACGCTGCGCACGCGCGCGCACCAGCACCACGCGCACGCGCTGCAGCTGCAGGCCAGCCTCGCGGACGTGCAGGTACACCGCACAACCATACTGCTATGTATCTCAGCAGCGCCGCGCGCCGCGTGCGCGAGCTGCAGGAGGAGTGCGCCACGCTGCGCACGCGCGCGCACCAGCACCACGCGCACGCGCTGCAGCTGCAGGCCAGCCTCGCGGACGTGCAGGTACACCGCACAACCATACTGCTATGTATCTCAGCAGCGCCGCGCGCCGCGTGCGCGAGCTGCAGGAGGAGTGCGCCACGCTGCGCACGCGCGCGCACCAGCACCACGCGCACGCGCTGCAGCTGCAGGCCAGCCTCGCGGACGTGCAGGTACACCGCACAACCATACTGCTATGTATCTCAGCAGCGCCGCGCGCCGCGTGCGCGAGCTGCAGGAGGAGTGCGCCACGCTGCGCACGCGCGCGCACCAGCACCACGCGCACGCGCTGCAGCTGCAGGCCAGCCTCGCGGACGTGCAGGTACACCGCACAACCATACTGCTATGTATCTCAGCAGCGCCGCGCGCCGCGTGCGCGAGCTGCAGGAGGAGTGCGCCACGCTGCGCACGCGCGCGCACCAGCACCACGCGCACGCGCTGCAGCTGCAGGCCAGCCTCGCGGACGTGCAGGTACACCGCACAACCATACTGCTATGTATCTCAGCAGCGCCGCGCGCCGCGTGCGCGAGCTGCAGGAGGAGTGCGTATCTCAGCAGCGCCGCGCGCCGCGTGCGCGAGCTGCAGGAGGAGTGCGCCACGCTGCGCACGCGCGCGCACCAGCACCACGCGCACGCGCTGCAGCTGCAGGCCAGCCTCGCGGACGTGCAGGTACACCGCACAACCATACTGCTATGTATCTCAGCAGCGCCGCGCGCCGCGTGCGCGAGCTGCAGGAGGAGTGCGCCACGCTGCGCACGCGCGCGCACCAGCACCACGCGCACGCGCTGCAGCTGCAGGCCAGCCTCGCGGACGTGCAGGTACACCGCACAACCATACTGCTATGTATCTCAGCAGCGCCGCGCGCCGCGTGCGCGAGCTGCAGGAGGAGTGCGCCACGCTGCGCACGCGCGCGCACCAGCACCACGCGCACGCGCTGCAGCTGCAGGCCAGCCTCGCGGACGTGCAGGTACACCGCACAACCATACTGCTATGTATCTCAGCAGCGCCGCGCGCCGCGTGCGCGAGCTGCAGGAGGAGTGCGCCACGCTGCGCACGCGCGCGCACCAGCACCACGCGCACGCGCTGCAGCTGCAGGCCAGCCTCGCGGACGTGCAGGTACACCGCACAACCATACTGCTATGTATCTCAGCAGCGCCGCGCGCCGCGTGCGCGAGCTGCAGGAGGAGTGCGCCACGCTGCGCACGCGCGCGCACCAGCACCACGCGCACGCGCTGCAGCTGCAGGCCAGCCTCGCGGACGTGCAGGTACACCGCACAACCATACTGCTATGTATCTCAGCAGCGCCGCGCGCCGCGTGCGCGAGCTGCAGGAGGAGTGCGCCACGCTGCGCACGCGCGCGCACCAGCACCACGCGCACGCGCTGCAGCTGCAGGCCAGCCTCGCGGACGTGCAGGTACACCGCACAACCATACTGCTATGTATCTTATGTGACAGGTTGATGACAAGATTGCAGCGATCCAGTACGTATCTAGGGCTTAGCGTATTATTTTTATCACTTAAATAACCTACATCAATATTTCGGCAATAAAACCGCACGTTGTAACTTACTTTCATTAGGAACAAAATTTTGTCTCGTGCTCGGTTGTTCTGCCTTCAGAGCCTTCAAGGCACTGAACGCTCCACAACCGAGCACTTAAATCCTTGTAAGGCTTAGCCTTGCAAAGATTTAAGTGTATGTGGTCCCTACAGTCTGCCATAAGACTGTAACTTAAGGCTATTAAAGTGAAGTGAGCCAGCATACCTCGTAACAAACAGGAGCAGTTGGCGGGCGCGCGCGAGGCGGCGGCGGGCGCGGCGGCGTGGTGGCGCACGCGCGAGACCAAGGCCGACGCCACGCTGCGGCAGCAGGCCAAGCTCATCGACTTCCTACAGGTACACACGTGTTACAAGCCATATTGTACTTTATCTATACTCCATTTGTTTAGGTAATTAACTAAATGTAAACAATCTTGGCGTTACTTTTTAACCAAAAAAATAATTTAAAATATAGATATTACCACTTACAAATCAAATATCTATAGTTTTAGAAAATCTGAATGTATTTCAAGTTATAAAAAGTATTTTACATTTTTCAAGATCACATTTTGTATAAAAGACATACCAAAATTGTTTACATTTAGTTAATTACCTAAACAAATGGAGTATAGTCTCAATACAGTGTCAAATGATCCGGGGGTCACTGTACCCGAGATACGGGTATAATATAGTTATGAGTCTACAAACTAGGCAAGTTGTGATTTTTCAATATCAAGTAAATAATTTTCACGCAGTTGAAGCAAGACTTTTAATTTACATTTTTTAAAGAATTCTTGTCAAAAATTGAAGGGGAGAATGGAAAAAAAAGGTGTTGCGCCGACCCCAAGTAAAATGGGAGGTGATGATAATGAAGAATCATCGTCAAAAACGGTTAATTTGTTAGTTGATATTATTTAAACTTATAACTTTCTAGGCCAAAGTTGAGGAGGCCGGTCGTAAGAAGTGTTCCCTCAGCAACAAGTTGTTCGGGCGCTCGGGGCGCAGGCCTGCCGCCTCGCCGCCTCTCCGGAGAGCTAACAGGTACAGGAACATACAGTATCACAGTGAAAAATTACAACAATACTGGCATAAAAACTAATGGGTATTTAATTAAAGAACTAATTTGTCCGTTAGATAGATTTTCGAAAATTTTCCGGTATTTTGTCTTCACCTCGTAAATGAATAAATGGAGACGAAACATAGTGTTGAAATACCGTGTGACGTCACGTCTCAATGCACTTTCTAATGACAAGTGACGTCCGGATGTCCCACTTCTATACGATTCACCATTTTGAATGTGTTGTATCTAATATGTATCAAACGTTTTTTGGAAATATATCTGACGGACAAATTAGATTTTTAGTAAATACCCAATTACTTTATTATTGCTTACTAGCTTCTGCCTGCGGCTTCGTCCGCGTGGTAAAGGGACAAAAAAACCAAGGTCTTTTCTTAATATTTTTTCCGTAAGAACCTTCTCCTAATAATAACAAATACAATAAAAAAAGAATTAGTGAAATCGGTCCAGCCATTCACGCGTGATGCCGTGACCAAGGAAAACGGGTTTCATTTTTATATATATAGATTTTTATTGAACCCATGGCAGATTAAATATCGAGTTAAATAAGGTAACTATTTACAGGGAACTGCGTGAGGAGGTGGAGAGGCTCCGCGCTAAGTTAGCGGCGTGTTCCGCACCCGACGCTAGGTAGGACCCACTACATAATAATTATATCGCTAACCTACTGTGTGTATCGTATAGTTAAAAAGAGCTCTTAAAGATCAACTTACCTCTTTCTAGTTAGTTGTTATGACTCTTCTGGCTCCATAGATAAGTTAAATTTTGTTTCTATTTCGAATTAATTGTTATGAACCTGCGACTCTTCTGGCGCTGGTGAATTTTTTACAAGATCGCTTAAATATATAGCCATGACAAAAGTTTTTTTTTTATTTCAACACAATTGTTACAAGAATAGATGGGCTGGAGATCTTCTCAATATTTACCGATTCGTCGTTATCACAGTTCAGTCACCATATTATTGGGAGCCGTACGAGAGCTTAAATCTCCTCCACCTCAGAGCTCTTTTTACCTGTAACGAACAATACTCATAATTATCACTTATGTATTTTTATATTAGCGTTATTAAAATGTTGTTTTTAGTTCTTTTTCCAGCTACCCGTCAACGCCGAAGCGTGAGAAACCCAAGCAAATCGCGAACGGGTAAATATATTTCTTAACGAGTGTATGTTGTGTGATTATGTGTGGTTTAATTGGGTAATACAATTGTGATCGTTTTTCAGGCCTAAAAAGAGTATTGACTCACCAGATGGATCTCAAGACAAAGGACTGCTCATAGTCTGGTAATTTTTATTTTAATGCTGTTGTAATGATATTACTGCTTTCCTCGAGGGGATTAAATTGAAGAAGGCGTCATTTTGATCCTGTATATAGATATCACTAATTGGGGCACAAATAAACTTCTGCCCTTTGTGTGCAGTGGACAGGCTTACTCAATTCCGAATTTTATTAAAAAAGATAAGGACTTTCCACGAGAGCGAATCTGACATAGTTAAGCAAAATGGGGGTACAAAGACCTCTCCAACACTTGCAGTCGCACGACGCACGCACGTGATTCTATTGACTGTAGAGCCATTCTCTAAAAACTACTCCAAAAATAATGTCAATGAAAATACGGTTTTCCTTATCAGGTCAGACGGCAGCCGCGAGAGAATGCGCGCTAAGTGTGTGGATGACACGCTAGTACTGACCAGCGGGAACCGGGAGCTGAACGGCCGCCTGCTGTCCGCAGACCCCAAGAACTTGCCGCATAATGAAGCTAACAGGGCTTTCTTGGTAAGCATTCTTCTTAAATATTATTTTCTTCTTAGATTTAAAATCCGTAGAAAGGCGGGTGTTTAATTAATAGGTATATTTAATTTGATTGTTGCTGTAAGTTCTGTATACGTAAATCTGCGTACTTTTATCATGTAATTAGTAAAGAAACCTAATTTGAATGAACTTAAGGAATGAAAGGGAACTACAGGGATGGATGAAACTTAATTAAAAATCTTCTATGTGAGGTATATTGTTAAATTTGCTGTTACCTCAGATTAAGATCGACAACTGTGACCGCGGCTCGGAGGTGGCCGTGGTGTGCGCCAGTATCTCCGAGCGAGCGACGTGGGTGTCGCGGCTGGCACCGGCCGGGGGCGCGGGCGGGGGCGCGGCCGGCAGCACGCTGGGGGGCGCGGGCAGCGCGCGCGACGGGTACGCGCCCGCGCTGCTGCTGCCGCTACACACCGCGCCGCATGCCGCGCTATACGTCGCGCCCAATGCTGTGGCCATCGGTGAGCAGACATAGATATTTTTTTTTTTTTCTTTATTATCTATTATAACTTTAGAGGCTTTTGGTCACAACACGACCATGGCAGCCCCATCATAACCTAATACAATAAAATATTTACACTATTCAGACTTTAGAACCTTATACTATTTTATAAAGTAAGATGGCCGCATTCGAGAGAGGCTCTGATATATGCTTTGAACAAATCCAACATCTACCAATTTAACTTTGAAGGTATTCATCAGCGTTTCTCGAGCAGCTCGGGTCCTGACGCACTCCACTAACAAGTGATGGACATCTTCTATCGCATCACATTGCGATAGATATTATTTTAAAATATGAAAATGATTAATTTCAGCTATACTAAGCAACTATTTTAAAATAAAGGATATTGCGAATAAATGTTTCTACTTTGTTAGATCATATCACAAGGAGATGAGACAGCTTATTTGATAAGTGGTATTAAATAATAATATACCGTGATTAAAAATAGTATAAGCGAAACGAAGGAAGTATAGATTCAAGTAGTAAGTCACGATGCATGTCCAATATAGGGTGTTCGGACGGGCTGCACTCGCTGCGCGGCAGTGTGCGCGTGGAGTGGCAGACAGAGGGCGGCGGCACGGGCGGCGCCAGTGCTGCGGGCGGCGGTATCCGCGGCGGTGCGCTGGCGGGCGGGCGCGCGCTGCTGCTGTGCGGCGCGCAGCTGGCGCACGCCGGCCTGCTGGCGCTCGGCTCTGCGCTGCGCCGCGCGCCCGCGCTGCAGCCCGCGCTGCCCGCCGCGCTCGTCCGCCTGCCCGACAGCTCGCCGCCGCATCTCGTCAAGGTACACTCGAGCTTCTATCACACCTGATATTACCTATAACGTAGTTAGTTTACTTTTCGATGGATATTTAATTAGGAGATTAAAGCCGAAAAGATTTCTACCTATTGCAATTTTTATATTTTGCTACTTAACCTAAGATTCATGAATATAATATGTGTTATGTGCCCAGGCCATCACGGGCGGCGAGGTGACGGAGGGTCCGTGTGCGGCGGTGGCGTGCGGGCGGCGCGTGTTCCTGCTGCGCTACGACGCCTCGGCCTCAGAGTTCCGCGCGGCGCGCTCGCTCACCGTGGACCGCGCGCCCGCCTCGCTGCTGCTCACGTCCCGCACGCTGTACATCGCCGGCGAGAAACCGCTCAAACTCAACTTGCCTTCCGGCGCCCTCGAGTCCTTCGGCATGGACGAACCCACAGTCGCCGCTGCCGCTAAGAAGCACTCCCCGCCCAAAGCATTCCTACTCATTAAGAACAATCCTGTAGAAATCCTCATATGCTACGCGGAGTGCGGTGTTTTCCTTGATGAGAACGGAAAACGCACGCGCAACGAAGACCCCAAATGGAGTACGGCCGTGTATAGCTGGGAGTTCGTCAATCCCTTTTTGTACGTCGTGGGCGATGACAAAGTCACCATAGTATATCTAAACGACGACGCGTACAGGGCGCCGCCATGCACTTGTGATACTACCTCTCTTGCCTCGACCGCGTCCGACTGCTTCTTGCCAGAAATATTCACTCTTAAGATGAAAGATCCAGTTCTATTGGGTACAGCACCAAATGGAATTATAATACGAACAAAAACAGACGAGGGATTTAACGTCTCGATTATAGACGGGATGGCCGCTTTCAGGAGTGTCGGCGCTTCAGTAGAATCCTTAGCAACATTGTCAGACACGAAGGGATCCACGACTGACTTGACGCAGTCCCTGACCGACCTCACACCACAGGACGCGTCGCAGGAGAGCGTGGAGGTGACCACAGGCTTCCTGGCCGACATCAGGAAGCGCGCGCGACAGCTCCGCAACAAGCACCGCAAGGAACAGACACCTGACGACGTCATCAAGGAGATACTCACCACAGAGGTCGACTTGAAACGGACTACTAATGGACGAAAGTCTCCCGCGACTATATCGGAATTCGATTCCGACTCTGAAACAGAAGGCAGTGAGGGCAAGCCAGAAAGCTCGTCGAAAGGCACGTCGGATCTTTGCGCAGAAATGTTCACGAGACAAGTGCGCTTCCAGTGATAACTTCTGTATGTTGTAGGTCTCCAGTAGTGAAACTGATTGTACATTATCATGTATAGAGCTTGTATGTACAGGAAAACATTGCTATGTACCTGAGGATAGGCGTGTGTGTGTGTCAGTCTAAGTAGCTCTAGTGTTGGTATTTTAAATAGTATTTCTTAATTGTAGGCGTTAATAAGTTTGATAGGTTATATTATTTATACCGTGCCTAAACAGCTCAATTTTACATTTGAACTATAACCATATTAGCTCATAGTTTTATTATACCATACAAGTAGTATGTACATTTATTTATTACATAATTTAACTCAATTTTCTATATTTAAGGTACACTGTGTGGTTTAGAAAGTCAAATTTTAATTAGATAATGTTTTCGTATGAGTTTTAAAAGTAACAAAAGATGTCTTTTGTATTTCAATTGCATTGTCTACTTATTTTTACTGTGATTTTATAACTGACTTAATTTCTTTCTAAAGTAGTTTTAAATGTAAGTGATCTTTGTTTATGTTCTTTGACATGTTAAAATATATATTTTTGTAATATTCACTATTTTGTTTTAATTGTTACCTACCGTCCTAGACCAATACAGACGACTCGAATCTTGTGACATAATTATGTTCGGGTCGAAAGTAATTGCATTGTTCATGTATGTAATTCCGTTTTAGTCCAAGATAAAATGATGCAATGAAAAATAAATATCATACACTGCAACTGTTTTAAAACATTTGTATGGCAAGCAGTATATCCTACTAATATTATAAACTCGAAAGTGTTAACATGGATGGAGAGATTCAGGTTACTTATTATGTCATGCTCAAACGTTAATTAAAACCCTGGATTAACACACACTACTTTTTAAACGACATTCTCGCGAGGAACAGCTAATAATTAACTTATTTTACGTTTGTCAGTCACCCAGATCCTGTACTGTGGGTGAACTTAGCAGATCAATGTCCAGCAGATAAAAAAAAAAAGAGAGTTCTATGCGCATACAGCTGAGTTCTATAGTTCCTGATAGTTTTTAGAAATAGTTCTGCTGTTTTTACCCCAAAAATTTAAGTTAATGAAATGCTCTGCTAACTTCCCGTAGCAGATCGAAAACTCGAAAATATTATTTTCATTACCTTATAATATATTCCCACAGCCTAGAACTCTTTTGTTTTAGACAGAACTATAGCAGAACTGCAATGCACAATTCGATTCGAGTCTAGAACTCACGTCCCCGTGCCAGTAGAGCATGTGAGAATGTTTAAAAACTCAAAAAATATCATTTTTATCACTTGTAAAATTGCTCATAGGCTACAACTCTTTTGTTTTAGACAGAACTAAAGCAGAACTGCAATGCAAAATTCGATTCGAGTCCAGAACTCACGTCCTAGTGCCAGCAGAACATGTGCGAAAACTTGAAAACTCGAAAAATATAATTATTATCACTTGTAAAATTGCTTACAGGCTAGAACTCTTTTGTTTTAGACAGAACTATAGCAAAACTGCAATGCACAATTCGATTCGAGTCCAGAACTCACGTCCCAGTGCCAGCAGAGCATGTCCAAAAACTCGAAAAACATAATTTTTATCATTTGTAAAACTGCTCACGGGCTAGAACTCTTTTACGATCCGCCCACATCTGCAACAGTGGGCGGAGAGGCGGTACGGAAAACTGACGTACCGCCTCACGCAGGTGTTGATCGGACACGGGGCCTTCGGGCACTACTTGTGCCGGGTGGCCCGCAGAGAGGCCACCACAGCGTGTCACCAGTGCGGTGATCCAGACGACACCGCACTGCACACGCTGGCCCTGTGTCCGGCCTTCGATGGGCCTCGCGCCGTCCTCGTGTCTGCGCTGGGCGGAGTAGACGTCTCCGCGCTGCCGGCTGTTGTCGCAGCCGCGCTCAGCAGTCGCGCAGCGTGGGACGCACTGGCCTCCTTCTGCGAGACCGTTATGTCGCAAAAGGAGGCCGCGGAGCGCGTCCGGGAAAACGATCCAGACGCGCCCAAATACGCCGACAAAAAAAAAAAAAACAAGGGTTAGGATAGGTTTTAAGTTAGGTTAGGTTAGGTTGGTTTTTAGTTTAGTTAGGTTTGGTTTTTAGGTAGGTTAGGTTTGGTTTTTAGTTAGGTTAGGTTATGTTTGGTTTTTAGTTAGGTTAGGTTAGGTTTTTAGTTAGGTTAGGTTTGGTTTTTAGTTAGGTTAGGTTTTTAGTTAGGTTAGGTTGGGTTTGGTTTTTAGTTCGGTTAGGTTAGGTTTGGTTTTTAGTTAGGTTAGCTTAGGTTAGGTTTTTAGTTAGGTCAGGTTAGGTTTGGTTTTTAGTTAGGTTAGGTTAGGTTAGGTTTGGTTTTTATTTAGGTTAGGTTAGGTTTTTAGTTAGGTTAGGTTTGGTTTTTAGTTAGGTTAGGTTTTTAGTTAGGTTAGGTTGGGTTTGGTTTTTAGTTCGGTTAGGTTAGGTTTGGTTTTTAGTTAAGTTAGGTTAGGTTTGGTTTTTAGTTAGGTTAGCTTAGGTTAGGTTTTTAGTTAGGTCAGGTTAGGTTTGGTTTTTAGTTAGGTTAGGTTAGGTTAGGTTTGGTTTTTATTTAGGTTAGGTTAGGTTTTTAGTTAGGTTAGGTTTGGTTTTTAGTTAGGTTAGGTTTTTAGTTAGGTTAGGTTGGGTTTGGTTTTTAGTTCGGTTAGGTTAGGTTTGGTTTTTAGTTAAGTTAGGTTAGGTTTGGTTTTTAGTTAGGTTAGGTTAGGTTTGGTTTTTAGTTAGATTAGGTTAGGTTAGGTTTTTAGTTAGGTTAGGTTAGGTTTGGTTTTTAGTTAGGTTAGGTTAGGTTTGGTTTTTAGTTAGGTTAGGTTAGGTTTTTAGTTAGGTTAGGTTTGGTTTTTAGTTAGGTTAAGTTAGGTTAGGTTTTTAGTTGGGTTAGGTTAGGTTTGGTTTTTAGTTAGGTTAGGTTTTTAGTTAGGTTAGGTTAGGTTTGGTTTTTAGTTAGGTTAGGTTAGGTTAGGTTTTTAGTTAGGTCAGGTTAGGTTTGGTTTTTAGTTAGGTTAGGTTAGGTTTGGTTTTTAGTTAGGTTAGGTTAGGTTTGGTTTTTAGTTAGGTAAGGTTAGGTTAGGTTTTTATTTAGGTTAGGTTAGGTTTGGTTAGGTTAGGCTTTTAGTTAGATTAGGTTAGGTTAGGTTTTTAGTTAGGTTAGGTTAGGTTTGGTTTTTAGTTAGGTTAGGTTAGGTTTGGTTTTTAGTTAGGTTAGGTTAGGTTTGATTTTGAGTTAGGTTAGGTTAGGTTTGGTTTTTAGTTAGGTTAGGTTAGGTTTGGTTTTTAGTTAGGTTAGGTTAGGTTTGATTTTGAGTTAGGTTAGGTTGGGTTTGGTTTTTAGTTAGGTTAGGTTAGGTTAGGTTTTTAGTTAGGTTAGGTTTGGTTTTTAGTTAGGTTAGGTTAGGTTTGGTTTTTAGTTAGGTTAGGTTAGGTTAGGTTTTTAGTTAGGTTAGGTTAGGTTTGGTTTTTAGTTAGGTTAGGTTAGGTTTGGTTTTTAGTTAGGTAAGGTTAGGTTTGGTTTTTAGTTAGGTTAGGTTTGGTTTTTAGTTAGGTTAGGTTTGGTTTTTAGTTAGGTTAGGTTAGGTTTGGTTTTAGTTAGGTTAGGTTAGGTTTGATTTTGAGTTAGGTTAGGTTAGGTTTGGTTTTTAGTTAGGTTAGGTTAGGTTTGGTTTTTAGTTAGGTTAGGTTTTTAGTTAGGTTAGGTTAGGTTTGGTTTTTAGTTAGGTTAGGTTAGGTTTTTAGTTAGGTTAGGTTAGGTTTGGTTTTTAGTTAGGTTAGGTTTGGTTTTTAGTTAGGTTAGGTTAGGCTTTTAGTTAGATTAGGTTAGGTTAGGTTTTTAGTTAGGTTAGGTTAGGTTTGGTTTTTAGTTAGGTTAGGTTAGGTTTGGTTTTTAGTTAGATTAGGTTAGGTTAGGTTTTTAGTTAGGTTAGGTTAAGTTTGGTATTTAGTTAGGTTAGGTTAGGTTTGGTTTTTAGTTAGGTTAGGTTAGGTTTGATTTTTAGTTAGGTTAGGTTAGGTTTTTAGTTAGGTTAGGTTAGGTTTGGTTTTTAGTTAGGTTAGGTTAGGTTTGGTTTTTAGTTAGATTAGGTTAGGTTAGGTTTTTAGTTAGGTTAGGTTAGGTTTGGTTTTTAGTTAGGTTAGGTTAGGTTTGGTTTTTAGTTAGGTTAGGTTAGGTTTGATTTTGAGTTAGGTTAGGTTTGGTTTGGTTTTTAGTTAGGTTAGGTTAGGTTTGGTTTTTAGTTAGGTTAGGTTAGGTTTGATTTTGAGTTAGGTTAGGTTGGGTTTGGTTTTTAGTTAGGTTAGGTTAGGTTAGGTTTTTAGTTAGGTTAGGTTTGGTTTTTAGTTAGGTTAGGTTAGGTTTGGTTTTTAGTTAGGTTAGGTTAGGTTAGGTTTTTAGTTAGGTTAGGTTAGGTTTGGTTTTTAGTTAGGTTAGGTTAGGTTTGGTTTTTAGTTAGGTAAGGTTAGGTTTGGTTTTTAGTTAGGTTAGGTTAGGTTAGGTTTGGTTTTTAGTTAGGTTAGGTTTGGTTTTTAGTTAGGTTAGGTTTGGTTTTTAGTTAGGTTAGGTTAGGTTTGGTTTTTAGTTAGGTTAGGTTAGGTTAGGTTTTTAGTTAGGTTAGGTTAGGTTTGGTTTTTAGTTAGGTTAGGTTAGGTTTGGTTTTTAGTTAGGTTAGGTTAGGTTTGGTTTTTAGTTAGGTAAGGTTAGGTTTGGTTTTTAGTTAGGTTAGGTTTGGTTTTTAGTTAGGTTAGGTTAGGTTTGGTTTTTAGTTAGGTTAGGTTAGGTTTGATTTTGAGTTAGGTTAGGTTAGGTTTGGTTTTTAGTTAGGTTAGGTTAGGTTTGGTTTTTAGTTAGGTTAGGTTTTTAGTTAGGTTAGGTTAGGTTTGGTTTTTAGTTAGGTTAGGTTAGGTTTTTAGTTAGGTTAGGTTAGGTTTGGTTTTTAGTTAGGTTAGGTTTGGTTTTTAGTTAGGTTAGGTTAGGCTTTTAGTTAGATTAGGTTAGGTTAGGTTTTTAGTTAGGTTAGGTTAGGTTTGGTTTTTAGTTAGGTTAGGTTAGGTTTGGTTTTTAGTTAGATTAGGTTAGGTTAGGTTTTTAGTTAGGTTAGGTTAAGTTTGGTATTTAGTTAGGTTAGGTTAGGTTTGATTTTTAGTTAGGTTAGGTTAGGTTAGGTTTGGTTTTTAGTTAGGTTAGGTTTGGTTTTTAGTTAGGTTAGGTTAGGTTTGGTTTTTAGTTAGGTTAGGTTAGGTTTGATTTTGAGTTAGGTTAGGTTAGGTTTGGTTTTTAGTTAGGTTAGGTTAGGTTTGGTTTTTAGTTAGGTTAGGTTTTTAGTTAGGTTAGGTTAGGTTTGGTTTTTAGTTAGGTTAGGTTAGGTTTTTAGTTAGGTTAGGTTAGGTTTGGTTTTTAGTTAGGTTAGGTTTGGTTTTTAGTTAGGTTAGGTTAGGCTTTTAGTTAGATTAGGTTAGGTTAGGTTTTTAGTTAGGTTAGGTTAGGTTTGGTTTTTAGTTAGGTTAGGTTAGGTTTGGTTTTTAGTTAGGTTAGGTTAGGTTTGGTTTTTAGTTAGGTTAGGTTAGGTTTTTAGCTAGTTTAGGTTAGGTTTGGTAACTAAAAACCAAACCTAACCTAACCTAACTAAAAACCTAACCTAACCTAATCTAACTAAAAGCCTAACCTAACCTAACTAAAAACCAAACCTAACCTAACTAAAAACCTAACCTAACCTAACTAAAAATCAAACCTAACCTAACCTAACTAAAAACCAAACCTAACCTAACCTAACTAAAAACCAAACCTAACTTAATCTAACTAAAAACCAAACCTAACATAACCTAACTAAAAACCTAACCTAACCTAATCTAACTAAAAACCAAACCTAACCTAACCTAACTAAAAACCAAACCTAACCTAACCTAACTAAAAACCTAACCTAACCTAACTAAAAATCAAACCTAACCTAACCTAACAAAAACCAAACCTAACCTAACCTAACTAAAAACCAAACCTAACCTAACCTAACTAAAAACCTAACCTAACCTAACTAAAAATCAAACCTAACCTAACCTAACTAAAAACCAAACCTAACCTAACCTAACTAAAAACCAAACCTAACTTAATCTAACTAAAAACCAAACCTAACATAACCTAACTAAAAACCTAACCTAACCTAATCTAACTAAAAACCAAACCTAACCTAACCTAACTAAAAACCAAACCTAACCTAACCTAACTAAAAACCTAACCTAACCTAACTAAAAATCAAACCTAACCTAACCTAACAAAAACCAAACCTAACCTAACCTAACTAAAAACCAAACCTAACCTAATCTAACTAAAAACCAAACCTAACATAACCTAACTAAAAACCTAACCTAACCTAATCTAACTAAAAACCAAACCTAACCTAACCTAACTAAAAACCAAACCTAACCTAACCTAACTAAAAACCTAACCTAACCTAATCTAACTAAAAGCCTAACCTAACCTGACTAAAAACCAAACCTAACCTAACCTAATTAAAAACCAAACCTAACCTAACCTAACTAAAAACCAAACCTAACCTAACCTAACTAAAAACCTAACCTAACCTAACTAAAAACCAAACCTAACCTAACCTAACTAAAAACCTAACCTAACCTAACTAAAAACCAAACCTAACCTAACCTAACTAAAAACCAAACCTAACCTAACCTAACTAAAAACCAAACCTAACCGAACCTAACTAAAAACCAAACCTAACCTAACCTAACTAAAAACCAAACCTAACCTAACCTAACTAAAAACCTAACCGAACCTAACTAAAAATCAAACCTAACCTAACTAAAAACCAAACCTAACCTAACCTAACTAAAACCCAAACCTAACCTAACTAAAAATCTAACTTAACCTAACTAAATACCAAACCTAACCTAACCTAACTAAAAACCAAACCTAACCTAACCTAACTAAAAACCAAACCTAACCTAACCTAACTAAAAACCAAACCTAACCTAACCTAACTAAAACCAAACCTAACCTAACCTAACTAAAAACCAAACCTAACATAACCTAACTAAAAACCAAACCTAACCTAACCTAACTAAAAACCTAACCTAACCTAACTAAAAATCAAACCTAACCTAACCTAACTAAATTCAAACCTAACCTAACCTAACTAAAAACCAAACCTTACCTAATCTAACTAAAAACCAAACCTAACCTAACCTAACTAAAAACCTAACCTAACCTAATCTAACTAAAAACCAAACCTAACCTAATCTAACTAAAAACCAAACCTAACCTAATCTAACTAAAAACCAAACCTAACCTAACCTAACTTAAAACCTAACCTAACCTAATCTAACTAAAAGCCTAACCTAACCTAACTAAAAACCAAACCTAACCTAACTAAAATCCAAACCTAACCTAACCTAACTAAAAACCTAACCTAACCTAACTAAAAACCAAACCTAACCTAACCTAACTAAAAACCAAACCTAACCTAACCTAACTAAAAACCAAACCTAACCTAACCTAACTAAAAACCTAACCTAACTAAAAACCAAACCTAACCTAACCTAACTAAAAACCAAACCTAACCTAACCTAACCTAACTAAAAACCAAACCTAACCTAACCTAACTAAAAACCAAACCTAACCTAACCTAACTAAAAACCAAACCTAACCTAACCCAACTAAAAACCAAACCTAACATAACCTAACTAAAAACCAAACCTAACCTAACCTAACTAAAAACCAAACCTAACCTAACCCAACTAAAAACCAAACCTAACATAACCTAACTAAAAACCAAACCTAACCTAACCTAACTAAAAACCTAACCTAACCTAACTAAAAATCAAACCTAACCTAACCTAACTAAATTCAAACCTAACCTAACCTAACTAAAAACCAAACCTAACCTAATCTAACTAAAAACCAAACCTAACCTAACCTAACTAAAAACCTAACCTAACCTAATCTAACTAAAAACCAAACCTAACCTAATCTAACTAAAAACCAAACCTAACCTAATCTAACTAAAAACCAAACCTAACCTAACCTAACTAAAAACCTAACCTAACCTAATCTAACTAAAAGCCTAACCTAACCTAACTAAAAACCAAACCTAACCTAACTAAAATCCAAACCTAACCTAACCTAACTAAAAACCTAACCTAACCTAACTAAAAACCAAACCTAACCTAACCTAACTAAAAACCAAACCTAACCTAACCTAACTAAAAACCAAACCTAACCTAACCTAACTAAAAACCAAACCTAACCTAACCTAACTAAAAACCTAACCTAACTAAAAACCAAACCTAACCTAACCTAACTAAAAACCAAACCTAACCTAACCTAACCTAACTAAAAACCAAACCTAACCTAACCTAACTAAAAACCAAACCTAACCTAACCTAACTAAAAACCAAACCTAACCTAACCCAACTAAAAACCAAACCTAACCTAACCTAACTAAAAACCTAACCTAACCTAACCTAACTAAAAACCAAACCTACCCTGGTACTATCCGGAATACTACCTCTAGACCTGCGTATACAAGAGGCAGCCGCCCTGTATGAAGCCAGGAGAGGGTCATCCCGGTTCGTGCTCGAGGACAGGGACATCGAGTGTATGGCGAGATTTGCAGAAGCTCCTCATCCGGCTCTGCAGATAGCCTTGGAATTCGAATGTTTGGAGGACCAACAGCTGGTGGACAGTAGAAACGTGCAGGCGGTGCGAATCTTCACCGACGGCAGCAAGATTGAGGGGAAGGTTGGAGCAGCATTATCCGTTTGGGATAATGATGGCGAAACCCGGAACCTAAAACTTAGCCTTGCCGCGTACTGCACGGTCTACCAGGCCGAATTACTGGCTATATGCAGGGCAACGGATTTGATCCTCAAGCGCGCTGAGGGGAGCTACGGTTTGTACAGCGATTCAATGTCCGCATTGCAGACGCTTGCAAACCACTGCTCCCTCCATCCCCTGGCAGTGCAGGCGCGAAAAAACCTGGCTCAGGCTTTACATCAGGGCAAAGCTGTGGCTCTGTTCTGGGTAAAAGCCCACGCCGGCCTGCCGGGGAACGAGCGCGCGGATGAGCTGGCCAAGGAGGCAGCACTGAAGTCGCGGAGGAAGCCGGACTACGACCTGTGTCCGATTTCATTCGTCAGACGCCAGATCCGTATGGGATCGCTCGACGAATGGAATCGGAGATATGTGTCGGGCGAGACGGCCTCCGTGACAAAAATGTTTCTTCCTGACGCCATAGCAGCATTCCGTATTGTAAAACAGGTAAAGCCCGTAGGTATAATTACTCAGGTACTGACGGGGCATGGTGGGTTCTCCGCATACTTGAATCGCTTCAAGTGTAAGGACAACCCATCATGCTCCTGCGATCCAGACACACTACAGACTATACAACATCTTTTGCTGGACTGTCCGATCCACGCGTCTAAGAGAATCGATCTGGAAACCGAACTTGAGGTACGACTCAACGAAACCGCTATGGCTGCGATGATGTCAGATAAAAGTAAAAGGCTACAGTTCTGCAAAAACATTGCAGAAATAGCAAATAAATCAAACAAAGAAACTGCAACTATGGTTGCATAGATATTGCATATATTTACCAGCAACCATAGAAACTAAGCAACTAAATTAAGTTAATTATAGGAATAGACATAAGTTTAGATATAAGAAACTGTATAACCTAAGAAAGCAGAAAAGCAATAGTAATAAGAATAATTGTAACTAATATTAAGTAGATATAAGGTTTTATACCTTGTAAAATATAGCTTGATACCTGTGACGTTTGTCGGAATGACACTACTAGGGATGGAGGCGTGTTTCGTAGCTTATCGATGTCTGTGACGTCATGAGTTTTATTAAAAGTGACATTGTAGTCATTGTCATTGTAAAGATGTAAATTAAAAATGAATGTAATTGTAGTTGATTTAAATGAAATAAAACAAAAATAATTCAAAATAATCGCGCAAACGGATCACAAATTCGCGACACCCACTATTCAAAACAGTCTTTTTTTGTCTTTTCGGCATTTTGGCAAACAAAAAAAAGGTAACACCAAACAAAATAACACCATAGTAACACAAAGTAACACAAATATCAACAAAACAATGGTAGCGTATACAAGGCGTCTGCATCGCGTCAGCACTCGTACTGACTCAAAAACGATGGCGCCCGCTTATTTCCAGCACGCGAAACCATTAATGCCAAACTAAATAACTACATTTTATTCTAGTGAAATTTTCATAGTATTATTTTATCGATAATCATCTGTCAGTCACTTGCACGCCCCTAGAGCTCGAGCAAAGTGCATTTATAAAGTAAGAACCAAAAATTATTTAAGAAATATTAAATATTATTTAAATTACTCATATTTTTGCTGGTATCTTTATAATTACATGATTGTTTTTAAAAATTCGTTTTATTTTTATACACAAACGTCGTTTTTATGTTAAAAAATTTGAACTTTTAAAAATAAAATTTGGGTTGTAGCTGTCTTCATAAAACGTTCGGTAATGTCACAGGTATCAAGCTATATTTTACAAGGTATAAAAAATTCTAATTAAAATTATTCATCCCCCAAGTGTAATCACTCCCCTGTGTTACAAAATAAAAAGAAAACAAAACAAATAGATAGGATTAGGCAAACTTAAAAATGGGCATCCCACCCATTTGAATGCAAGATGAAGGATGATAGAAAGATCAAGTATGCGGAATAAAAGAGCGAGAGGCATGGAAGCGAGAACTTGTATGACAGTGGATTGGCAAAAAACGTCTCCAATAATGTTGGAGGACGACAGTTTATTAAAAAAAAAAAAAAAAAAACAAAAACCAAACCTAACCTAACCTAACTAAAAACCAAACCTAACCTAACCTAACTAAAAACCTAACCTAACCTAACTAAACTAAAAACCAAACCTAACCTAACCTAACTAAAAACCTAACCTAACCTAACTAAAAACCAAACCTAACCTAACCCAACTAAAAACCAAATCTAACCTAACCGGATCGATTTCCCGGACGCGCTCCGCGGCCTCCTTTTGCGACATAACGGTCTCGCAGAAGGAGGCCAGTGCGTCCCACGCTGCGCGGCTGCTGAGCGCGGCTGCGACAACAGCCGGCAGCGCGGAGACGTCTACTCCGCCCAGCGCAGACACGAGGACGGCGCGAGGCCCATCGAAGGCCGGACACAGGGCCAGCGTGTGCAGTGCGGTGTCGTCAGGATCACCGCACTGGTGACACGCTGTGGTGGCCTCTCTGCGGGCCACCCGGCACAAGTAGTGCCCGAAGGCCCCGTGTCCGATCAACACCTGCGTGAGGCGGTACGTCAGTTTTCCGTACCGCCTCTCCGCCCACTGTTGCAGATGTGGGCGGATCGCGAAAGAGTTTTAGCCTGTGAGCAATTTTAAAAGTGATAAAAATGATATTTTTTTGAGTTTTGAACCATTCTTACATGCTTTGCTGGCACTGGGACGTGAGTTCTGGACTCGAATCGAATTGTGCATTGCAATTCTGCTATACTTCTGTCTAAAACAAAAGAGTTCTAGCCTATGAGCAGTTTTACAAATGATAAAAATTATATTTTTCGAGTTTTCAAGTTTTTGCACATGCTCTGCTGGCACTGGGACGTGAGTTCTGGACTCTAATCGAATCGTGCATTGCAGTTCTGCTATAGTTCTGTCTTAAACAAAAGAGTTCTAGGCTATGGGAATATATTATAAGGCAATGAAAATGATATTTTCGAGTTTTCGATCTGCTACGGGAAGTTAGCAGACCATTTTTTAAATTGTCATTTTTTGGGACAAAAACGTCAGAACTATTTTTGAAAACTATCAGGAACTATAGATTTTACCTGCATGCGAAAGGAACACACTTTTTTTTGATCTGCTGCAAATTGATCTGCGACGGGAAGTTAGCAGAGCATTTCATTAATTTAAATTTTTGGGGTAAAAACAGCAGAACTATTTCTAAAAACTATCAGGAACTATAGAACTCAGCTGCATGCGAATAGAACTCTCTTTTTGTTTGATCTGCTAAGTTCACCCACATGATCCTGTAACAGATGCCAGTCAGTTACCGAGGAAGGAGCACTTTGCTCTCCTGCTGAAGGCACACTTAGGGATTAGTCATACGCCACTCGCCGCGCATAGTGTAATGTCTAGAACCACCTTAGCATGAAAGCTAAAGGGTTTTCGGATTCTATACAGGTTTCTTTCAAGTAGTGCAGACATTCTTGATACTAACACAAATATTTATTACATATATTTCATAAATAAGTTTAAATTTAGATTTCCCGTCGCCCGTATATCCTGCAAACCGGGTACGAGCAAACAACCAATGTACACGGTAATGTTTGTCGAGCGTATAGAGGTAAATATGTATGACATTTCTTTGGCACGACCTCCTCAAATGGCTAGACGGTTTTGAGGCGTCGTAGAATTAAGGTGTTATATGTTAAAAAATGGGTGTGTAAAAAATAGGGATAAAGCTGAAATATTATAAAATTATAATTGAAACCTTGGGTACTATTAAAAAATTGACGTAATCTTTTCTATTGATCGGAGGAATTATAAAATTAAACAAGAGTTACAATTGTTGGAATTTTTTATTTACAATCTTATTACATTTTACATAATATGAAGTGGAATTTGGAAAGTCGATGCGAGCAGAACACACTACAGTCATAATTCAGTATATTAATATTCGTCACAAACGAAACTCGCATGTTTCTTACAAGGTAGTATCTATTTCGAAAAGTAAGGTTCATTAACACCCCATATTATTTGGTTACGAATTGTCTTCGAGTTATTAACAAGATGATGTACTTAAAAAGTGTACTACACAAATCTGACGTAATAGCAGAGATCTCTTTACACACATAATGTACAACACAAATAATTACACAGCTCGCTATATCAGACATTCTATGCCTAGTGAATCATACAATTAGACTCAGTCAAAATATTATAATATAATACAAGAATCAGTTGCTGCAGTTATTTTAATAATTACAATACATATGTTCACTGGGTCTCCACATTAAATACAATAAACAAACACTTCAGAGTCACACCAGCACTCATATATGATACATACAAATGACAAAATCGTTTCAAAGAGGCAGTGTCCAAAACCACGATACTACATACATACACATAATTGTAGAGAGTGACCACCATGGGCTCAATGACCCGCGGCACGCTGCCAAATAGTGGCAGGCGGTTATACGTCCGTGCCGACGGCCATTCCACAAGGTTTTGGTACTTACCATTAGCAGTCTATTCGCAATTACTATACACGTAATAACAGTTACCCTCTAAAATGAGTCAATACAATATTAAGTTGGCTCGACATTAAGATTAATTAATCATTAATACTATGGAAGAAGATATGAAACTGAACCCTGAATACACATTATCGCGTAATTCATCTTATATCTGTAGATCTATAACGAGAGGTAGGCGAGGACATTGAAAACATTCCGCTAACTTACCCGGTTATATCACAACACTGTAAGTAACTCCACTCGTTGCAAATGCTTTCCGTTTCATTTAAGTATTATCATTAATGTATATATTAGTTTATTGCATAGGAAAAATCATGTATTTATTAATATACTAGCGTTGAGACATCAATACATTTCATATGAAACATGTTGATGTACAATTAGCCTTTCTTACAGGCAAATATGGTGCGACGAATTCATCTCAGTCGATTTAATCATACATCCATTAATTTACAAGTATACAAGGCTAATCGATGTATAAACAAATGTAAAGCTAGAGGTAAACCGATCTCATGTACACACGCAACACACATTACGACGTCTGGAGTCTTGATTTTATATGAAACACCTCGTACGCAAATAATTATGTTTCGTACGTTACGTACATGTTCAGTTTGTCTCCAACTTAATTCAGATCGCGTGACTATGAAATGATACGATCTGTACAGAGTACTAGGGTAATGACAAGTGCAGACCAGTTTCAGCCTTATAGTTCATGTGTTTTGTGACCGACAGAGCGACAGGGCGACAATAAGTACCAGTAGCTTAGAGCCAGCACTCTATGGCAACAAAACAATTGCGGACAGCATCTTCCACTTATCTTGGTTAATAGGCGACAAGACGCTCCCTCCTACCAAGTAACATTTCTACAATCGTTTAATTAAAATCGAAAAGACATTTTGTGTCGATAAATCACTTGACTTAGACCTGTCATCCCCGTACATTTGAGCGTTTTCTATTGACATTAATAATCGCTAACGATTGTAGAAATGTCACTTGGCAGAGTGAGATAATCCTACCGTCGTTACATATAAAAAAGTTTCGTATTTGAACAGTATGAGCATCTTCTATTGACGTTAATCGCTAAAGATTATAGAAATGTCACTTGGCTAGAATGCGAGATCCTCCCAACGTAACGTATAAAACAGTTCCGTATTTGAACACAATCTGTCTTGATGTTTTGTTCCCAATAAGTGCTGGCTCTTGGAGCAAGTTTAGTTGAGGAATCCGCGGCACTGCGGCGCGCCGCACAGACAGGGGATCTTCTCGTCCTCCAGCGGGAACTTGTAGTCGTATGTGATTTCCTCGTCGACGCCGATCGGTTGCTTCGAGTATATCACAATCTTCTTCTGAGACTCTATCGTTATTATTTTCGCGTAGCAGTTCGGCTGGAATGGTAATAAGAAATTAATTATTAGTATCATTTATAATTACATTCATTGTTGTTAGATTTGTTAGGTTCTATTTGCAACATTTAAATATTGAATAAGAATCACATAAATTTAAACTTGCGTGAAATATGGCTTTCAAATCAATAATTAATATTACAACGACTGAATATACGCAATACCTGTGTTAACTTTCAGTACTCCATAACATTTCTATCTAGCACAAAAATCACTCATAATAATTCTATCTGGCACAAAATCAGTATTTTATTTATTTTTGTACATACATTTTCCATACAGCAACAAATGACATATATATAAAAACAATAAAATCAAAGCTACTACTTATTTTTATTTTAGTTATCTATTTCATCATAGAATGATAATTATCACTCGCATACTCACATTGCAGCTGTGATTGATGAACCTTGCGAGGTTCCCGCACTTGGTGGCGTCGATGATGGTGTCGAGGTCGATGCGGAACAGGTAGGAGCTGCCGATGCCGGTGGCCTCGTAGTGCGCCTCCCGCACGTCCGCCACGATCGGACGGATCATCTGGCCCACGTATTCTATCACCATCTCGTCAGCTGCTATAGGCTCCTGCGATAACAGTAACAAGTTTATTAATTCGATAATCATTTCAAGTTTGTAACTTCATTTTTCTTAAATTGATTAATATGATCTTCCTCCTGTGTTTAGGTAGTAGGGGCCCGGGGTGTTTTTAGTCGGTGGGAGTCCGACACATTCCGACGCCGTACCCTCGGCATGGGTTGAAGTCATAAGCGATTCACCCCGAAAAAACAAAAAAGTATATAAAGCATGGATAGTTAAGTTACAGTCTATGATTATTACCTGAGCGAATAGACCCCAGTCGTGAATGCCCGACTTGGCGAACTTAAGTTGCTTCTTCCTGAACTTGAGCTGGTTGAACTTCAACAGATCCGAGTCCGTGTCTGTACCTGGGGATACAAAAAGACATATTATTTACAGTTCATCATGTTCTCTAATTTATAGTAAACGTTTAATTTGTATTTGACGCTGGATTGTTGTTCTGTCTAGCCGAAAGACAAGTGCGCGATGGTGAGACCTCCAACCACTCAAAAGCCAACCTAAAAAGCTATTAAAATAAAATATTATTTATCGCCTATATGCTCACACGTCTTCGAGGCTGAGCGAGCAGTTCTACGTATCAAGATGCTATTATTCGAAAGAAATATTTAGTTAGATCATTGCCCTTGTATCTTAAGAAAAGACGGTGCAGGGCGCAGAGGAGTTTAACATAGCTACTTCACAACTTTCTAAGTGCATAGTTAATTTATTAATTAGTGACATGCCCAAAATTTTTTTGCGTGTGCTATCGGTTGGCCATCGGTCCTCTATGTCATATTCATATATTTATTTACTCAATTACAATAATTACAAAATTAATTTGGCATATTTGCAGTAAATAGGATAGAAATAGGACACAATAAATTAGTACTCGAAAAAAAAAAACAAAACAAAATCAAAAACTTATTAGTTAGCATAACATCATCATTCACGGGATAACTTCAAGGAAATAACCCCGGTCCTTTTTATAGGCTTACACGGGAACACAGGTCCAACATGCAGAGGCCTGGTTGAGAATTTAATCTAAAGTGTGATGGGGCACCTACCAAGGGCCATCCACCCCAGCTCTATGAAAGAACAGGCATGGACGGCCTAAGGTAGCTACAAAACTATTGCTAATTTGGGCTACAGATAAGTGTTAACTTCCCTAACTATGGCAAACTATGGCACCTGCCTTTTACTACATGAAAATGCAATCAAATTGGCAGGCGGTGACTAGCTGGCTTAAAGATGGCCCCCTATTATACCGTCACGATAGGCAGCAGATGGGCAACACCAGAGAGAAAGGCTAGGGGTGTACATACCGAAGGCAGTGAGTAGCCTGCGCTGGTTGGAGCGGGCCTCGCGCGACAAGAGCTGCATCTTGCTGGCCTTCTTGTCGTCGCTGTGCGCGTGTAGTGCGGCCGCCGAGCTGCGCCCGTGGTGGTACTTGTACTTGATTAGGATAGTGTACTTACCGAAGGCAGTGAGCAGGCGGCGCTGGTTGGAGCGGGCCTCGCGCGACAGGAGCTGCATCTTGCTGGCCTTCTTGTCGTCGCTGTGCGCGTGTAGTGCGGCCGCCGAGCTGCGCCCGTGGTGGTACTTGTACTTGATTAGGATAGTGTACTTACCGAAGGCAGTGAGCAGGCGGCGCTGGTTGGAGCGGGCCTCGCGCGACAGGAGCTGCATCTTGCTGGCCTTCTTGTCGTCGCTGTGCGCGTGTAGTGCGGCCGCCGAGCTGCGCCCGTGGTGGTACTTGTACTTGATTAGGATAGTGTACTTACCGAAGGCAGTGAGCAGGCGGCGCTGGTTGGAGCGGGCCTCGCGCGACAGGAGCTGCATCTTGCTGGCCTTCTTGTCGTCGCTGTGCGCGTGTAGTGCGGCCGCCGAGCTGCGCCCGTGGTGGTACTTGTACTTGGCCTTCAGCCGCGCGTCCATCTTGTAGTAGCCTTCCGTACGCGCTGAGCCCGACGAGTGCCCCTGGAGGATGGGATAAATAATTAACAAGTGTAAAAATTGTCATCATTCCTCTGCCCATCTCCCAATTATTGTTTGGGGTCGGCGTAGCATGTCTTCTTCTTCCACACGATTCTATCTGACGTCATCTCGCGAGTGACACTCTTTGCAGCCATATCATCTTTCACACAATCCATCCATCGTTTCTTTGGTCGTCCTCTTCCTCTATATCCATCCACATTCATGTCCAGCACCTTCCTTACCACGTGATTCTCTCCTCTCCGCATGACATGTCCATACCATGACAACCGGTTACCACGAAGTTTTCCTGTTACCGGTGCCACTTTTAAACTTCCTCTTATATACTCATTTCTTACTCAATCCGCTCTTGTAACACCACACATAACATCACCCTCTTAACATTCTCATCTCAGCTGTATGCAATTGTCTTTCATTCATCCCTTTTGTGGCCCAACACTCTGATCCTTACAGGACAGTAGTTCTTACCATGGTCTTATAAATCTTTGCTTAAATTTAAGGGGAAATGGGGGTCACAGGTAGTTCCCGTAACCTGCCTCCATTTTATCCATCTTATGTTAATTCGGTGCTTGACCGTCCGATCTATTTCGCCATCACCTTGAATGAGTGAACCGAGATACCGGAAATCGGAGCAGACTGGAAGGCGCACGCCATCAAGCGTTACGACTTCAGAACTGGAGAGACCGCCGAAATCGCAGGGCATGTATTCCGTCTTTGTTCTGCTGATTTTCAAGCCAACACTCCAGTTTCTGTAGCCAAACCTCCAATCTGGTCTGGATCCCAGGTCCATCATCACCAACCAGGACAATGTCATCCAGGTTATAAGATGTTCCGCTCTTTTCTTAAACCACATATTTGTTATAGCCAGGTCGAAGGCACAGGCAGCTTGTAGCACCGCTTGCCGTCAGCGTTTTGGTTTCCAAATCCCCAACCACCATGTACTCTCTCATATCCATCACTCTTCCTACATGTCCATTAAAATCACCACCTATATAAACTTCCTCACTATCCTGCACATTCATCATTAAACAGTCAAAGTCCTCCCAAAACTTCTCTTTTACACTCTCCTCACAACCTGAATGTGGCGCATATACACTTGTTATTATCTTCAAAGTGACGCCACAATCAGTTTAACAGCTAGCAATCTATCATTCACTCTTTTAACATCAGCCACACATTCTTTCAATCTATTATCTAACACTACACCCACCCTATTTCTCTTGCCATTGCTCCCAAGTGTAAAAATTGTATTTGAGATAATAATACGATTGACAGTTATCATGAGCATGACAATCAAGCTAATTATATTATTGATGTGGAAACCGGACTAAATTGACCGGTCTTTTGAAGTTATATTATGTATGTTTGTTACTTTCACGCAAGTAATGAATGAAGTCAAAAGAAACTTTACAGGAAAATAGCTTATACACTAGATGTACGGCTTTAAGAGCGAGTTACATCTATAAGTGACATTGTTCTTGTTTTCTAAAGATAAAATCAGCATCAAAGATGACAGAAATCCTTTGCCCAGCTGGAATTCAATAGATGACATTTGTTTTGTTGTTTCTTCTCTGAGTAGTTGGCTAGAAATGTCGACTCTAGCTAGCTTATATTTAATAAATATTGACATGTAAATCTGATAAAATTATCCCAATTGCAGAATTAACTATTTTATTTCATTTAAGTAATAATTTTTGTTTAAGTCTTTTCGCACAACGCTATCTAGCCTCGAACTAAGCAGTGCTTGTATTATGAGTTCTAGACAACAGATAAACAAAAAATAAAAGACGATTCATAATTAAAACTCCACAAAATCCATACCTGAAGATCTTCATAAATATTATTATGTCGCTTCGACTTCTTCTTGGGGGGCGAGTAGCAAACATCAGTGGGGGGATGATCCACCCAGTGGGTATCATTTAACCAGTACCCATGCGCATCTTCTGCCAGTAGAGCGTCGTACGCTCGCCGCAAGTACTCCACATCCTCGCGGTCGATGCCGCGCGTTAGGAACTCGTACATCACTTGCATTTCCGCCATTAAGTCGCGCGCCTTGAATGTCACTTTCGGGAACATCACTTTGTCGTAGTCTGCTTCGCGTGGCTCGTATAGTCTGTTGGTGATACATAGGTGTTAGGTATATGGAAGGGGCAAAAGGAAGGGAACAATATATATGTAATTAACAAATTCAAATTCTTGTACAGCGACCTCGGTAGCTTAGTTGGAAAAGCGACTGGCGCGTTAAGCCAGGAGTCGCAGGTTTGAGTAATTTTTTTCATTGCATTATTTATATTTCAAAAGGAAGAGATTTCATAAAACAAAAACTTAGTCTTGATTCTATAGTTTTTAAAAATCAATAATCTTTGACGGAATTTTTGTACAGAGTTCAAATAACACTCCAGAGATTCCGGATTCCAAAAAATCTGCACTAAGACAAACCGGATATGCAACCACAATTGTAGCCTAATATTTTCTTGTCAGAACTAACTATTCACTTTGAACCTTATGTCTCTACACTCTCCATTACGCTAATCTAAATTGACAAGTTTTTCTAACATGTAACAGTTAACGTACTTGTTCTGTATCTCGGCCAGCTTCTTGGGCTCGTGTTTCCTCTTGTAGGGCCGCTTGGCATCCTTCTTGGTCTCCGGCTCCTCTACAGGAGACGCTACGCTCTCGGGCTCCGCCATCCATGTGTAACCTGGACACACACAATTAACTATGTTAATAATGAAATTTAGTCTTGATTTTGATAACTGTTCTTGTGCAGTAAGAAGCAAAGATGAATGCATTTTTAAGTAACTACAGTATGCTTCTCTGCTGCTTATTGTACGCTTTCGAAGCTCAACAGTTTGGCTGATTTTAATTAAATTTATGAAGCTTTAAATTAAAAAAAATATAGCATATTTTTGCCGCCAAAATCGACACATACCCGGTCGACATTGCGGGCAAAAACTAGTGTGATATGATTCCTTCTCTAAAAAGATATTAAGTATTATTCAGTCCAATATGTGAGCACATAACCAAAAGCCCAACAGGCAACTTACAAACCTATAACCAGTAAATATTTTTTTAATCCAACATTTGATTGAATATCCAAACGGCCAACAGGAAACTTAAGAATCCAAAACCAGTTTATATTTTGGTGTTAACGACTATCATTCTAAAGTTCCAGTTCCACTGACCATGGTCATGCTGCAGATGGTTGGAGGGCCTGCGCTCGGTGCGGTCGCGCTCCGTGTGTTCGGGCGGCGGGCGGCAGTACGAGTGGTCCAGCGCGACCTGTGAGGCTTGCGAGGCCTGTGAGGCTTGCGACTGCGGGGACGATGTCTCTGATAAGGCGCTGCTGCCCTGTAGGGTGAGAGATTGGAAAGTATTAGTAGAAAATCCGATGATGTAAGTGTGTGATGGTGTAAACTGAAAGTCAGCTGGTAAATGAAAGGCTTGATCCTCATGTAATGTTCCACTTTTTCTATTCAGATAGAATAACTGAATTGAAGGCAGTCTTTGAAATGTTCATCGAACTATTTGAAAGGATTGCAGTGAGCTTGTCGTTCTCGACGCAAGAGTAAACCTATACTCAACCAGCACCTATGAGCGTTAAGCAGTTTATTTTATTTCTATAATCATTCACTTTTTCATTGACACCTAACCGATAGCATGGGACACGAAGTCGCTGCTGAAAAAGACCGTATAGTATACTGTCGCAGTCGCAAGTATGGAGTTTTTGCCGATTCTTTTCCATAAGAATGACATTTTGGAACTGCGTAACTAGAGTCAGTACATTTTGAAAAAGCCTGAGAAGGCCTACTCAAAATAAAAACCTTTTGATTTAGTTTTTTTTTTATTTTGGCAGCTTACTGTCAAGTAGTCTGTGGTAATAGTGTTTTGAGTGCGGCATTACTGTCACTAGTACTCACATCCTTGACACCGTTGAGACTGTGCGCGGTCTCGGTGTTGCTGTGGTCGCTGCCGGACACGGCCCGCTGCCTGGTGTCGGCCGGCCCGCCCTGCCCGCTGTGCGCGCTGTGTCCGCTGGGCTCGCGCTTGCGGCGCGCGGTGAGCGGCAGCTCGTCCTCGCTCACCTCGCCGTCCTCGAGCGGCGAGCGAGCCGAGCGCTTGCTCTTCTCAGGGGACTTAGCGTGGTTGCGGAGCGGACTGCTGCGGGCTTCCTCGGCTTTCACGTCCGGTTTGCTAGTGGATGGAAGTGAGTGTATAGTAAACAATAATTCATATAACCAAAATGTTCCATATTTTTTGTAATATAAATATAATCTTAAAACTATTTTAATATGTAGACACATGTAGGACTTAAGCTAGACTAGAGAGACAAAGTACATGCTAGTAAAGAGAAATAAGGCCTAATGAGGAATGGATCAGACCTAATAAAGGAATGATGCCTTGGTGTATGAATTATTCCTTTCAGAGGACTGAGGCATTTTCAGGAAATCTCTTTCACCTTGTGGTGTAACAAGATGAAATAGATTTCCTTAAGATCTTACAGGGTGAGAGGGTTTTCTGAAAAGTGATATTTTGGGAATCTAGGCCCTGCGGAGTTGGTAGAACAACTACGGTAAAGCGACGCCAGGACCGCGCCGTGTCAAATAAAAAAAGTATGAAAAGATAAAGGTGATTGCATTCGTCAGCTTACCTATCATCGGGCGGTTTCTCAGGCAGCGGGTGCGTATCCGTCTCTAACTTCTTTTTCTGTTCCTCCAGGAACTCTCTTTCGATCTGTTCCATATATTCTGTATTGCGTCTTCTTCTTTCCTGTAAAAAAATAACGTTATTAGAAATGCATTGCCCGAAAATATCCCTCTGTTGTAATTGTAAATCTTTAATTTACGTAATTGAAATGTAAAACCACTGATTTTCACACTTTTATCACCAAAAAGTGTAATTAAAACTGACGAAATCGCTTCAACGCCTGTCTATGACATCAGACTTTGAATTCATTTCCGCTAGAGTTACACAGATCATACGCAAAGGAACTCGCGGTTCAAACAAAGGCGAGTACATGACGTCAGTGACGCTGAGACAGTGGAACTGCAACGTTTGACATCGCAGTATTATCAGTTTAGGTTATCACAAAATCAACCTTCACACGATAGCAATAAGGTTTACATTAGAGTGTCAGCCTACCTGGTACTCTCTCCTCCTCGGTTATAATAAAATCAACCTTCACTCGATAGCAATAAGGTTTACATTAGAGTGTCAGTCTACCTGGTACTCTCTCTCCTTCTCGGTTATAATAAAATCAACCTTCCCTCGATAGCAATAAGGTGTATATTAGAGTGTCAGCCTACCTGGTACTCTCTCTCCTCCTCGGTTATAACAAATTTAACCTTCACTTGATAGCAATAAGGTTTACATTACAGTGGCAAACCTGGTACTCCCTCTCCCTCCGGTTATAATAAAAACAACCTTCACTCGATAGCAATAAGGTTTACATTAGAGTGGCATACCTGGTACTCTCTCTCCTCCTCGGAGTCTGAGTACACGCGGTCGAGCAGCAGGTCGCGCGGCGGGCTGGCGGCCGCGGGGGCCTCGCCGCCGGACCCTGAGCCTTCCCAGGCCTCCATTTGAGGGATTGGAGTTTTTTCTGGCAAAATATAGTGTATGTTAGAATGCAAGTGGCAATATTAGAAGGTAAGAAACTTGGTTATAGGGTTAGCTATTCTGTTTACACGTTTCCATTTCAAACTACCCAGAGAACGTAATAAATAAGAAGGTAATCTGAATTCCTAGTAATTTTAATATTAAAATTTTCGGAATGACTTATTTATCAAAAAAAAAAAACAAATCATTTAAGTAAACTACTTTTTAAAGTTTTATCCCTTATTTGATAAATTATATCATTTTTGAGACCATCTAATACTTTAAGTTCCAATTATAATAGTCTGTCTCACCTCTTCTGCTCTGTTCCTCCTCGCTATCCGACGACGACGAGTACACTCGCCTTAGCCTCTCCTTGTTCGATACCACCTTGAGCTGCAAACAAAACACACTCTTATATACATGCCGTTAAAGTTCATTTTGATTGTTCTACAGGACGGGAATATCTGCGGATCCGTCTCATGCTTTAATGGGTAACATCCGAAATAAACTATCCATCTTCGTGTTTAATCGTTTAAAATAGAAAGAAAAATAATATGTACTTAAAATTTAGTTTTTGTAACTACATATAGATAGATACTCGATAGATTTTCCTACTGAAGCTATAATAGCCCAGTCAAATTAGGTAAAATAAGGGGTCAACCTCGGAATGAAAGATAATAAGCTGAAAATTGGTGAGAACCTTTGTTTGGTCGCCCTAAATATTGTCTCAAAAGTCACAAGTTCTATCGTGTCCGCGTCTTAAGATATTCAAGGTCAAAGGTCACGAAAAACAATTTTTTGCGAATATCTCGGTTTCTATTGCTTAAATGATATTTTCACCGATATCAAAGTTGTAGAGTATAAAATTCTCTACAACTTTTGTCTAAACTTTTTTTTATACGATCAACCGTTTTTGAGGTAGAGCACAACGAGTGCGCAGCGTACAGTCATATAATATATGAGGTAATGCAGGGTCAAGCGTGAGTTTCGGTTATCAGTACGTTGTATAAAGTAAATTATTGACAAATAAAAAAATAATTATTAAGCAATGTCCATTATTTCCGTACATAATAGGTCGGGGAAAAAGTCTTTTCGCATTATACCATGTATGAACTTGTAATAAAATCTTTCTCTCTCTAATAAAATTAGAATTTGGAATTATGTTCTCTAAAATTTTAACTTTCAATTGTACCAAAACCAGCCAGATACAAATACTATAGCCAAAAAAAAAATATTACAAGTTCATACATGCTATAATGCGAAAAGACTTTTTCCCCGACCTATTATGTGCGGAAATAATAGATATTACTTAATAATTATTATTTTTTTTGTCAATAATTGACTTTATACAACGTACTGATAACCGAAAATCACGCTGGACCCTGCATTACCTCATATATTATATGACTGTACGCTGCGCACTCGTCGCGCTCTACCTCAAAAACGGTTGATCGTATAAAAAAAAAGTTTAGACAAAAGTTGTAGAGAATTTTATACTCTACAACTTTGATATCGGTGAAAATATCATAGAAGTGATAGGAACCGAGATATTTGCGAAAAATTGTTTTTCGTGACCTTTGACCTTGAATATCTTAAGACGCGGACAAGATAGAACTTGTGACTTTTGAGACAATATTCAGGGCGACCAAACAAAGGTTCTCACCAATTTTCAGCTTATTATCTTTCATTCCGAGGTGAAACCCCTAATTTGACTGGGCTATAACTATAACTCAGTGCGAAGTCCTGAAAGATTCCGACCACAGCGACTTGTGTAGTAAGACACCAGCCAACCGCGCAAGACATGTTATAGTGCACAAGCGTGTGCGCAAACACAGGTGCACTCTCTATTCCCTAACTCTCATAGCCCGATGGGACGGCAATCCGACACGACCAGAGAGAGATTAAGCGTACGAACCACATTTTACCTTGCGTACCGGAACACAAAAACTGTGATACATATTTCAAAAACGCACATAACATTAAAAAAATCAGTGTGCATTAGGTTCAAACTTGTCACCTTCGACTTGGCAGTCCAGTAGAAAAATCTATATATCTAAAGTAACAAGTACTTAAGTATATAAATGTGTAAATATAATAAAAAATATCGAAAAAGCTAGATATTGGATAGGTTATTTTGTTTGGGACCCCGTATTTTCGATCTACAGATACTCCTATCTATCACAGATGCACTACCACGTCTACCATCTAATCGAGCATCTACGTTACAATTGAGGATGTCTGTTACCATTTTTCTCCAAAGCGGCTTATCGTTCTCAACCGCCTGGGAGGGCTGCAATGTAATGTTACATGTTTTAAACGTTCACGATGACTTTGTTATTCACAAATGAGGGTAAAGCGAGGTGATATGCACAGCATTATAGTCCGTGCGTTATAGCATGGTGCGGGTGACAGTTTCTGTAACGTTTCGTGTCACTCTTGAAAGTTGCTGCGATGTAAAAATTATGACTTATTATTGTAGCTGTATCACATTCGTATTATGCAAAATCGTTTATAACTGTAGTAGATTAAATTAAAGCCGACCAGAATATTCTAGGCTTCAAATAAAATCGAATGAAATGAAAAATAAAGTAAAGTGTTATGCGTATAACGTAACGTCATTGATGTATTTAGTGATGGGATTTACTGCTACGATGGACAGGTTGTCGATGTTATTTTGGAATAAAAAACGAATATCGTGCGTAGTTCAATTTTTATTTAAAAAAAATGTTTAATTATATTGATGAAATAACGCAACATTGTAGGATTGGATATAAAGTTCCTAAGGAAAAAACTCAACATACTAAAACCAAAAACAACTTAACGAAAATGAATTAGAACAAAATATGTGTCGCATACAAGGCGCTAGCACTCGTACTGTCTGCTACGAGTAAACAGAATAAAAAAGAAGAGTAAAATAGAATCATAAACCTCGTTATGATTGTTATATAATATACGAAAATCGACAACAATAAAAACAGATTTTTCTAATGCCCATCACTAATCATGTGGCACTGACAGACGTCAACGTCAAACAGGCAAGTGTCACCCGCACCATGCTATAACGCACGGACTATAAACATTATTGTATTGTTTGACGTCGAGAAGTGCTATAATGTAACCTATTTAAAGTTATCTGGACTTTAAGAGGCGATGACCCCTGACTTTGTTGCGACGTTTTTTCTCAGGCTAGCCTGTTAGGAAACGTCGACTCCAGCGATCTTATTTGAAAAAACAATGCTATTTGCAGAATCAATTTTACGCCTTGGGTTACACTGTGTTCATTCTTTTAGTATACAATGGTTAATGAATATGTGTGAAGATAAGCATTATTATGACATGTTAATCAAGTTTGCTGAGCTGGGTTCTGTTTTAACTGAGAAAACAGGTTTTAATGTCTTCATCTCTCGAGGTTTCCTTCTATGAATAGTCTGACTAATGCTCAAACATCATGAACTATAAAGGCATGATTATGTCGCTAGTCAAACTCGTAACTCAATTAAGCTACCGAGGTCACTGACCGAGAGTTCAAATTATTTCATTACACTTGTTGCACGTGTAATACGTTGAATAATCGGACGATACATATAAATAAGCAAGAGTTAGTACATAAAAGTTAGTATAATTCAGTTATTTATTTTAAACCTAATATTAATCTCCATGTTAATTACTTTTACTATATTTATAAGTATGCTTACCTCAGCCTCGTCGAGTTCTGAGTCGTCATCAGTGTCGGAGTAGATGCGCGGCGCCGGGCCTTTGCGCTCCGAGCCCGACGATGATGACGACCGGCTTGATGATGATGACGATGATCTGGAAGTGTGAGGGGCTGTTAGATACTTTCTATATGGCCTATTGCCTATTATGTGTATATTCAGATACAATTACTTGTTCATGAAAAAATGACTATGACTATGGTCAAACCCTATATCGACAAGTCTAATCTAGAGAAGAGAATTCGAATGAGAATTTTGCTTAGGATCTCTTTGTTATATTATTATAAAAGTAGCTGAACTGCCGCACGATTGCTGTTTTATTTCCCCACCCTGTAGTGTCCTACTGCTGGCCAAAGGCCTCTAAGTCCTTCTACGATTCTCTATCTTGCGCCGCTTCAAACCAGTCCTCGACTGTTTAGAAGAGGCAAAAAAGAAAACCTTGCAATCATTCTATTACAAAAATGCAATGAGATTTATCAATACTGAATACGGTCCAAGAATTTTCTCCAGTGCGCACATTATCAGCTGAAAAGTAAAATGAAGTGAATATCGCTTACCTTGAGGAACTGCTGGACTGCCGCCGTCGACTCCTAGACAGGTAGGATCCTGTCGTTCTGTTTCTAGGACTCGTTGGTACTTCCTTCTCCTCATCGGAGTTCTGAACCATCTCCTCCTACAAACACATTGAAAAGTATGAAATATGGCCATGCTCAGCAACATTTTACATTGTTATCCAAAGGCGAGAAGAGAAAGACTGGCAGAAAAATAATTAAAATAAGATCTAGAATGATCTAACAAAGACACGAAGAAGATATGATTAATGTACAGTAAATTCAAGATTTTTTTTACCTTAATCAGGCCCCTAATTTGCGTATCCTGGTTCAACCAGTCGCTTAACCAACTAAACTATCAAGGTCAATGACCGAAAGTTCAAATCTTTCCATCAAAATTTTTGTCTTACGACGACACTGCTTATACTGTTTCTACCAGTAAAACTTTTTGATAAATTCAATTTTTACGTTAATTTGTCAATACGAAGCTAGTTTTCCACATACCTGGTCACTAAGCCTCTTAGAAGAGTCATCATCCATGAACACAGGCGACGGTATCTTCCTCTTGCGGCGGAAGCTGGGCATCTTGGGGATAGTGGCGCGCAGGCCCAGGCCGATCCCAGCCCCGTACCCGCCTAACTCCAGGCCGAGGTCCCGGGACTCCATGATGGACTTTATTGAGTCCACAGCCTCTTCCTTCTTGACTGGAATGTCCTGCTAATGGTAATAATATTGGTTTGTTATTTTTGTAGCAAAAATTAATCTTACAGTAAGACTACATAAAGAATAGAACAGGAAAATATTTCGACTAGCTTGAATTAACGTTAAAGTCAAATGTTTAATTGTAATTAAGCAATTTAAAGATCGGTCGAACGACGTCGGTCAAACGCGGAACGCGAATACATAATCAATCACACGAGTCAACCTAGTGATTCAGAACAGCTCTTCTTACCATCAAGTTCAAATTCAAGTAGTTTCTCTTCACTTAAATTCAATAATTCAAACCAAACAAAAAATAAATCTATCTTTACCCAACACCAAAAAGTATCATGAAATAGTACTTACAGGAACAGGCTGTACCTGTATCGGCTGACTAGCGTCCTCCTTCGGTTTCGGCTGTCTGATCTTGCGGCTCTGCTCGTCCCACCACACTTCGAAGCTCTTGAACGCTGTGCTCTCTATCATCTTCTTGTTAAAGTCCTTCTTAAGTATCTGCTTGAGTTCTGCTGTGACCCGTTCTATTACGCTGTTAATTGTTGGGTAGTAGGGATTGTCGAGTTCCTGCTAACAAGTGTTGTGTTGAGTGAATATATGAATGAATCTTTAAATATTATTTCGGCAATAAGGAATTTAATCCTTGTGACCCGAATCTGCTTTACACAAATGCTGGTTTTAAGCAAGTATTGAACCCATGACACGTCAGACTCACTGGTATTTGTCATGGTGGCCTATACCAATTGGCTGTTCATGTAAAAGGATTTAAATTATATTTATTGAACTCCTTAAATATTATTATTCAATTAAAATCAAATACATTAAGCAGTCAGCTCAGAGTAAAACATTATACTAAAAGATATTTATTTGGATATCTTTTTTTCTCTTTGGGCAGCACGCCACTGGCTACAGATAAATTTAAACTGTATTTTTCTATTTTTAAAAGAGTGACTTATGGAGTTTCTTGCCGGTTCATCTCCATAAGAATGACATTTTGGAACCGCGCACGTCAGTAACGTTTTGAAAGTGCCTGAAAAGGCTTAGTCGACATAAGAACGTATTGATTATTTTTGTTTTTATAAGCTGTCGTGTTTGTGTGTAGTGTGTACCTGTGCGGGCTGGCTGGTGTCGGCGTAGGGCGGGTAGTGGTGCGGCAGGATGGGCGGCGCGGCCAGCGAGCTGCCGTACGCCAGCGCCGCGCCCGCCAGCGCCGCGCCGCCCGGCGTCAGCGCCGCGCCCGCGTAGCCCGGCGGCGGGTACGCTGGGGATATAGTAATGGAACTTAGGCTTATATTATATTGTATTGTAGTGCACAAGATATACGGCTAATTTGAGGGTTAACATGACACAACGTATTGAACTAGTCACACATATATTATTTTTATTTATCATCTTGAAATTCCTTTTGGACTTGAGCGAGCTTCGACTTGATTTCTTCCTATTTGAGCGATTCGATGAGTGTTAACGCTAGGAGTAAAACAATTTGTCTATGAACCAACATGTCTGGTTATAAGTAACAGAAGTACCAATTTCTTTATCATCAGGTAAAATTCTAACCCAGAAAAGAGTGGCCCGTTTTAGTAATCAAAATACAACTCTTTAATACATAGAAATCAGCTGCAAAAATCTATGCTTTAATGACTTTTATAGAAACACCAGTTTAACAAAAAATACTACGACCGTCACAAAGAAAGTTGCTCTATAACTATTCAGTTACATTAAGCACGAGTATTTAAATAAATATTCTTCTTATATTTAAA
Organism: Chrysodeixis includens; assembly: GCA_941860345.1. NCBI lineage: Eukaryota > Metazoa > Arthropoda > Insecta > Lepidoptera > Noctuidae > Chrysodeixis > Chrysodeixis includens. The sequence goes on from OW796109.1 coordinate 4,366,717, forward strand.
TGCCTTTTTAACTGACTTTAAGAAGAACTTCAAAGTTTTTCAATACGTTTATGTATGTATGTTTGTTACCTGTAGGCGGCCACATAGGCTGGTAGTAGTGCGGGTGCGGGGCGGTGGCCGCGGGCGGGTAGTAGTACGCGTCCGCCGGCACTTGCTCCTCTATCTTAGCCTCCGTCGACGACAGCGATGATAGCGACATCTGGACAATTATATACAAGTTTAAGCAATTTCATGATGTAAACTGAAGATAAAAAAACGATTTAATAGGCATAATTTTTATGTTCGTCGAATAATTTAATGAAAATCTAATACTATTATTTTTTTCGACATCTATAAAAAGTGGTAGGTAGGTAATCCGAACTAAAATTGAATAGCTGGGCTTCTGACGTCACATGCCAATTGACAGACAGTGCCTGAATAAAACGTTGACTTGTGACGCAGTGATATTTGGTATGTAGTTAGCTCAGCTAATGTGTTAATCCAGGGTGTTAGCTAACTTAGCTGACACCCTGGATTAACACATAACATTAACTTAGCTGACATAGGCTAGTTTTAGCCGACTGCATCAGAGGAAGAAATATTTTTGCACCTATAACCGATATTCGCGCGAACCGAAGTCTCGGGCAACAGCTAGTCAAACATAGTTCCATAACCTGCAAAAACAAATAATAATAATTAAAAGTACCTGATCATCATCCAAGTTATCCTGGTTCTTGTCGTGGTCGGCGGCGGGCGAGCGCTTCGGTTCCTCGCCGGTGAGCAGTTCGTCCTCGGACGACGATATGTCCGAGCCGATCTTATCCAGCTGCGGGAACTTCTTGCGGGGAGCGGCCGGCGCGGCGTTCGCTTTCTATATGGAGGAAACGATGGATTGGGTAAATAGGTTTTTTTTTAATAATCAGATAGTATGATTAACTAAGTTTTTTTTTAATAATTTCAGTATTTACTTCATTTGGTAAGTCATCTGAATTTGCATCTGCATTTTTTTATTACACATTACACATTTGTTTATCAATGCACATTTTATGATGTGATGTTCTGCGACAGACGCATTTCGTAATAAACAAAGATCATGCACAATTCAACTTTAAATGTTAAGGTAATTTTCTCAAACGCGGCACAACACAAAAATTCGTTAATCGTCAGGCAAATCTCATGTTAAGCTCTGTGATTGGTTATATGTTTTATGATCAGCCAATCACAGTCATGCTCAACTGAGCAAATTAACTGATTTGACAGCAAATTCAATTGATCAGCCTTTCAGAATCGGGGGTTTATCTTGTTGAGGGTAATCTCACCTTTTCCACAGAGTGATGTAGGCAGTCGAGGTAGACCTCCCGCGAGAGGTACGGCGAGGGCGTGGTGGACAGCGGCTCGGGGTCCACGTCCTTGTTTGAGCACAGCGATATTATACTCTCACGGTCATCGCTAATCGAACCTGAGAGAAATATAAAGAGCATGTTATTCATCAAGGGCTATTTAATAATAAGCCTAGTTAGATTAAGGGGGGATAAAAGGATAATCTTTGCATTGTAGAGGGATAATAAGCAGAGCAGTGGCATGGTATACCCGATATTAAAGAGGGATACTGACCTCGACATAAGTGCGGGCAATCATTTTTACAGCCGTTTTCAAGAGCGACATGTCTTTGTCAAGTAAAATTTGTCAACTAAAGACAAATAGACATTAACGAACTCTAGTTCAGTTCCTAACTTGCTATATTATTATAATGTAAAAGAAAGACGTGTTGCTGGGGAGTTCTTCGCGCCGTTTCTTTTTCCGTATCAAAAGCACAGGAAGCGGTGAAAGGTGGACGATCTATTATAATTTTGACATTCAAAAAGTGCTACATTGTAGCCCAATTTGAATAAATGACTTTTATTTTGATTAGTACACAGTTGTTAGTTTTATATGAAGCTCTTACCGTCATCATCGGAAGGCGGGTTGTGCGAGTCGAGGTCGGGTATGTTGGCGGGCAGGCGCTCGTCGTCCTCCTCCTCGGACGAGATGCCGAGCGCAAGAAAAGGCGGCGCCAGACCACCGCCTGTCGACGCGCCTTTTAACAGCATCGCTATCCTGTGGGCAGGAGTTGGTTTTAAGGCAAGTGGGTATAATGATGGGTTCACAATTACAGAGTAAAATTGCAACGCAGTATTCTTATCCCGAAGTCAAGTATTTTTTTTTGGCATGTAATTTTTGGAATAAGGTGCGTCTTTGGCAAGCTACATGACTGACTAGTAATTTCAAATCTAGCTATCAAATGTACACAATGTTTGCGAGCGCGTGCTTATTTCTTATACAATGTATTACTTTAGTAACCTTAATTTAAAACTAGATGGCGTTGAGTGAATATTGAGGACTATTTTGTATAGAAAAACCAGCTAACCTAGCGGCAGCAGTGCGACACAGCATTTCTTAACTCAAGGGTAATTAATATTGTTTTTCAGTTAGGGACATCAATTAGAAAACCATATTTGTTTCGACTGACTGATAAATATTTGTGTCTTGAGCACGATCATTTGTTCCGTGTCTGGGTTTAATTTATCCATAATATGTTACATACTTATTATAGATAAATATATAAGTACGTTTACCAGTTGTCTAGTACTCATAACACAAGTTATTTTCGTATACTTCATTTGAGACTAGATGGCGTTGTGGGAATGTTAAGGAATATTTAATATACCTAGTGTCCAAGTCGACGTTCTTGGGTTCGTCAGCAGGCGGCGGCGGCTTGGGCTCGGGCTCCTTGCTGTCCGTGCTGTCCTCCGGCGGCCGGGGCTCCACCACCTCCGCCACTTTAGGCTCCATAGGAACTTCCTATGTTATACAAATCAACATATTTTAATTGTAAGAGCATTGGACTTTGGACTTCACTTGCCCTTGACAGAGAGAAATGAAAAGAGGGAGGCCTTTGCGCAGCAGTGGGACAGTATAGTTATATAGCCTTATAATAATAGTAATAAGGGTGACACTCAAGAGTTTTCAAGGTATTGAAGTAGTGCCTAGTTAACTGTTCAAGCTTCCTTTAAGTTAGTTTTAAAAATTTCATTTCTATTTTTTCTTTGGTATTTGAATTAAATTTCATATCGACTAGGCTTCTGAAATCATGATTCACTGTATTATGGAGATTTCGTTGCAAACTGATCGAATATGGTTAAAATATGATTCCTATTTATTACTGTTAGATATTTTATACAGATATTGAACTTGATATAAACAAACATCTAAAGACATTTATGTGCTTGATATACTAAACATGCTGTAGTAACTTTTGGTACTAACCACTAACGTTTAGCAATAAGGTTGAGTTTCTCGATTTGCTCTTCGGGTTTTCTTAAATAAGGCAACAGAAGGTTTCGATACAAAGATTCACAAGCGACTACTGCTTTTCGAATTCATAGAGGTCAGGCAGACGTCATTAGAGACAAAATTCGTTGGCTATCAGAACCTTGGATACCTCGCATTCCGAAGGCTTTATGAGATTGATAATGCAAACAAAACTCAACTTTATTTACATGCAACATACAAGGAGTTACAACTTAATAATACATATAACACATCGCAATGCATTTATTTCTAGCACAGGCAGTGATACATACATGCTAAAAAGGTTAGTAAAACATGCAGGTGATATGATTTGTCTATGATACCATGCGGTGAATGACCTATTACTTACTTTATAAATATGTGTGTATGTATACAAATCAATATATTTAAGTAACCTAGCATAAAATAGTGTGCAGTTGTGTGCATATATTTCTAAGTACATAATTTGTGCATGTTTCCACAATACCGACGCAACTACGTAACTACAAATATTTTGTTCCATCACATTTAATATTGCAAAATTTGAAGCTTATATTTACAACAAGATTCCATTTTCCTACATACTATCCTAATTGTAATCAATCTAGATTACAATTAAATACTGGTTCCATATTTGTATTGGAATTCTTAAAAAAATATATTTGATGTTTATATTTAATCAAAAATCCCTTTCATTTTGGCAGATTATGTAATAAATTATTTACTATTCAATCATAAATGGGTGTGATATGAATGTTTGGAGATACTAGCCAGACAAGAATCTAATTCCTCAATGCAGACATCATTTGAAAAAAAATATAGAAGAAAATTAATTTTCCTTTATATTATAAGATTTAAGTAACAGACCAAAATAACGTTTAATTTGAAATCCATTGTAAACATAAGCTTATAACACTATCACGTGAAGCAAGCTGATACAGTACAGTAGAGAGGTGTGTGCGTGCGTGCGAGCCGACCTTATCCTTGTCCCGGTCGCGGCGCTCCTTGGGCTCGGGCGAGGGCGCGTCGCGCGTGGCGGGCGTGGCCGGCGCCGCCCACACCGGCGTGGCCGACGAACGACGCTCCAGCTTTGTGTTTGCCAGTTTATATATATTTACACCGGTTTGTATGACATTACAATGCTTGAGATGCCTCTGAGCATCTAACGGGAGGCTTTGGCCACCTGACTAAATAAATATATGTGTATGCTTATACTTTGTTAAAGAGAATAAATATTTTTCATTTCATTTAAGACTGTCTAGAACTTCCTTGGTTAAGAATTACGAATTCACTAAAACGGTAATAGTACAGCATAGTATTAAATTGAATTATTATGTAGTGACAACGGCTTAGATTTTGATCTGAATCTGTTATCTAAAAATGTTTTTTTTACTCATAGCTATATTTTAAGGTGTTTTCATATTTTACGGAAATAATCACGCAAATGGGGGTCCCCAGTAGGCGTAATTATTGCAATAAGTGCACGATGTGCTTATTGCAATAAATAAATTTATAATTTATAAGTTGTCCTAACATCATAATTACAATAAATATATACAGAATAAGTGAGCGAAGTATGAATGATGTGGACCAGCAGTGTTAACGCTTTTGAATGAGAACCACATGATGAGGATGATACAATGAGAACCGCTGTCAAAGCCTCGAGCTGTTAGTATTAGTACACTCACTGTTATGGGGACTTCAAATAACACATTATTGTCATAACACATTTACTGCAGATATCAATACATTTTTTCACATGTAATTGATAGTTTCAAAAATATAGAAAACATTTATTTTTGCTTGTTCATTTTAAAACTTATCAATCTGTAGTGTTAGGAGACCGAATAACTAACTTATAATTAAAAAGAAAAAAGTCCTTTTATACCGCGTTTAAGTGTGAGTGGTACTTACATGTGAGTGGTGGTGGGAGGTGTGGTGCGGATGTCGCCAGTCCCCCCACCACATGCTACTGCCGCCCGCCGCTGTGCCCGCGCTGTAGCTGTAGCCGTAGCTGCGGGTGGTATAATTCACTAGTTAGTAACGTCTTTGAAGATTAAAAAAACGAACCTGGTGTCGAATTTCTAAACTATTCTAAGATAGCACAGATAAATGTTAAAGAAAAAACGTTAGGAAACCCGGCTTCCAAGTATTGACATCTGAAATGCTAACGCGAGTGGAGCAAGTGTGATGATCATTTTTCAATCAGCCTTTATGTGGAAACAGGTGTTTGGCCACCAGCTGTGGAAAAGGCTAACCTACGTAACGCTTTATTGTTTAAAAATCGAATTTACTCTTACTTTTTTTTTACTATACCTACTATGAGTAGGTACCCTAATAGATATTTCAACTAGGTAGGTATGCATATTTTAGACGACAAACGGGACCTTTTCGCGATATAATTCAATATTTATTTTCTCCCTATGGAAGGTAAGTAGGAATGAGTAATAGAGGTTACCTTTGCTGGTAGTAGGGGTCGTAGGGCAAGGCAGCGGGCGCGGTGTGCGGCGCGTGCGGTGCGTGCGTTGCGTGCGGCGTGTGCGGCGTGTAGGGCACGTCCGGTGCGTGCGAGGCGCCCGCGTACGCCGGCTCGCTCGTCTCGCTCGTGCCACGCGCGTAGCGCTCGCGGTAACGCTCCCTGTACATCACACACAGTTATCTATGAATGTCATATTAGATGTGAAGAAAACTTCTGATTGACTAATAAATTATACACTATGACACAAACGTTAAAAAAAGTTTAAAACGGTATATGATATGATAAAATTCAAAACTTAAAAAATAAATGTTTTGCACACTCAGCGACAACGACAACAAAATATAATAATTAATAGGGTTAGTATTACCTTCGTCGGCATTTCCTTTTACATCGTTTGCTTGGAAAATAGTAGTTGATAATTAGGATAAAATTATTATGATTAGTAGTAACACAGAATAAAAAATCACACAAGATCTGACACAGTAACTTTATCATACAGTTACAACCAAAATTAGGTAATGTTTTTATGGCAAAATTAATTTTAAGTTAAAAATACAGCTTGAGAATTGATTTCATAACTCATACATAGTCTTCGTTTGTTTGATTAATACAATGTGGATATACAAATCTCAAAATTCATATACCCGCTCAAAAATTACAAACCATTTGTGAGAACTACCAACCAGTCCAAATTTACCCTATTGCTCTTATAATTTTAACTTCATTTAGATATAAAGACTTACCGGTCTCGATCTCTATCGCGGTCCCTGTCCTTGTCCCTGTCTCGCTCACTCCTGCTGCGGTGCCGGTGTCGGTACTCTCGCTCTTCGTCCGACCACCGCTGGTTGCTGTCGCTGACGTGCTCGACCTCCTTGTGAGAGGCGTGCGTGCGAGGGTACAGCTCCTAGGAAAGTTATTATAGGATGGTTATAATTTTTGGAAATAAACTAAAAAAAGTTAATAAATAGTCCTAGTGTGAAACGACATTAAATTTACAGGCATTGGGAAGAACAAAGCATAATTTGTAGGGGAAAGAAAATACAAAAGGTATCAACCCGCAGCTAGATTTAGGTATAGTGGTGGTCAATGATATCAGAAACAAATCCGAAATAGGGTTACAGGTGGAAGTCAAGTGCTGAATAGTGTAAGATTATTATGAATAGTGCAAATTATTAGTAGTGAAACCAAGAAATGCTGAGGTACATAGCAAGAGTGATACAGAAAGGATCAATGCTAATTCTGGACGATCTTCAGGACAAGTAAACATGAGATTGGTTTAGGCTCAACTTAAAACTGTTTGATCATGTTAAGATAGTTTGAAAGTTTGTGACACCACTATAGGATTTAAATTCTGGTTTTCTTTTTTTGTGGTGTGGCTTATTTGGGTAATTTATTTAAAGAATTTTCAAACAGTTGTAACAATATCTAAGTCTTAACAATAAGTTCTCACCTTTTCAGTAATCTTAGCTTCTTCTAATCTTTTACTGAGCGTAGGATCTACCTTCGGAGGCCGTACTTCTTCAACAACTACTGGAGGTTTGACAACCGTAGGGGCAGGCTGGGGCTTCTTGTCAACAGTCTTATTTTCAAACATTTCGTGAACCTTTTTACCAAAAGCATCGTGGAAGACATCAAGCACCTAAAATGTTTATTTTGGAATAATTTAAAGATAAAGTGAAAATATACTCATAGAATTTATTCCCGCAAAATATCTCAAGTTTAAGCTTAATAGTTTATTGATTTCTTTACCCGTCATTAATGTACACAACAAACAAAAAATGATATAAGTATAACCCAAAAAAAATTTACTTATTATAACTTGTTTGACAGCGGATCAGCAATGTCTTTCCCCAATGTTAACAAAATACAATATTAAGTTTCTGGTGAAATATGTATTGGTATAAAAACAAGAACAGTTCTTATAATTGTTCTAAACTCTGTTTGTTTAAAACAACAAACACGTCACACATTACTACATGAAAATTAGTCCCCAATTCAAAGTAGTAACATTAAAAAAAAATGTGTATTAAATAACAAAAAGACTATAAAAAAAAGCAAAATTAAGAAAATTTATGAAATGCATCATCATAGTATTTATAAATAAAAAGTATTCATACCTGGCCCATGACTGATTTTCCATTATATTTTTCTATACATTGCTTTGCATGTTTTACATCTTGAAACACTACTCTTGCAAATCCCAAATGCCTGTTCGTAACCGGATGGTAATATATTATCAATTCCTCATTTGGACCAATCTTATTCATCATGTCTGACAAAAATGTTTTATCTATGTTGTCATTTAAATTAGCTATAGTAATTTCCAGTTGTGGAGGTGTTCCTACATAATTATTATCTATTTTAAACCTGAAAAGAAAATAAATCAACTTTAAAATTCCCACTTCACACAAAAACTTTATGTTGGCACTACTGTCAGAAATGTTAAAATAAAAACAAAGGAGATTTTAACCAAAATTACATTCATATAACTGTATTTACTTAATTAATAACTATTTATCTTTCCACTTTATCTAAACAATCACAAAAAAACACACACATAACCTGACTTTGTTAGATATGTAACCCGAGAAATGACTTTTAGGAAACCTATAAGATTTATAGTTATAAATGCATCTCAAATCAGTTTAAATGTCTAAACTTATACATTTGTATCGGTTTCTAGTAATATATCACAATTTGTCTTGATTTTGACACAATTATACAAGCATTTGTCATGAAATAGTGAAATGTTTTGATAATGTCAAATAACGCTTGACAATACAACAAAGTGCAGTGTTTTTGAGTACCTAGGGACAGGCAAATCAGCTGGTTCTAGTCTATTCCAGATCCTTGAGAGCTGTGAGCGAGGGTCTCTGCATTGTACAGGTGGATATGTGGCATCTCCAGGAACACTACCATCATATCTGTACAGTTTGTTTGCTCCCTTCACCAGAAATGGGTCCATGAGCAGTTTGTAGTTTTTAGGTGCTTTATGAAGCACCGCATTGTGACCTGGAGTTTTATGCTCCATTCCTCCATTCATTCTGCAAGACAAAACAGTAATAATGTTTTATAAAACATAACCTCAACTTTTACAACAAATAATTTTTCTACATAATAATCAAATACAGGCACTTTTTGGCTGTATCAGACATTCGAAAATGTCGAAATTACACGTAAATCCATCACCTTTCTATCAAAACGAACCTGAAATGTTTATAAAACAATATGTTAGGATATCGTATAGATTCCAGTTTTATGTCGAATACTGGATGTTAGACGCAATGCCATTTTAAACCATGTATCAATTAATATTTTGCTAATTTAAATTACACAGCTGCTATTCGAATTACTTTTATTTAACACCACAATATCGAAATATAAAATAATTTTCTACAGCAAGCTCTCTCCATGGTGACGACCAGTTCAGAGCTGACTAGTAGATAAAAACATACTTACTTTCTATTCTATTACATATGAATAAAGCAGCACATTTAATATATCGCGGTATAATAAAAACATTACTAACTATATTTTTATTTATCTTTAGACAAACATTTTAATGAAATATTCAGTTGACTACTTGCACAATGTTTATCATGAAGTATACTTTTAAGAAGCTACACTATGTATGTCTTTTTACGTCAAAAATCTCATTCTTCATGGACAGTTATTGGTTCCGTTATGTTGCCTACTTGGTTAATGTCATTGTCAGTGTTTTTTTTATTAAAAGATGTTGCTAATGTAAAAATTATCAAAGTCATTACAAGTATCGATTTGCTGTACAGTTATTTCTCATAGCAGACTTATTTGATATTGATGTTTATCACAATCACAATCATCAATACAAAAAAACCTGGATTCTAAAAACATTTATTTGCTATTGAAAAGCATCCCACGAAAGCAACTTGAACAGAGGGCAAAAAACATATGTGATATTTCTAAAACTTGGCAACATTGATTCATTGCCTATCGGTCGTTGCATCATCGATTTAGGTAACTTTTTGCTAAAAAAACACATTTCTTGCTACTAGAGAAGTGGTATTTCAAGTAATCTGTAAGATTATCGTTTGTAAACTCAAGTGTTTCATAGTGAATCTCATTTTCAGACAAAATGTCCAAGAAAAACATTATTCCTGTGGTCAAGGCTGAAGAGGAGGCCGAAGAAGAAATGGTCGATCCCCAGACCCACCTAAGGGTAAATATATATTATAGATCAATAAGGCTTCTAAAAAATAAATTTTGAATGTGATGCATATGACTTTTGTTAGAGATACTTTTTATAACCTCGCTATTATCATAGGACCTGGTCTTGCATTGTGTTATCTGATGCTCTGACAACTTCTATACCTTGTAAAATATAGCTTGATACCTGTGACGTTTGTCGGAATGACATTACTAGGGATGGAGGCGTGTTTCGTAGCTTATCGATGTCTGTGACGTCATGAGTTTTATTAAAAGTGACATTGTAGTCATTGTCATTGTAAAGATGTAAATTAAAAATAAATGTATTTGTAGTTGATTTAAATGAAATAAAACAAAAATAATTCAAAATGATCGCGCAAACGGATCACAAATTCGCGACACTCACTATTCAAAACAGTCTTTTTTTGTCTTTTCGGTATTTTGGCAAACAAAAAAAAGGGAACACCAAACAAAGTAACACAAATAACACCATAGTAACACAAATATCAACAAAACAATGGTAGCGTTTACAAGGCGTCTGCATCGCGTCAGCACTCGTACTGACTCAAAAACGATGGCGCCCGCTTGTTTCCAGCACGCGAAACCATTATTGCCAAACTAAATAACTACATTTTATACTAGTGAAATTTTCATAGTATTATTTTATCGATAATCATCTGTCAGTCACTTGCACGTCCCTAGAGTGCATTTATAAAGTAAGCTAAGAACCAAAAATTATTTAAGAAATATTAAATATTATTTAAATTACTCATATTTTTACTGGTATCTTTATAATTACATGATTGCTTTTAAAAATGCATTTTATTTTTATACACAAACGTCGTTTTTATGTTAAAAAATTTGAACATTTAAAAATAAAATTTGGGTTGTAGCTGTCTTCATAAAACGTTCGGTAATGTCACAGGTATCAAGCTATATTTTACAAGGTATAAAATTAATTTGGAAAACCACAAGTATAGTGAAATACAGCGTCAAAATTGTAGCTGTATAGGATGTTTACATTTAATGTTATGGTACTTATTTCTAAAGGCATTGTTTTTAATAATGTAAGCTAGATTTAGTCTTCTTTCCTTTATATAATATGGATAAATAACTTAAGACTTTCTGCCAATTGTATGTACCTCAATAACTATTTAACAGATATTAAAAAAAAACCATAGTTATCACACAAAACCTAACCTTTATGTCAATGATCATACCCTCGGCCATAGGCAGATGAGGACACCCCAGTTGATTACCACTGGGATACAAAAAAAGAAGGTATATGAAATTGCTAATATATTTCCTTTTAATAGTCCTCAATCAATAAATATTACTCTACAGGGGCATCTTTAAAAAATCTCATTACAATTCCCGCTGTTTTAAGTCAGAACTAGCAAAATCAATTTAACTCTTATAATGGTAATGTAACTAATTCTTGTGTTACATTACAATTCGCATTATATCTTTTCGATTCATCTAAGTGTGATGCTACATAACTTTATTTATATTCCATCCGACCCACTTAAATTCAGAGTGTCCTTGACCCTTCCTTTTCTTTCTTTAATTGATGCACCAGATCACTTAAAATATTTTATAGCCTAGATAATTAAAAAAATTTGTTAAAGAAATGAATATCCATTACTTTATTTTCTGACACTAAACAAAATTAATAAAAGACTTGAAAATGATCAGCTATGTATTAATTCCTGACTATGAGGGTAGTGCATGATTCATTTTGCAATTTATAAAGATCAATTAAGTATTATTTTTTCTTGTTTATAGATTCTTTATGTTCAGATACTCAAGAAATGAAAAGGTTTTCTTAATTCTCTAATTAAGTTGAGTTTGTTTTATTTTTGTAAGTTTAGCTTAGTAGCAATAGTTGTATACTAGAAAATGTAATTTATTTGTCATATGTTACCCATTTCATTCCTTTCATCCCCTTTGTTTCCCATTTCATTTGTTGTCATGTGAATTCGATTTTGTTAATGTATTTTTTCACTACCCTAGCCCATGTCAATGTTAGCTTGAGATGATTAAAGTTGGTTGTCTTCACATCATAATTCCAACTGCTATATTTAAACTGAATAACACAACTATCATGAATTTACAGGAGGTGTGCTCACAGAAACCAGATGCCCAGAACCATTGGGCCAAGTACCAGGAGTGCAATGATCGCGTACACTCCCGCTCCCAGACCGCCGAGACGTGCGAGGAAGAACTCATCGACTACCTGCACGTCCTCGACAAGTGCGTCACTAAGGACCTCTTCAAAAGGCTAAAGTAAATTAATTATAATTTTCTGCCCCGAACTGCCACCCAACACCTAACTTATGTTACAAAGTAATTCGTTTCAATAGTTCACTGGTACAAAAGGGTAGATGTAGTTTTAGCAAATTTATTTATGTACCAAGTATGAGGATCGACAGTGTTGAAGTTTATTGTTTATTTGTAAATAAATAATCGCCGTTTATTTCGTCTTTTATTTAACAATACAATATTACTTAAATAATATATGTTGTAAAGTTGGTAATAAAAAAGCGTATTGCATATAATGTTTTTATTATAGCAAATATAAAATTCTGAAAAGGAATTTCGTAGTAATAAAAAAATAATTTCAAAAAATAAGAGAAAGCTCTGAAACAAATAAAATGGCACTCAATAAAACGAATAAGGTGTAATAAACATAATTTATACAGAGTGTATTTCCATAAACCTGTGCACAGTATCGGAATGTCAGAACAAATGCTAAATATCATCAAATGTTACTTTTACAAATTGTAAACATTGTATAATAGTTGACTTAAACCTAAGCATTAAAAGTATACATTTCAGTATTTATAAAATTCCTATAACTAAAGTAATGAAATTGACTTTAAAAGTTACAAAATGCAATGAAATTGATGCAGGAATAAATCTTGCGGACCAAAACGAGAATTGGAGAACAAAATACTTAACGCATATTAAATCACGCATCAAATTATTAATTTTAAAACTGTAATCTCAGTGTTATCGAATAACGACACGGCATTTGAATGCCCTTATCACGTCTACGCAGGAATGCATGTAAGTCGCTGGCAGTAATGTATCAAATAACTATTATTAATTCGTATTTTAGCCAGCGCACAGACTACCTGCGCACATGCGATATTTTGTAAGTAGATACAGTGGAATAGAACTATACTAAATAAAATAAACTTACATCTACATAAATAAACATATGTGAGACATTTTCATGTGTGAACATTATAAGCGATATAAAATTTGAACAATAATACCAACAATATACAATAAATAAACCAATATAATATAATCAATATGTTAAAGCTAAAATATGGAAACAAAAGCACGTTCAAAACTTTGGCATAATTTAGTAAAGAAACAATTTATGTCGTAAAAAGATCGGAGGCACTATTTTTAAGTATCTAATGGACGCGCTCTTGGCTTTCAAAGATTACACTCTAGGCTTTATATAGTAGGGTATACTTCGCAACTAGAAGTCAACTGTGACCTTAAAAGCTTAACTAAATCACATTGTATCTCATATTACTTTTGATGCATAACAATATATTCATACCTAACAGACAACATTCCGCCTGTCTGAATTTTAAATAAATTTCAATAAAATGAGTAAGGAAAATGCCTCTAGACATCATAATACACGTACTTAGGCTCTATAATAATAGGAAAATAACTCAAAGCAATTAGTTGTGATCTAGCCTCTCTTGAAACCATGAGAATTATTGCTTGTCCTAGTCACTGGGGTGTGTCTATGATTTATTTTCGCAATAAAAGATTTTATAAAAACTACGCGACTAATGGTCATATTAAAAATCGCATACCGCGTTACGAATGGGTTACATTTAGTTTATATACCTGATGGGCATGCCTAGGCTACGAAACTAGACAGCTTACGCCGGAATGTTGTGGACGTGAGAAGGCACAGTGTATGTGTAGTGTCGTAGTCTGCTGGTGCCTTCAGGTGTTCCAACCAATGATGGCTTGCATACAAGTGTTCCGCCAGTGCCGACGAGTGACGTCACTAACTCGCGCCGACCTGCAGCACGTTGAAGCAGATCTCGCACACCCGCTGCGGCTTGTTCATGCCGAACTTGAGGATAGGGACGTCCTGGCTAGAGCATTTGTTGCACAACATACGCCCGCAATGCCGACTGAAATAACAATGTTGTATAACTACAATTACTAGATCATTAACATAAGATAAAGTGACTAATAAGTATAGGGATGATACGAAAATGAAATATCTAATTAGTCCGTCAGAGATAATTAAAAAATAATGGAAATGTTTGCAGAGCATAATAAAAATTCTTATACAATATTATTTATTAACCAACAAAACAGACATTTAAAAAAGGTTGTCATCATCCCTATAATACTATTAATGTACAGTCTACTCATTCCAGGCAGTCTACTGGTACTAGGCAGTACCATCTAGAACCCTAGTGACTTAAACGCCTTATCATTCACTTGTTAACCCTCAAAGAGCAGTTCGGAGTTTATAGTAAGTGTAACATATGGACATACCAGTGGTGTTTCCTCATGGTGAGCGTGAACTTGGTGCCGCACTCCTGGCACAGGTCGCTCTCCGCCCACGGCGCCTCCGCCGGCAACACGTCCAGCAGGCGATGCAGCAACTGCTTCGTTGCCACCTACGGAAGCACGAAACATTTAGTTATTATAATGAATATAGGATAAATGTTATTTCTGTTACATGTCATATTTAAAAATATAAGCTCGACGGAATCGACATTTACTAACTGGCTACCCCGAGAAAAAAATATCAAAATAAATTCAGGTTTCATGGCCGCTTTCAAAGTCCAGACAATAAAGTGTTTCATTGAGTAAATAAAGCTCAGTGTCAGTCAAAAACATGGCTTTGGATAACCAAGATGACTAAAAGTATTCGACTTGTCAAAGTACCTACTTATAATCAGGGAAATCTTGTAATAAAAAAAAGTTGTCAACCTTAACAGTTGACCTTATCCTTTACATGATAAGGTCAATTATTAGCGTATACGGGCGCATATGAATGCTCCATAAAGCAAAAAAAATATATAGTCTAAATTATTTGGACAAACTCTTGTATGATACATCTATCCGTCAAATTATACTAGAACACACTTACTTGATAATTAAATATAGATATTCCGTCCTTGTTCTCCTGCGCGAGACAAGCGCCCGCTCGCACTAGCACGCGACACATCGCGCCCTGACCATTCATGTACGCTAGGAGCAATGGAGTGTTACCCTGTAAAAAAAAGAAACAAACAAAATAGAGAGTTTTACATCAAATAAAACTTACCTTTTATTTTTTTATCAATATCCGGAATCCATCTTGAGTCAAGCACCTGTCTTTCAGCCTGTTGATAGCGACTTCCGTTTCCTCTCCGTTGGTGGCGCCCTCTACACTTACCGTTGGTACTAAATATTCAAGCGCGCCTCAGGTGATCACCCGATTTATTTGTCATTATGGAACTCATGATGCACCAGGTAGGCCTTACCTGGATTCCGGATATTGATGAAAAAATAATAGGTAAGTTTTATTTGATGTAAAACTCTCTATTATTTGTTTTGTATCAATATCCGGAATCCATCTTGAGTGATGTGTTTGTTATCACCTGGTGCGCTAGACCCAAAGACGCTATAATGTGTTTAAGGGTTTGGATTAATAAAATACAATATCGAAATAAGATAAGTGTATTACAATAATAACTTCTGGTATGACAAACAATTAGTCACAAAGCAAAATAAATGATCTTTATATATTAATAAGTATTTTTAATCAACAGGTTCAAAATAATTAGACAGAGATGTAGGATTATAGGTAACACTTTGATCATTGTGATTCAACAGTTCTCTTTGATAATAATTCTGGAAGGTGTGAATCGTTTTCCAGTTACCAGTTGCAAGAATTTGGTCAATAGGAAAATTCTCTACGAAATTGAGAGAAGCAACTGCAGATCTTACTGATCCTGGAGTTGCATCAATACCAGCAGCTTTTAAAAGAGATCTTACCCATCCACCAATTACAGTTCTAGACGCCGGCTTAACATCCCCTTTAACTGTTATAAACAAATGCGTTATATTTCCTCGACGGTTTGAAGTAATACTTATTAATTGTTTCAACCAAAAAATCAGATTTAATTTTTTATTAGGATGTTCTCTAAGCCTCCATCCAGACTGTCTATGGTTATGGTTGTCTGTTTTTGAACCAAAAGCTGGCCACAATACAATAGTCGAGCCTTCATCGACAAAGTTATCGGTATTAATTCGCAACAGAGTAAGGTCGTGAACCCTACGACCTGATGCTAACAATAAAAGAGTAGCCACATGCCTTGATACGTGAAATATGTTACTTTCATCACAATCGTATGCACTCATGTGTTGCAATAAGACCTTAGGGTTCCAGATAGGTGGTTTAGCCGCTTTTTCTCTTGCAACGGAAATAGCTTTTAAAATATGTTTTATAAAGAAATTTGAAGACAAATCAGTACTAGACGTTATGTGTGTGAATGTTGAAATAACAGATTTATGTACCAAAATAGTCCTGTATGCAAGACCTATATCACAATGCAAATGTGCTAGATATTGAGCTACCTGCTGAACATTAGGATATTTAAAATCAATTGAATGAGACTCACACCATCGCTGCCATCTGCGCCACACTGGTCTGTAGGTATTGATTGTGGAGCCCCTCCAGCTCGTCATGAACAATTTTTTCTCCTGATCTGTCCAGTCCTTCAAAATATCTTGCCACCCGAAATCAGCCATGCTTCCAGATGTAGGTCCTGCACTTGCGGCGGGTGCATCCCTGTTCTGGTGTCTATTAGAGAGCTGGGTAGATCTGGAATCAGATAAGGCGGATGTCGTGCTCTCCGCTGCACATCCGCCTGCCAAAATACCTTGCTCCACTTCGGTGCAATCAATATATAGTCTCCGCTGGCTTGATTCAGGTGTTGGAGAACTCGTGGTATCAAATTTGGTGGTGGAAACAGCCAAGCAAGGTCGTAACGCCACTGAAGACAGAATGCGTTGTGGTGTTCCGCTTCCGGATCGATGACGTCTGGTGACACGTACCTTGGAACTACGTGAGCTGTGTTTGACGCAAAGAGGTCTATGTCCGGCGTACCCCACATTTGAAATATTGATGACGTCGCTGATCTCAGGAGATGCCATTCCGGACAAGCCTTCTGACGAGAAAGAGCATCTACTTCGGCATTGAACCTGCCCGGAAAATAATGTGCCGTCAGATGAATGTTCCTTTTGTCTAGAACCGCAAGCAGTTGTTGAGTCTGATACAACAGTTTCTTGGATTTGGTCCCTCCCTCCTTGTTGATGTACGAAACTACTGTTCGATTGTCGGTTTGCAGCAGTACCTGTGCATCTTGAAGTTGCTGCTGGTTCTGACGTATCGCTGCGTAAACGGCGAACATCTCTTTCCTGTTGGCATGCCATGTCTTTTGAGGATTTGTCCAGGTTCCCCACATATTCGTATCGCCGAGTTGAGCCCCCCATCCGATGTCTGATGCGTCTGTGGTCAAAAGTTGTGACGTCACTGAGCTCAAATGTATCGGCATCGACATTCCTATGGCCTGACACCACCACTCCATCTCTAATCGAACTGGTTGAGGAACCGTCACCGACCGATACGGGTGCTTCACCGACAGATGTCGACTGTAGTATTGCAGAGTGCGACAGTGAAGGCGGCCTCTCGGAGTCACGAACGTTGCAAAGTTGAGTCTCCCCATTAGCGTTTGGTATTGTTTGAGGGACCACTTGTCTAACTGAAGCTGTTGGTGAAGTGCTTTGCGTAGCGTTAAGCACTTCGGTTCCGACAGGGACTTTGCGTTGCGTTTTGTGTCCCATGTAATGCCGAGAAACTCGAGGCATTGTGTTGGAACCAATACAGACTTTTTGAAGTTTATTGTCCAGCCTAGTAAACGGAGTATCTTCACAGTGAACGCGATGTCGTCCTCCAGCTGCGATTTCGACTGGTTTGCCAAAAGAAAGTCGTCCAAATAAACTACGCACCTGATTTTGTGACTCCTCAGGAATTCTGCTACCCAATTGGTTATTGAGGCAAACGTTCTGGGTGCCGATGAAAGACCAAACGGTAAACACGTCATCTGGAGTAGTTGGTGCTGGTGTAAATTTTGATGATAATTTAACCTCAGAAACCTGCGATGTTGCTGAGCGATGGGCACGTGGAAATATGCTTGGCTCAGATCCAGCTTCGTCAACCAATCCCTTTGCTGTAGAAAACTCGGAACACGGAAGTGACTGAATAGTTGAAATGGCTTGGCTACTATAAACTGGTTTAGTTTTTTCAAATTGAAAATAGGGCGGAAGGTCTGATCTGATTTTGGTACCAAAAAGAACGTGGAAAGGTAACTGGGCGTCAGTTCTGCAGGTTCCAGTACTCCCGACTCGAGCATGTTTTGGATTTCTATGGTCATACTGGGAGAGGTTTTGGTTTTGTAAGATTTCAAAATTGTAGGACTCGGAAATATTAGCGGCGGCTTGATTATAAAGGGTATGCGTGTCCCGTTTAACAGTCGGCATATTTTGTCTGGCGCACCCAGATTGCTCCAAGCATATTGAAATTGCTTTAGACAGCCGCCTTGAAATGTCCGAAAGTCATTCGCGACGCCTGCTTTTAGAAGCAGACTGCGATTGCGATTTTTTACCCTTTGGTTTATATCGGTGGTTACTTGTTTTGTTCTTGTCTTGGTGTGAAGCAGCTGGTTTTTGTTTTTTATGATAGGTATCCCGACGAAAAAACCTGTCGTCAGTTTGTTTACTAGTCGATGGTTTCTGACTTTTGTAAAAATTTTCTTTAGAATAATTTTGGGGTATTGATTTAGTAGATGAAGTAAGCTTATCCACCCCCCCAATTTTTTGAAGGTATGTTTGAACTGCATCATCATCAAAAATATATTCTGCACTAGGAGGAATTTTATGTAGGACATCGCGATGGAAACTTTCAGAAATTTGGCGCAAAATAGCCTCACGACGAGCATTTATTAAATCGGCTCTTCGGCCACAAATCATTTGTAATAAATCATCCGTTACAGTACTATACGCGGATTCTTTTGAAAACAATGATTCCACTTTTTCAAATAACGAATTGGGTGTCAAAGATTCTCTAGACTCAATTGACCAATCTACCAATGATTGTAATGATTTTTGCAATTCATCTTTTTGACAAAGTACAGCATTTGTTAATCCCGCGAAAGACCTTTCTAACAAATATGAACGCGAATCCTCTTTCAACATGTCGGATTCAAACCGTTTTAATTCATCGTTAACTTTTAATTCTACGAAACCGGGGGTACTTAAATATTTCTTTTGTGCATCCGAAAATCGAATAGCATTCCAATCGTCACACTTGAAACGCTGTAGTTCTGTTATTTTTTTAAGGTATGTTTCGTTTGCCTTAGGATAAATCGGATCCTTTACTGTGGTACCGACTTCAGATAAAATCTGAAGTTTGTTACTTTTAGACAAATTTTCAGGCCTTCGTAAATTTAACGGTCAGCGCACACCGAACTGCAAAATGCTCGCGTATGATCGAGCAATATTTTGACTGCTCGACCATGCAGGCGGCATGCTCGCTCCTCCGTGAGCAAGCTCCGTTGAAAATACTTTGGGTTGCCAGGCGTTGCCCATTTCTTGAGAGATTCTCTCCCAAGCATTGGCTTTAAACATCCGATCGCTGTATGTTGGACTGATATATTGTACAAACATTCAAAACGCTGCACCAAGCCGAGTAAATCTCGCTGTGGCAATACTGAGACCGCGAGCGGCGCGCGGCGGCGCGGCGGCGGGCGGCTCGAGCGCGCTCGCGCTTGCACAACACATACTCGAACACGCATCTTGCAAGCTCGAGCATGGTCGAGCATCAAGTTTGGACGTGTATTTAATTTTGCAATGTATGGAATTGTCATAAGGTTAATTTTTCAATAGTCTCAGAAAATGCTCTGCTCTGCTCTGCTCTTGGTGTGCGCTGACCCTTAGTCGTGAACGGGTACGGAAATGGGGTTAATATTTGCACTTGGAGTTAAATAGTTTTCCAAAACGGAATTTTTCGTAATTATGTTCGTTAGGTAAGCCACTTGTTGCGATAGAAACTCGAAGTGTGCATGACTCACGGTTTGGGAATCCTTCCTGTCTCTGCGTTTCTCAGGGCTGGGTCCGCTGCTTTCCGAAGAACTGCTATCACTATCACTATCTCTTGCATCTGGCGTCGGAGAACGAACACGTTTACGCGATAGTGAACCGGCAGTATCACGTTCGGATTCTAAACTATTATTAGGATTTTCCATAACTACAACGGAGAGGTACACTTCACGAAATTAAACTACCAAAATTAATTTGAAATAGTGGGTTACTTTTTTCGCGAAGTTTAAACTAGCGCTATCAACCGAACGGCGCGAAAAACGACGCTATAATGACAAATAAATCGGGTGATCACCTGAGGCGCGCTTGAATATTTAGTACCAACGGTAAGTGTAGAGGGCGCCACCAACGGAGAGGAAACGGAAGTCGCTATCAACAGGCTGAAAGACAGGTGCTTGACTCAAGATGGATTCCGGATATTGATACAAAACAAATAATATTCAAATAAGTCAATAGATGTGTTTTTTATTGTGAATTATAATTTGTGTAATACGTACCTGTAGGTCAGTCCTGTTGATTGGATAATCTGGCATAAACTCGAGAAATATTTCACAAATTGTAGCCGCGTTATCTTTTTTACACCAGCACAGCTCGTGAAGTGGATTCCTTCCTGATAAAAAGATGACATTGCATTAGAACACAGTTATATTTGTTTCAGGGGAAGAGTTTTTTTGCAATATACACTCGTACATGCTATGTTAACAGACCCCAAATAATAATTGGAATAAAGGCAGGGAATGCTGACACCTACAGATTATAGGAAAAGTGTATTCCAGTGGTTTAAGCCAGTAACCGTCTGGCATGCCCTGCATCTTCTTTCGCTAGGGCAGAGAAAGTCTTTAACCGGAAAAAAAAATCTCCCGAACACAAATAGTGTTTCTTGTTAGTTGACTTTTTGGATACTTTTAGTTCACAATTAGTTTACAGTGTGGGAGAGTGAATCTACAAATATACGCTTTTGTTAGCTCGGTATCTGCAGCATGTGTGTGGTTACCCTTGAGGTTGGCGGCAGCAGCATCGATATCCGTATCGGCGAGCAGCGCGCGCGCGGCGTGCGCGTGTCCCTCGCGCGCGGCGACGTGCAGCGCGTTGTCGCCGGCCGCGTCCACCGCGCCGTACTCCGCGCCGCCCGACACCAGCGCGCTCACGATGGCCTCGTGCCCCGCGCCCGCCGCCACGTGCAGGGCCGTGCGTCTGACACCACACACACGGTTATGGTAACACTTCATATTAGGGTTCCGTACCCAAAGGGTAAAACGGAACTCTATTACTAAAACTCCGCTGTCTGTCTGTCTGTCTCCAGACTGTATCTCATGAGCCGTAATAGCTAGAAAGCTGATTTTTTTTTCTTTTTTTTTTCGTGAAAAACATCAAATGACCCGCACTTTGTGGGTGCAGCGGGAGGGCGGCGGTTTCAAATTTTTACTGACGAAATTTCACTATGTCCCTCCTGGAGCCCTTTAGTGCCAAGGTCGCGGTAATTTTTTTTTATATCATATATTGTGTCATTGAGCATTTTTATGCACATTTTGCACAGAACATTCCTATCCCTTACAAAAAGTATGAACTATTTGTTCCAATACATACATACATACATACAACGTCACGCCTCTTTGCTACGATCCTTTTATAAAAATATTGTTCCAACATTTTAATAAAACACATACTTATGCGCATCTCTGTCGTTGGGTCTGGCGCCGGCCAGCAGCAGACTCCGTAGCAACACTTCGTGTCCCGCAGCCGCCGCCAGATGTAGTGGCGGCGCTAGTGACGCGTCCTGCACGCGCGAGTTCACATCCACCTCCACCGAGAGCAGGAACATCACGCTTTCCACGTCGCACGTCTGGATGGCTACGTGCAAGAAGTTACGACCTTTTTTGTCCACCTGCCAAAATAGTCAATTAGTTAATCCTTCCGTTTTTTTTCTGGTTTAAGAAGATACCAACGTCCAGATTCTAAGATAGTTTAACAAAAAAAAAAAACAGTTACGTAAAAGTCTACGATGTGATGAGTTTTTAGTCTCTTGGTAAACCACTAATTGGTTGACCAAGAGACTTAAAGCTAATTTTTACGCGATTTTACATTAGCTTAAATCCGTTGACTCGCTTTCCATAAACTAAAAGTCATCTTGGCTAAGTGACGTCCTAAACTATCTATTTGTCTCGACAAATCGACTTACCATTTGAAAATTACAGAGTTAGGTTGCCAAAAGTTCTTATTATTTTGCTTTCCGGATCTTGATTTCACTAACCTGTTCAGCAGCCGAGGGGTTCTTTTCCAGTATAGCCTGCGCGGCCTTGTTGTTGCGTGCGGTGAGCGCGGCGGCGAAGGGCGACACGCCGCGGTTGTCGCGCGCCGACAGCTCGATGCCCGGCTGGGACAGCAGCAGCGAGATGATGCCCGCGTGCTGGTTCTCTATGGCTATGTGTAAGGGAGTCTTGCCGTCCACGTCTTTAGAGTTTATGTTGGCCCCGTGTTCTAATAAAGTCTGAGAAAAAAGATTTTATAAAAATTAAAAATTGAAAAAGTTTTTGAATTTTCCAATTTTATAAAGGTAAGCAGCGCATAATAAAGACTGCTTGAGAGTATGTCGGTCATAGCAGAAGAAACATTTCACCCCTCTGATTTAACCTTACTCTAAATTATGTAAGGTTATGTAAAAGAGTTAAGTGTAGATTTTATTTACTTAGTTTATATGATTGTAAGCTAGAAAAGTTTCCTAGAAGACCGCTAGTATCGCCAACAAACTGTTTTTACAATTTGGCGATGTGTTGAAGTATAATAATTGTATGTGTCTTTGGATAAATACATTCTGGTTGCTGTAACGCTACCTACGAACCCGTAAGGCTCTAGCTAGAAGAAACGGACTGCATTTCAACTGCAAACTGCAGTTCACGGCAGTTTGAATGCAGTTGACACGACTGCAATAGAACTGCAAATCAAACGTGCAGTCCGATTGCAGTTAAATTGCAGTCGTGGGAACGTTTGATTTGTCAGGCCTTAGGCCACAGTATTCTCACTTCTATAGCTTCCCATACCTGTATAACATCCGTAAGTCCCCATGTGCAGCACAGATGCAGCGGCGAGTGCTTCTCGTTGGCGACGTCCGCGCCCTCGCCGGCCGGGCCCAGCCGCCGCGGGGACTCCACGTCGCAGCCCGAGCGGATCAGGAACATCGCCAGAGATTCCTTGTTCTCGTCTATCGCTCTATAACAGAAATGAAGCTTTAAGTTGTAGGAAATAAAAGGTAGAATTAATTACTAGTGATCAAACGAAAAATAGAGCTTATAGTTTGGAGATTAAGGGTGATTATATGTTGGAATCAATTTGGTCTAGATAGTTAG
This sequence comes from Chrysodeixis includens, assembly GCA_941860345.1. NCBI lineage: Eukaryota > Metazoa > Arthropoda > Insecta > Lepidoptera > Noctuidae > Chrysodeixis > Chrysodeixis includens. Next base: position 4,390,237 of record OW796109.1, read on the forward strand.
AAATATTATAGAATATAAGTGATTCTGTCTATCTTTCTATAACAGAAATAAACCTTAAGTTGTAGAAAATAAAAGACAAAATTAATTACACCTGATCTGATAAAAAGTGGACCTTAAAGTTTAGACAATAAGGGTGATAATACGTTGGATTCAATTTGGTCTAGATAGATATAGATCTGTTATAGAATATAACCGGTTCCGAAATATAGCTAAAAACATCAGTCGATACAAAAAATACCTACCTCTTCAGTGGGAATATATATATTTTTTTTTTACGGCTCCCGCACTAAGGAATTTAATCCTTGTATCGCGGAGGATTTCACAGACATTCAATTCACATGCACAAAGACACCCAGACTCAGAAACAGTCTTTGTGGATCGCACAAATTCTTGTCCAACGCGGGGAACAAACCCGCGACAAGTCGTGTACTGTGGAATTTGGCGTGGTGACCTATACCACTCACTATCTGTGCACTTCATATTTAAATTAAATAAATAGCCCGGTCTTACTTATGTAACAATGTCTGCAGGCATCCGTCTGGTCCGGGGCCCCAGCAGTCAGCATCTGCGCCGTTCCTTACAAGAATCTAATATAAAACGAAACAATTATAACATTAATTGTCTGGGTGTCATTTATCTATAGTATGTATGTATCTAGAAGTTGACTCATAATACAAGCTTTGCTTAGTTTGAGACTAGATGGCGTTATGTGAAAAAGTTGTGGAAAATAAAAAATAGAAAATAGTTAGTATATTAATGCTAGTTTATTGGAAGAAAATACAACTGTCTAGCAATTACGCAAACTTTATTGTCGTTAATTTTGCATGTGAATAAATTTGATGGATATAAAATAATATGCATGGAATGTTTCAGTTAACAAAACTGTCACTTATCAATACGTATTGAACTGCATTTAAATAATTATATTACACGCGCACGTGCATGTAAATTACTTCAAAATCGAATTCTTTATTGGCTTTTTTCAATGTTACATACATAAAGAATTCCTGTTACAGGGCATGCTTTTCTCCGCAATAACAACAAAATTAAAGCTTGTTATCTTAGCTTGTAAATTCTATAATTTGTAAATGTTTGCACGCCGAATGGCAATATATGGCAGAACTTATTTATTTTATAACACAATTCCCTTTTGTACCTATATTTGGAAAATAAATGTTTCTTCGTGTTTTCTCCTGTCGCAGGACTACTGGCAGAAATTTCGTAAGAAATAAGCAGTACCTATTGTTTTTATATATATCATTCGTTTTATGTTTGTTAATTGTGTGTAGGTATATAAATAAATAAATCTATGTTTATGTTTAGCAAGTGACGTGGAGGGTTGTACTCACACTGGCGACCTCCTCCTGTCCGGAGTCGAGCGCGGCCCAGAGCGGCGGCACGGCGTTGGCGTCGAGGCGGCTCATGTCCACGCCGCGCACGCACAGCGCCTCCACCACCAGCCCCAGCCGGCAGTGGATCGCCAGCTGCAGGGGCGTCTCGCCTACCTCCGTACTAACAACATATCAACAATCATGTATTTAACTAGCTTTTCCCCGTCCTTCACCCGCTTTAAAGGCGATTACAGCTGCAAAAATATTAATTTGACGCAATCGCTTAAAAAGTGGCCTATGTGTTAATTTCAGATGTCAACTAGATAGCATATCAAATTACATCAAAATTGAGCCAACCGTTTGAATGTGACAGAGTGACAAATCCATACATTCTTTCGCCTTTATAATATCAATAGGATAGGATGATAGTCGTACGCAAGTTACGCACCTAGCTAGATAGTTAGCTTAGCTAGATTTTACTAGCGTACGACGCGTGAACGTTTATTACCTACTGAAACAAACAATGTTTTTCTAAGAGTAACTTACAGTGCGTTCATGTCGGCTCCGTGGTCGAGCAGGTATATAGCGGTCCGAGAGTCCTCTTCGACGATGGCTTGGTGCAGTAACGTGAACCCCTTGCCGTTGCGGATGTTGGGATCCGCCCCGCCCTCGATCAGTGGCGCCACCAAGTTCTTATGTCCTATGGAATAAAAAAAAAATGAAAAGGTAAATTTTTTGAAAGGGGATAATGGTTTTCGAGTAAATATGATTATGTGTGTACAATTTTTTTTGCACGAATTATAGCGCAATTGTTTGTAACACATGAGATGTAATTAAATTCGTCACAATATCCTTAGACATATGCTATAAAAAATATCAATTAAGTTCCCACAAGTGAGAAAAAGGAGGGGGAGTTTTCGTTTTGTGTCTTATTCTACTATACTATAGTACTTTGTTTTATGTAAGACCTTTATACATTGTGGAGTGAAATAAAGTATTGATTATTGAGTACTACAATATACCTTCAGTAAGCGCCAAGCTGACAGGTGTATCCCCCTCTGAGTTCTTGAGGTTAAGGTTAGGCGTGAGGCTGACGCTGCTGCGGTCGGTGGCCGGCATGTCGCCGCGCTCGATCAGCTTCTTGTGCTCGATGATGGCTAGCACTGCGCCCTCGTGGTTGTTCAGGACCGCTAGGTGGAGTGGCGATTGTCTAGATATGGGCACAAGATAAGTTGAATGAGTAAGAGAGTATAAGAATTGAATGAGTAAGAGAAAATGAGAATTGGGAGTGGATGATAGTTAATTGAAAGATCTATCATCTGTTTTCAAGCGACTAAAAATGGATCTATAATTTCGGTGTAAATTAAAAGTAGAAAACACTTTTCTTTTGCCACATAAATGGCTAAACCTTGACCTAAGTATTTAAATTTGGACCCGATCCTGTGGTGAAATACCACAGGTTGTGTCCGAATTTCCAAATCAGGTTTTTTTAATTTTTATCAACATGCAGATAACAAAATAATTTTATAAGGTATTTTTTACCACCACTGAGGTATACTACCTAAACCTTGCTTAGTTAGGTTATGTCTGTTATGCTTGCTTAACATTACTTCTGCAGGTTTACCGCTTTTCGATAGTAGGACAACTGTCTTCCCTCGAGGCGACTGACTCCACCCTCCATATATAAAATAGTGCGTTACCTATACACAGTATCCTCCTGCTCCCCATACGCGGTCTGCAGGTTAGGCCTCGCGCCGTGCTCTAGCAGCGCGGCGGTGAGTCTCGCGAGACCGTTCGCGCACGCCGCGTGCAGCGCGCACATGCCCGCCTCGTTACTATGGTTCAAATCGCCGCTTAGGTGGGACACTAGGAACACTGCTGAGTCCTGGTGAAATAGTGTGTTACCTATAGACAGTATCCTCCTGCTCCCCATACGCAGTCTGCAGGTTGGGTCTCGCGCCGTGCTCCAGCAGTGCGGCGGTGAGTCTCGCGAGACCGTTCGCGCACGCCGCGTGCAGCGCGCACATGCCCGCCTCGTTGCTATGGTTCAGGTCGCCGCTTAGGTGCGACACTAGGAACACTGCCGAGTCCTGGTAAAATAGTGTGTTACCTATACACAGTATCCTCCTGCTCCCCATACGCGGTCTGCAGGTTGGGCCGGGCGCCGTGCTCTAGCAGTGCGGCGGTGAGTCTCGCGAGACCGTTGGCGCACGCCGCGTGCAGCGCGCACATGCCCGCCTCGTTGCTGTGGTTCAAGTCGCCGCTTAGGTGGGACACTAGGAATACTGCTGAATCCTGGTAAATAGTTTGAAAAAAGATATTATACGAGTAGTTCGTTCATAACTAATCTGACAAGAGTGCACAATCAAAAAGAGGCAAGGAAGATAAGGAAGGGAGGTTATCAAAACACAAAGAAGGAAAAATAAATAACAAGAGGAGAAAATGTTTTAAGCAAAAAAGCCTGGCGATGGACAAATCGGAATACTAAAGAATTATTCACAAGAAAATATTAAAAAAGGCGATAAATAAAGCATCTGCATTCTGTGCTTACCTCAAACCATCCTTGAGCAAGAATATGAAGCAAACTATCTCCGGAGCCTGTGTACAACGGGTTTGGTTGGCATCCTTTCTCTAAAAGCTTAGCAGCGAAGCCTCTTTCGATAATATTCTCAGTTTTCCCTTCCACTGGGTCTTCGGTAAAGGCATTCTTATTCGTGACCGGTGTATCGAAGGGATTGGATCCGTTCATGACTAAGGTCTCGCTGGATGAGATGGACGCGCGCCTGTCGTCGACGAGTGCGTAGTACAGGGGCGGGTGTTCGTCGGACAGCGTGCGCAGGTTCGTGTCTAGGGTGGGCTGTTTGAGGAGCAAGTCGAATATCCTTTGGTTCCTAGCTATCACTGCTTGGTGGAGAGGTGTGCTAGAATAGAAATATTTGTGTAATTTACACATATTTTCATTGCTATAAAACAAAGACAGGCCTATGCCCAGCAGTGAGTTATTCAGGGCTGATGATGATGATATGTTTCATATTATTGTTTGCGCATATTCATATAGTTAAGGCGAACACATTTAAGCGTGCTTCTTACATGAAATCTTGGCCTATTTTAATCCGCATAAGCAAAACCTATACATTTAAAAAATGATTGTAACGTATCATACTTATCATGACTTTTTACTGACGTTAAAATAACTCGAGTTCCTGCACAAAATGTCAATCACATAAACTGACACTGGGTAACTTACAATCCTTTCCGGTTCTGTCTATTAATGTCTGCGCTCTTCTGGATCATGACGTCAGCGATCTCAGCCATCTGCTCCATCGTCTCCTCGTCACACGAACTTGATGTGAGGGAGGCTATGAGGTGCAGAGCCGTGTCGCCTTCCTCTCTGTACAAACCGAGACACAAAAATAAAATAACATTACTAAAGTCCCATGGAATTCGTTATTTGTGTGGTAACTCGGTTGGTGTCCTTGATTTTGGATTCGAAAAGTTCGAAGTCCTTGTCCTACCAAAATCAACGTAAAAAAATTACCAAACAAACATTAGTTCCTACGCATGTTAGATTCACACATTAAACTAATAATACACTTCTTTCTGTGTCGACGCTTTGAGCCCACCATTGCTTTTATCACGGACGAATTACTGCTGTCATTGCCAAGGCTCTTTTGCAAGCTAAGGTGGACAGGTGAATGGTAGATAGATCTTCATAAGCTTAATATCAATGTCAAGTAAGTATAGCAAATAGATAGGTGGTGGATTAGTTGATGGATCGTCTTCTGTTTAAATATCATCACCAAGTACTAACTTTGTGGTTAAATTGGGATCAGCTCCATTATCGACGAGGAACTTGGCGGAGAAGGCGTCCCTGGCGTCAACCGCGCGATGCAGGAGGGTGCGGCCGCGCGGGCCGCGGGCGTCGGCGTCTGCGCAGTGCTGCAGTAACGTTGTTGCTATAGATGAGCTGCGCCCGCGCAGAGCCAGCTCGAGGGGCAGCTCACCGCGTGTCGACATCGCGTTTACTATGTCTGTTAGCTGTAACAAGATAGTTCAAAATTAAATTTAAGGAAATAGATACAAGTAAACAAAAACAAATATAAAAACGAATCATATTTTTTAATCATGTCGTGTTTTTAATATCGACAAAACTATTTACGATTTTTCAGGACTGGATACTTTGCTTGTATTATGATAATCACTGCCTATAAATCTAGTCAATAAGTGCCAGCAAGATTGTAGTGTAGAATATTGTGAAAGCCAACATAAGTGCCAACGAATACCTAAGTATACGACTCTATTATACACTGGCAAAAAAGTCAGGCCAATTTATGTAGAAAGAAAATAGTGCTTTTTAATTTGGTTTAACAAATTCACGATATCACTCTTTGGGCCTTACACCGAGCACCTGTTTGAAGAGAAAGGTTTTAGTTCTTGAAGTAAGTACATAAAGCACTTACACTAAATCAGATAATTTGCTTTGTCAATGCGACTCGTAATTGAAAAACTTACTTTTAATTTAGCCATTAAATTCTCAGTTTAATACAGTAAATACATAATAAGTGACATCAGCAACAATGGCGTGATTTAGCACCAATCACTTTATAACCGCGATCTTTACGATCTGTATTAGCAGTAATGTTTACCGCGTGTTGAGTAATACGCGTCAAGAAAGACTGTCACGTAACGGAAGCATCTGCACTGATTGTTGTCATTAATGATTTGTAAGGAGCACTCGGGCTAGTAAGATAGCGGGGTGACAAGAGCGACAGCGTATCGTAGTAATTATTTACACGCGAATGTTGAACGTAACTATATATTTCCACTTGTGAAGAACTAGAATTAGAGATATTACACTTTTACTCTTGTTAAACGTAAACGTATTAGCTACCAGGATCTTAGAAAAGCTTGAACTAAAATAGTAGAGTTCATTTTACGGCTCTTTCAATTTAGACGTTTCGTGTCGTACGGCTGCCGCACGTTAACCGTGCCGCTGGTTATAGCCCGCTGCCGTACCGCTGCGGTACGTTAGCCGTCCGACACCAAACGCCTAAATTGAAAGCGTATCTGACTGCCGTGCGTTTGTATGTTAGTGTTGTTTTAAATTCATGTGACAGCAGTGTAGCCATGGACTCTGACGAAGAAACATTACTGTTAACATTTATTAACAAATTTTATTAACATTACTGTTATTAACATTACTGTTAATAAAATTTGATTGAAATAAATAGTTACCTGCTGCGTTTTTTTCACCAGTATTTTTATTTTTAAAATCCTTTATAAATTTTTCACATATACCTTCCCAAGCATTTTTTGTTTCCGTGCGATTACTGTGTTTGTCGCTTTTGGAGTTCCATATAGCAGGACGTAATTCAATTTCATTTATAAATTCTTCCACGTCTATATCATCCATTTTAAGCAAATAATAAACATGAAAATTCAATGAAATTAGCTGTCACGTTTAGTCACCGCACTATTCAACAGCGAAATGAACACGTGGAGCTTGCGACGTTGCCGTCCTGTCGTCGTGCGTTCTCGGTACCGACACCGCACTGTTGCCGCACCGTGCCATTTGTATGAAAACAAATGACCGTCCGTGCACCGTACGACAAACGCACCGTTTCGGCACTGCTGCGGTCCGACACGATACGGCTAAATTGAAAGAGCCCTTATCGTAGTTTGAACATTTTCAAATCGACTAAGAACTCGAAGTATTACATGTTTTCTTACTAATACGCAACGAGATAAAGCAAAAACTTTCTATTAAATACAGCTAAACTAAGAACTTTTTTTATTTAAAAAAAAGCGCAGAAGGATCAACCTCACTCATCTATTGAATGGCGGGGGGTTTCACAAACATTCAAATCACATGGACAACTCGACGTACTTATACAACTTTACCTATTATACACAAAACTAGGAACCTCTGAATGGCCTTTTCAGACGCGCCTTCAATAGTCCAACCGTCTGCATTCTGCATTGCCTAACATATATGCAGTTTTGAATGAAATATTACCGACACAAATCTATAACTTAGCAATGTAGTGCGTATGTAGGTGTCTAGTTAAAATGTCTTGCGTATACAGGTTAGCGTTGTAGCGGTTTTCGGGGCCTCCACATTACAACAATAAATCAGTTGCTGAAGCAACCTTCGCATGCCGAGGAACTGAATTAAAATACAACAAGTGTACGTGTAAGGTGTAAGCAATGCTCGTCACATATCCACGCGATAATATTACTTGATGAATTACAATAGCCCACTTTCTCATTACGTAAGACTCTACCAATTTGGAACATTGGAGTATTCAATTTTGTATTACCAGCAAAATTAAAATCATGTTCTTGTTATTATATAAATGTGAGAGCCTGGATGCTAATTTTGAAACAGCCTTATGAACATCAATTTGTAGCTTGATCGGACTGATCGTAGATTGCGGAGAACCGTCGGATAGAAACTAGTGAGTAGCCCGTATCTCACAATGGATAACAATAGACTAAATTGGTAGATTACTAAAAAAGAAGCCGTTAGTATAGGTTACAAAACCTAAACTTCCCTAGATAAAACCTGTAATGTAATAAGACTATAAACATACTGATTTCATCAGTCAAAATAACATAACAACAAAAATAAATAATCAGAACAAGATCACAAACAGCGCGGGTGGAGAGTAAAGATACTATCTGTTATAATGTATGCAGCGCCAAATTTAGTTACACTGTCACGTTGAATTACCGCAGACATAAAAATACCTCCTGTATACTTAACATCTACTTGTTACCTGGGAGCCTACCAACATGTGTTCAAGTAATATCATAGCAGAGGAAGCGAGACAGCGCGCTATACAGTATAGAGCGGCGTCTCTTTTACACAAGTGTAACAATATTACTTTAATACGTGTTGGTAGGCCCTCTGTTTTCCCACACTGCTATTATGCTAATCGATTTGTCATTGCTTTTTTTATTAACATTAAAAGTCAGATTGTAAGCGGCCAGGTTGTTGTATTCTTGTCAAGTATCCTGCTGTGGCTTCCTTTCTAGAGAGACGGAACAAGGTCAACGATGGCTGAGTAACGATTTATTTTTATGTTTCAGTCGACTTTACTTTTCAGTCCCTTTTTCTTTAATGGATTATTTAGCAGTATAGTTATTTTTTGCCAAAGCACGACCTTGAATCGTTTTGACAACAACCACGCTTGGAAAGACCTTCCCGTGGTTATTGCTTTATGTAGATTTTCTTCACCTGGCACTACATAATTTATAAAATAACAGTTAATTAATACGCGTATGTATATAATACCTTCAGCATCGTCGCAGTCATCGGAAATACCTCAACCTTTGAGTACATACAATGTAATTACTTATTCGCAGGCATGTACAATTACTCAGAAAGTATTACGCCATGCACATGTGGGCTGTCCTCGCTCTTACGACGACGACGTGTTATTAACAGTTAAATAGATTTCCGTGATATGGAATTTTAATTAAATTATATTACGTAACCATTGATCTCGTTTAACTTACATTTCTATTGTGCCTTATATGTGCTCTACATGCAAACTGAACTACCAAACCAAATTATCGACTGATGTAATGATCCTTTCCCTATCAGCTATGTTCTATTTAACTGTAAGTTGCACAAGGCTACAGGACATGCATCTACGCATTATGTCCAAAGTAATTCCCTTTATAGACATATTGCAGTTCATAGATGTGCTCTACGCCCCCGTAGACGATTCGTCGTGTCTTCTGAAGGCGGCGCCTACACAAAGAGCACGTCGACACATCATTAGCGAAGTCGTAGGTGATGGTACCACCTTCATGGCCGGAACAGAAGGTCGCTGAACAGATCTCAACTCACTTAACACACGAAATAACTTAAACGTAATAGTATTGTGTGAATAGCGCAAACAGACGTGCGACCTTAGAGAAATGACGGTGCAGTTTTTTTTTATGATGAAATTTTAGATTTTGGACTGAACTTTCGGGCAACCGTTACACTTTGTCATGAACTTATTGTGATTCTAATATAATTTTGTGCCTTGGCTGGAGGCTTAACTTTCGTCTCGTCAGCATAGTCCGGTGAAACAGTCAAATTTCAGTCCCTGAGGCTAACTGAGGATGACCTCCACAAAAAAAAAAAAAAAATTCTTGTTCCACTGTTCAAAGGTTAGATATACTACATACTCATATAAGCAGTGTATTAATAAAGAAGCAACAATCGATAACACTTGATAATGAACTCAAGTGTTGATCTGGCGTGTCAGGGTTGCCGGTAGAGTCAATTGGTTGTGCGCGGCGGTAGAGCTGGCTGACGGTCGATGCCGGCCGGATGATAGCGCTCGCAGTAATCATGTAATGATGTAGCGTATCGTCGCTCTAGTAATGCTCGGTTGGATTCATCAGGAATTCCATCGACTATTTTGATTTGTTTTGTAGTTAAAAAGGTTACACGATAACGTCATTTGAATGAAGAGTCAATGACTTTGTTTAGGTAAGGTAATTTGTTTTGCTGACCTTTAGATAATTTTGTTAACAATAACCTGAATATTTTGCGGATTAATTAAAATATGTATTTATTTTGTCAAACGACGCTTTTGTACAATGACAGCTCGAATTATTTCACTAGACCAAAGTCCAGAACATAGAGATCTTGCAAGTACGATCGACATAAAATAAATTTCATCAACAGGGTCACTTAGCGTAAACTTTGTTTTCTAACAATTCTGTGACCGCGGTTTAAGTGAGTTTTGTCGGTGTTGCTCAACACGAGGCGACGCAGACGCAGATTAGGTGTGCGCCTGCGCGTCCGCGGTCTCCACCGTGCTCTGCACGCCACAGGTCCGCGCCCTTCGATACGTTTGTCACAAGTCCTTGCGCGAGAAATGTCTGAGCTATTGTCTTGGCATTGGCCGGCCAGTCAGCCGCCAACTCCGCACGGAGCCACACGTGCAGTTATTTTAAATCCACGCAACATAAACGAACACACGTGTTCAATTACGAATTCGAAGCTGTGTGAAACTAGTGTAAAATAATTAAAGAGTAAAATTTTAAACAGCCTATCTTGAAGTGCATTTAATTTTCGTGAATGTGTAAATGTTCAACAGTAAGTAATGCATGCTCGCATGCAAATTAAAATAATTTCGGAATATTGCACAGCGTTGTCTGCCAAGCCGGTCTGTCAAGTTGGAACCAAGTAAGCAATATCTAAATTTAGGCCCTTACAGCTTTAGTGCGCTAGTTAGACATAATGTAGAGTAGTTTGTTACACGATAACGTAATGTTATTTACAAACGAAGTGTTAACAGCTCTCATACATTGCCTCGAATCAATAACATGTTATAAGTAAACATTTGGATTGTAACCATCCTATTTTGTATAAGCAAACTTTACGTCATTGAGAGATGGGTAAACAGTAGTCATCACATGTCGTTAAGTGTTAAACATTACCGAACAAACATTGTATAATGTAGGACCTTATAAAGTTCCTAATTATTCTTTGTGGGGGAAGGTCAAGGTTAGAATTACATAAAATCGATTAGAAGTTAGGCGCGCGAGTGCAGTACTTCATTCATAGGGACCTTGAAGATGTAATCATACATAAGCTTACAGCTGAGTATCTTTACTTGGTAATAACATATAATACAACATTTTCAGGGTTATCATTTGTGTGAATACTGACTCATGTATGTAAGAACAATTAAATTTGACTTTCCTGGAATTGAAAAACTAATTTCCTGTTTTTATTATGCAGTTTTGATTAGTCATTCAGACCTGTCTACTCGGGCTAGTACTCAATGATATAAAAACAAGTCAATAACAGTTTAATTATACTAACCGTTCTCGTAATTTCAAATGACTTAGTATCTATAAAGCTGAATCTGGCTGGAGTTACTCATAGCTCAGAACGTGTTTAAGAACCACTAGTGTTGTCCTTTATCGCGATTGCATAAATCCTTTTCGTTTGTTTACGTGCTAGTCCTAATTTCTCCATCGTAATTGTGCCTATTATGCCACATGTTGATTTAGTCACCACACAAAGCTCTCACGTATTGCCATTAACACAAATTCGTTATGGGTCGAATGAATGAAAATTCATTTGTCATTTCGAACGTTTTATTAACCGCTGATGTAAGCTTTAGCTAATTACTTATCGTAGTAACTCATTTTGCTTTCGTCCTTGACACTGATTACCTAGTTATTTGGTAGGTTATAGCAATCAATGGTTATTGGTAGAATGGGCTCTAGTAGCAAAACCATTAAAAATATCAAGGCTATTACTGATCTCGATCATAAATTCTACTATTACAACAGCCTTGCAAAATTTCTCAACTGATAATTTTGTGAAATCGGTTAGCAGATTATACATTTTTGTTTTATTAATATTTTATTAAGACCCACATTTAATAACCCTTGCGAAACGTTAATGAATAGCAAATGCCTACGGCCGATGCTTATTGGAATCTATTCAATAACTTAAGAGTTCATGAGTTTGTGATATAAATGCTTACTAATTTTTTACTCGCATAAAATATTGATTGGAATACTGCTTTAAAATTTATATGTAAGTATGATACACATGTAGAATACGTAGTAAATCAAATATAATATGGAAAAGTACAAGCACAAACTTAACAAAAATTCCACGACGGTAACAAAATACCTCGGGTATCGTCTATTTTAACCGAAAACAAAACTTCTATGATACATTACATTGTAAACTTTAACCCTTATTGTTAACCACGGAGTATTTTACGAGGCCGGTCATTACAACTGTTATTTTAATCGCTAAGTATTCTAGGTTCAATGTCAAGATATATTTAAAATATTCCGATATTTGAATAAGTCGGGTTTTGTATTACTAAACAATTTGCATCGCAGCTCGGAGCGTATCGGTCACGATTATCGGCAAAATAAACAGAGCAGAATTGTCAATAGATATTGCATATTAGTTGAATCTTTACAATACTAAGTGCATAATTACTTCGAGTTGCGTAAACGTGGTAATCTGCTAATTGATAGAGTTGTCTTTGTTTACATTGTTAATTACATTTATAAGCAACCTTTGTTCACGAGTAATGAATTTGTAGAGTTAAGTGACTTTAAATAGAACTGTTATTGCGCTTAAGCCGCATAAAATATAACTCAAATCAATTAGTTTAATTAACTGCAACTACTAAACATCACATGTAATTACATTGTATTACTTTAATTAATTAAAGAATGCGCCTCGTGTAAATTAAATGCACATGCGTACCTACTTACTACTTTGTATAATATCAGGGCATTTGTCAAGTGATAGTTTGTCGGTTTGTCCGCTCTACATTCAAACTGTGACTAATACAACTGTGTTACAAGGAAAAACAAACAAGTGAGCTGTGATGCCTGTGATCTGTGATATCAAATGTCTCTGACATCTACCTTATCTACATGGGAATATCCCAGCAGTGGGTCATTGATACAAGTATTATACGTACAATAGCTTACGTCAAAAATACGACCTTATTATTGATCTCTCGCTAAAATCCACTTGCCAGTTTTTGTCGACCAGTCGACGGATACTTGATACTATAACTTGACTAGTGGCTAGTGTTGCTACGCACGTTATGCAAATGACATTACAACTTACTTGCACTAGATTCAATTAAGTAAAATTATGCAATACAAATTGTAACTTAGTAAATACGAGATTAGCATGAAACAAATTTGTTTCAACTTTTCTAAATCTTTCTTTTGTTTCGTGGAGGGGTGAAGGATCATGTACCATATTAAAAACAAGGACCCTATTAAAAACACTCATCTAGTTTCTCAAACGCTAACAGCAGACTCAATTGATCAGCCTTTCAGAAACCGGGGTGTCTAATTTGCAAATAGCAAACTATACTATTTGTAGAGTCGTGCAAATACTAGTCCTTAACTACATATACTTGTTTCTTATATCTAGAGACACGTAGAGTTATGCAGTAGGCTATAGTAAATATAATTTTATAGGCAATACTTTAATATGCAAATTTTAATAGAATACAAAATTTGCATTGAAATTTCAAACGTCCTTAACTTGCCAGCGGCAAAATATAAAAATAAAGAGATATAACGGTCACAGAGCGATGTCGAAAGATAGGTGGGTTAACCGGAATATCAAGACATATGGCAAAATAACAATAAACAAGGTAATGCCCGCTAACTTATTCATTTACGTTAGGAATTAATTATTAATAACTTTTGAAATTATGATGCTCTTGTTGGCATTCAATTTAGTTTGATAACAATATAAAACTAACAATAACAAGACGTTATAATTCTTCTTTTTATAAAATCGACAGTTCTTTTACTAACTCTTTAATTCTAGTTCTTTAACTAACTTTGAGAGCAAAGTCCTCCGTTTCAATTTCATTAGATCAATGCTCAACTTTTCAAAGTCGCCTTCTATATTAAAAGTGCAGGACAAAGTTTCATATAATATCTTACGTATATTGTATCATTTATCACCTTGGTAACAAGAGTTAGTTAGCTGGTATTGTGAAATCTGCTAACTCACAGAATACTCCACGTATATTGATATACCATTATATGCGTTCAAGTACACTTAAATTCTTGCTTGCCTTGTAAATGGGCACTACAATAGCCGAGTCACTTACCGATAGATATAATAATATATATATTGAACATCATGGAATGTTACGGATATTTTAATAAGAGACTAAATTATTTAACATTTTGTATTACAAACAAAAAGGTTTACCGACATCGTTGTGTAATTGACAACGACATAGTAAACCAGAAAGCTCATTGGATATATACCTGCTACACAATCCGCAACAGTTTCGAAGTCACCGCTATCAGAAAAGAAACTGGGCAATTGTGTAATCCTCAGGTACATTTTTAAAGGCGTGAGACAAATGTTCTGATAATACAATTTCATGGTTGGACTAAAGCAAACTCGTACGCAACAGCGTGTTGTAATTCTGTTTGTTTGTACTCTTTAGTTCCATCTGAACTTGTTCAACTGATCCAATTAGGTGCAACTTCAGTTATGTAAGGAGCTTTAATTTTATAATTATTTTGATTCTAAACAAGACGCGTTTAAACAAGGTTAGCTATATTTATAGCTTATGTAACGATAATTGCGTAAATATGCAATTTCTCTCGATTAATTTGCATAAAAATGTCGTTAGCATCGATAGGGTATTATTTAGAACAAGTCTCGAAGTATCGACGTGATTTTAAGTAATTAGTGGTTAAACCTACCACAAAGAAAAGTATTAAGTATTTTTTTTTTCGTTTTCACCCTAAGGCACATGACAGGAGCTAAAGTAAAAATAATTCCATAAATTCAAACGTATAACCTCTAAAATAAGATAAAGTAAACCACTGTTAGCAATTAATTGAATGACCAGTGCTAATCGATGCAGTAGCACGATCTTGAAAAATTTGTTGATCTTTGACATGTCCTATAAACGCGAAGAAGTTTTCTTTCATCTCATTATGATCAACTATTAAACGCTTCCAATATTTATGAGATATTATTTTGAAACAAATATGTATCGTCGCTATTTTCATATCATTGGTCAAAAGTCAACCCTGACCAGAGAGAAAGGCATTAAACAAGCGTGTCAGGACCTTGAAAATAACACGAGTGCGCCTATTCAAGTCCACAGTATTGAGCGCGTTGCAGGCATGAAGGCAACATCAAATCAAAGGCAATTTGGTGCTAAATGTATAACAGTTCGCTCTCGGTAACTGGCGGGCGATAGGCACGTGTTCACGTTGTGTACCGGCACAGGAACAGACACTTAGATATTGCGCTTGTTAGATATTTTGGTTTAACGATACTTGATTATGTATATATTGATTTGGGATTCGATGGGTAACTTTAGTAGGAAATTCAGTTATTTAAACCAGATAATAATGTGATTCAATGATAAAACTAAAGGAGTCTAAACAAGATTTTTATCCTCTCTATTTTTACCTTTTTTTATCATGCGTAACTTAAACCTAAAACGAATCTTAAAGATTTATTAGAGCTTGGAACCTTCGCCCGATACAACTATAAATCAACTACATTATAGTATTTCTAAAGCTCGTTTATCTCCTTTTCCAGATCATTGAATGAAAATTACAATCCCAGCATAGAAGTGCACTTATTGTAAGGACAACACACCGAGCTGTGATAGTTACGTCGTCGTCGGCAGGACACAAATATGGAGCATCGGATACTAGCCGTGGTGTACACCGTCCTGTCCTTGATAACAACAGGTTTGTACCATCCTTATTTATATCAAGGGTTCAGGTTGAATGAGTTCTTTAAGGTTTTGACTCACACGTTTATGGAAAAATACTTCTTTCCATTCAAGAGAGAACAGGGGACACAGGAAGACACGAAAATTTATCTTTCTACAGTTACATACATACATAAACGTCACGCCTCTTTCCCTTGGGGGTAGGCAGAGATCACATCTTTCCATTTGCCTTTTCTACAGTTTTTACAGAATTATTTAAGTCTCTAACAGTTAACATAATAATGAAACGTTTTAATAATTATTCTTATGTTGATAAAAACATAGCTATTATACCGATATGAATATCAGTATTAATGAGCGTTATTCAACTATTAAAAAGCAGGAATAGTGAAGGCGGAAATATTTACTGTATTTAATAAACTTCCCAGTAATGTTACAATTTGTTCACAACTGATTATGTTCGACGGGGAAATCATCAATTTTATTTACACGCTTGACTGGAGTTGGCGATCTTTATGAATATTGCTTCAAGACTTGGAACGTTCAATTATATTATTTATGAGTTTAGTTGACGTTTATGGTGATATTTGAATAGGCAAGTAGCTTTTTTATGTTTATCGAGTGGTAAAGTGCGAGTCAATGTATCGTTTTTATATTGAAAGGTTGACCACCTCATATCGAAAACTGAGATAACACACAGGAATGTTAGTCCATATAAGAAGGCATTGTCAGTCGACACAAAAGTGCAGATAGGACAGTATATGTATAGAGCCATTGTTTATTTGCGGTCATACAGTTAGCAATAAATAGCAGTAGGTTATTCAACTGCACAATAACAGAAAATAAAGTCAACCGTGATTACCAGAACAATAGGTAGATATTATTGAAGAATAGGGATATAACACAGAAATAGAGCGTGATAAAAATGAAATGGAAAGGTAACTCGTAAATGTCAACAGCAAAACTCCTAGTTTAATTTACAATAAAAGGCAATTCTAGGGAGGAGGCAAATTTATCTTGAGTAGGTAAACAACTTTAAATATTACTATTATTACTGATCGCAAGACGATGTTTTATGCTTCGCGATTCATCAATCTAACAGTTGATGAACCCTTACACTACGTTTTTCACTCGCATACTAGCATTAATAGTTTGTTTGTCTCACAACACCACTAAACAAATCGTAAAGAATTAGGGAAAACAAGGCGACGGGTGCGAGCACAGCCACTAGCCTGTAGCCAGGCGTGGGGTCGCGGAAGTCATAGCAGAGCGCGTGGAAGCGCCTCCCGCGCTCCACGCACTTCGAGCCGGGCTCGCCGCTCTCGTAGATCGCTTCGTTCATGTCGCACTGAGACCCGCCGTCTTCACCAAAAGTGTATCTAGCCACCAGCCGGGCGACCAGCCCTAACGTATTGTTAGCCGTCATATTCAACTTCTCTCGAATCCAATTCCTCTTGTAATTCTTCGCTAAAACGTCTATATCAGAAAATCTTAAAGAGTAATTAACATGATGACTAGCATGTTGCGTATTCATGTATTCGGAATTCTTCACTGGAGTTAGAAAAATGCCAAGACCTTTAAGAAAATCTGAAGTCATAAGAGAAGAGCTAAAGTTCTCCAAAACTGGCTTATGTGTAATGAAACCGCAATAGTACTTGGTGTCAATGTAAAACGGAGCACCGGGTGAAAACTTACATACGACTCGTATATCACCACCAACTTTTGTACCATATGCACATCCAATTTTATGAGTGTCAGCCCAGAGCAATTGGACGGTGTAGTAAGTTTCTGGTGTTATATGACCACATTCAATGTCAGTAGTAGTTAATTTCTTTCCAGCAGCCGCAAACCACACGTGAATGCAACCAATAATAGGATCAACGTAACATTCGTATTTCGGTATGCTGGAAACAATAACAAGGTGCTTATTATTACTAACACTAAGGTTACGCCTATATTTTGTAGGTATACAGTGTATAAGAAGCAAATACCATTTTGAAGCCTTTTCAGTTTTAAAGGAGTCTATACAGCAATTTCTTGCGTATTTTGTACATTCGAGTTGTGTTACATAGTTGCCCTCAAGGGCTGAGCACGAGGCAGGTCCTGGCAGGCATTGATGAAGCCAAGCTGCAGCCATACTTTCTAAGTCCAAATCGTAAATTAATTGGTTCATATCGGCAGCCGTTGGTAAATGTGCATAAAACTCTGTTTCTCCATTAGCAATACGGTTGCGCATTGAGTTAACCGTATTGACTAATCCTATTTGTTCAATCATTGTTGGAGTAGAAACGACGTATCCTTCTCTGCATAACGGTGAGTTAATTTTGTCTGAGAAAAGGCAGAGCGTATGATCTCCATAGCAGGGTCCTGCGGCACACCACTTGTTAACAGTTTGAGCAACAGGTATGTAAAGCGGCCTAGAGGGTTGACTCGGCTCTTCTTTGGTTTCAACTACATTCTTAAGTTCACCAGAATACATGAGAAAGACTTCACCAGACTTCTTGGCCTGCCCTAACTCACCGTACAGCATAGGTAACTCCCAACATTGTGTAGTTTCTGGCACGTACCAAACATTATTATCTAAAACGCTATAATTACTAAACGTATCTTCGATATCTTTATTTACGCTTACTGCCGGTACTAAATTATAAAAGTCAATGGATACCTTTTCATTATTTTCGTTTTCTGATTTAACATTTTTAAGAATTACAATTTTATTGAAATCAATTTCCGTTTGAGACTCAATACTTTCGTTTTTATCGCGTAGCACTTGAGGAGCGTTCTGTGGGTCTTCATAATTATAAACATAGTCTTGGGAAACATCAAACAATAACTTCTTTTTTGATGTATCATAGGGGTTGTGACGCAACATCAAATTAGGATCATACCCGACTTCTGCTCGTTCCTTCTTCGTATCGGTATATTCGTTAGACATATCATGCGGTAACTTGGATTCGAAAGCTTTATGTGCCATATCTTCTTCAATCTCTGAGAGTCCTTCATATTGTCCGTAATCCATGACCTTAATCTGGATTACATTTTCTTTAGACGAGGCATTTAAGTTTTTTCTGTGACTAGTTTCACGTTCGTCGGGTACTTCAGGTTTAGTCGAAGTTGCATTTGGTTTTTGTTCCTGGGGCTCTGGTTCTTTGCCGAGGTAATAGTCCACACTAATACAACGGCACTCTACGATAATGAAAATTAACAAAACAGATACAGATTTCATGGTGAAGACTGTCAAGTTATGCTATGACACGTGTTTGTGCATACTAGATTTGGTAAACGATTAAAACAAAAGTTTTACTCGGTTTTAAGCCAGTACTAATGAAGTATCGATATAGATATAAACCCATTGGAGTATTCGTATAATCACTGCTTCATCATCATCTATGACAGATGATTGAAACAGCAGCCGTGTTAATTTATTTTTTCACTGCTTACCTACAGGAAAATAGGATATTAATTAATTAGAATAACGACTAGCGACTGACTGATTAAATTTAAAATAATAAATAAACTGTGATGAATAAGATGATGATTTCATACGAATCTTAAATTAAATATAGTTATTAGAGGTCATTGCCCGACGTCCAACCTACTTGAATGTTGGATATATTTTTTGTTACAAACAGATAAAACTACCTCTTAATTCACGAAGTACTTGACTTTTAATACATTCTTAATGATAAAATAATATTTTTTTATTAAATATCACTACTTTATAAAGATAGTGTTATTCTTAGATATATGGCAGTAAATACAGAAAAGGATCTATTCCAAGAAGCGTCCATCGCCGCGCATGCGCAATGTAGACCTGCGTAGGAGTCGAACATGACAAAACTTTGTGACTCATTCAAAATACATACAAAATAATAACCATGGCGGTAAAATCTCTATCCTATATATTCATTCTATTACTTAGTCATCAATTTAACAGAAGGTAATGATGACAAATATAACATGTTTATATTTCGCGAACTCATATCCAACTACTCTATCCTCAAAAGTCACGATTATCAAATCAAAGCATGTGCTAGGGTCAATGACCTGAACAAGTCAGTATTTAGATTGTAGCTAGCATGTTTCGTTTGCTAACTATACAATATTATATGTAATACTCAACTTGCAATCTATCTCATTTGTATTTAATGATAGACGGTTCCAGTTGTACACAAATAGTAATATTAATTAATCGGTTAAGGAAAGAAATATCGATGGATTTTAAATAATAATAGAATACAGGAACGTGTTATTAAGAGCCATGTCAAGCGCACATGAGGATGAGTCACGGAACAGTCGCTGCCACCCGCCGCGGTGACGCAGCATATCGCCAAATGCACTGCACTACTATAGCTAAGTACATTCCTAAGTAAACGATAAACTTGCTACTTAAAAAATACTCCAAATCTGATAACAGTAGATGTTTTAAAAACACAATTCGATTTAGTCGACACGTTTATTAACAAGCACATTGTATGTTATGTTCACATGACCAGACAGGCGTACATAAAGATGTATGTTTTGTGTTTGTACAATTTTGACATTTAGCAAAGATAATTTCCATGATATAAACAGCGATTAAGTTGACAACGAATTCATCATTATTGCAGAATGTGACTGTAAGGCCGTGCTAATGTAATGAGCTAATGTTTGTGACATTTAGGTAAATGCATACTTGTGAATATTTTCAAGAGTCCTTCACACTCTGTCCACTCTACAATAGCATTTTGTTACGAGTGATGATTAAGTATCATATTTTACTAGTCTATAATTACTTCCAATTTTTCAATACCAGCGACGTTGCTGAAAAAAGAGGTCTAGAGCTAGCGAATTATAATTAACCTATAACCTGACTGTTCTACTATAAAAAGTTTATGATATTTAAGAACGTTAAACTTAAAAGTTACACAAAACTATCTTGCTATATGCAGCCGCTGTCATTCAAATCAAAATTATAGTTATGGTGTGTCTGCAGTTCGCGTGTAAGCACTAAGTGTAGCGGTTCAAGTTAACTTCTGATCTAATACCGGAAAACGTGGCGGCGAGCACGCGATGTGTACCTAATCACGCATCAGTTACACCGGATCATGATAATACCCGTAACCAATGAAATATCGGAACTAGACGAAAATGAATTTCATTTTCTAAATTTTAAATTTTTCTACACGTGATCGATTCTTAAAAATAACTAGTATATACAATGCTATCTAACTCTCGAAATCGGATATACGGATTGGTAATGCTAGAAACGATTAAATGTTAGATTTCAAATTACATAAACTAGTTAGTGTTAGATCAAAAAACGCCAAATACCTACTTAGAAAAGAGCCTCAGTAACAGCTGTAGGAAGACAACCAGTGGTGCAGTAATAGGTTACCACCATTTAATTTCCACGGTGCGCGATGTGTCTCGGGCTCGATCCCCGCGTACAAAAAGTATTTGTGCGATCCACAAAGGCTCGTTTTGAGTCTGGGTATCTTTGTGCAATGTGAATTGAATGTATGTAAAACCCCCAGCTACATAAAGAATATTTTTTTTTAACAAATACATAATAATACGGAGTACTATACTGTAAATTCTACTGTTTCAGGAGTATCATCGCTACAATGCTACCAGTGCCTGATCAACCCGCCGCCGGGCCACTACTACAACACCACGAAGCGGCTCTGCGTCCACTTCGACCACTCCGACAAGTTCATAGTGGACTGCCCCTATTCCACTATGTGCATGAAGCAGGAGTTCCATCTCGATATACAGAACGGAGGTGTGTATTTAATTATACTAATAATATAAAGAGGCAATTCTGTGACTTTGTTAGGGGGTAATCTCAGTTGCCAGATGAAATGCGCGTCGATCGCACGACTCCAGCTTATGCAAGAGAAAGGGCAAGGGGTGTTATTTGTGGGGTGGAGTCTGGCATATCCACACTTCGTGCCTTCGACATGGCTTGAAATCATTAGATGTACTAATTGTACCTATACTTTTTAAGCGGTACTGGTGTCGTTATGGGAGAAAGAAAAAGAAGAAAGAAGCTTGCTCTACACTGCGTAGCAGTGTCTCTTTCACAAAAGCAAAATGTATATTTTAAGAGCTCATAGACAGCGGAAGGTTTAACGGCAGTTAGTTTCCAGATTGCTTCTAAAAAGCAATTTTACACCTTCAACATTTTATTGGTTCTACATAATACACAAACTAAAGTTAGGTAAAGATTATCAGTTTGGAAGTAGCTAACCACACGTAAAACATATAATATAGGCAAGGAAGTATCGTCTAACCACAAAGTTAATTAACTACGCCTCCAATCAGACAGAATTGTATTGATTAGTTAATTAGTAATGATTTAATGAACTACATCAATACGTGCGTCAATTGTCTGATATTACATACATCGTGTGTGTTTTTGTAAACGTGCAAAGTTCTGCCCTTGAAGTAGTATTACGTGTAACGAGCTGTTATCTGATGAATATCAAATTAACAAGTGTAACACGAAAACAGGTCATTTTTAAAACGAGACGAGAATTACAAAATGTCTAACGTTTCACTTAGTTTCACTTTCAAGGATTTTTAAATAAAATTAATCAGTGCAAATCAAAATGAATGTGCGTAATCAACGACCATAACTTAACAAAATTTGGAACTGTTACTTTTATATAATATTTACTTTTCTTATTTAATAATATATTTTTTAAAATGCAAAGAGGCACACCGCATTCATTACGAGATAGGTGGTCCTACTATATTACTAAAAAGTGAAACAGTTTAATCTCTATTCATGGTAGTTTTTAGGATTAAAAGAGAAAATGATCCAAATTGAAGAGTATCTTGAAATTAAAATACTCATGCAGGCTATACCAGTATTTATCTTCGTACAGTTCCTTCTTCAGTCTAAATACTGTCTAGTAATCATATAACATATGTTTATAAACATACGCCTGATATAATCACGTCTCAGCATATATTTTCGTGACAAAGCAATCTCTTATTTCATACTCTCGCAGCACTGCAAAAAATCAATTTGCTTATACTAACAGTTTTGCAAGCAGCAGCAGATTTTAAAACTCATAAATAATTATAAACAGGTACTTTTCTTTTAATGAAATTACCATTTCATTAAAAAAAAATCGTAAGTAATTTAATTTAATGGATTAAATGTATATTTTTCAGTGAGAATAAATGGAATTCTTCGCGACTGTGCGCCACAGAAGCACGAGTACCAGGACTACAAAAACGGAAGGTGGTCTCCGAAAATGGAGATACTGGAGCCTTACGAAGAGGGATGTTTGAATGTTGACGATAAGGGGGAAAGAAGTACTCCTACTAGGTATGCATAACAATAAAAAAAAAATAAAAAATATACTTCCTAATTATCCCATGTACTACTTTTGATTCTGATTAATTTCGTCGCGAGTTCCTCCAAGACAGTCAATTGTTTTCTTGAGACATGTCGAGCTTGAGTTCTGTGTGGGATCTGGTTTACAGTAATTGCAATGATGGGCATGTATAACAGGTAGTTCCATGAAAAAAAGCCATTGAACGCTCAAGAACTACAGCAGTCAACCTTATAATTACAAACAGCTTGACATTACTAGTATTACTACACCATTACAGAATCAAGTTTGCACAGCAACACTTGTTCCACTTTCCGTTGCATTGTAATAAGCTGGTACCAGACATTTTTTTCGCAATTTACACACTTATTACTTGAATTTGTTATAATTTTCACGAATTATTTATCTTCTTCATATTTGTGAAGCTATCTTACTAGCTACGGAGGTACTAGATAGATTTTTAATTAATGTTAGCAGATTTAATGCCCAGCGATTATGAGGACTGCAATATCAAAGAAAATGTCACTTGACGACCTTTTTGATTGAGAAATATAAATACTAACACATATTTAGATATTTTACTTTAATCTGACTGTAATACTTCTCAAATGTCATACAAATGTCTCTGTGTCTAATCACCTAAAATTTTCATATTTCTTTCCAGGTATTGTTATTGCCGCAGTAATTTATGCAACGCCTCGCCGACGACAAGCCATGAAGGTTACACAGATATCATGGGCGTGATCGTAGTGTTCAATCTCATGAAATACATCAACAGCCTAAGGTAGTAATAGGGAGAATGATTAGGGAATTATAATGTTACGTAAAGTTGCCAAAACACAGAGTAGTGGGGAAATGGAGGGATTAAGTTACCTGGAAGCAGAGAGCGAGACGGAATATAATCTATCTATATCAAATATATAATCTACACAATTGTGGACGTATTCCCGATTTAGGTCGAGAACGTTCAACACATTCTTTCGTAGATGCCTTGCCGTACCACGCCATGACGTCATAACGTGCGAATGTGTTTTGCTCTACTACTCCGTGCAGGCAACATCTCGCAATGTTTTGTGATATATTATAAAAAGTATTGTGACTTTATTTAAGACATTATAGTAATCTTTGTAAATTAAAAAAGGTATTAATTTAATACGAAACTACGTAAGTTATTTATAGATATGTTAGGGCAACAAATACAATCATATAATTTTGTTAAGATATGTATCTAAATAGAGACATTTGTTACATGTAATGTTAATTAATTATACGCAGTGTTAAATACACATTTCGAAGTTCATCTTAATTAATATTACATATGGATTTCCGCAGTGTTTGAATTTTAATTATGAGTGAAATTATTGCATTTGTCCTGCACCTGCACCTACATTAGGTACAGGATAACTACTATAATTTGAATATAAAATTTTCTAAAAATATTGTCAATTTATGTAAGTAAGGTAATAATTTAGAAAAATGTGTCAAATGTCAACCAAGTAAACATAAGTCCTAAAAGGAAAGTGCTCATAAACAGTGACTAATATAAAGAAAGATATTTAACTCATAAGTATCGTCATTACCCACTAAGTCAGTTTTATAAATAAGTATTGGAAAGTTAGAAGAACAAACGTCGTTTTATTTTATGATTTTTCCTCACCTTTGACTTCGCTTCTGAATTATTTCAGAAAAAATATTAGATACTGAATAGCCTTATTATGTCTTATTATAAAAGAAAATGTAAGTAGAAAAAATATTTTAGCATATGGTTTTCTCCAAAACAGATAATTAAGGTCACACGATCGCGTGACAGCTATTTATCTAATTGGTCATATGAATATTTTTTGTTGATTGCTTATAAAGTACTAAAGTAATGGCTCTTCTTTCATGATTTATTTTTCGTATCTTTTCACTCTAGGTAGTGTGGAAGTTAGGGAAATTCTATAACATAATTGTTATTTCAGATATTAAGGAACTACTTCTTCATTCGTGTAACTAAGTTTACAATGTGTCACTAATGGCCAAACACATTTTTTTTATAATACGCAAATATATGCATAGCTAAAATTTTGCCTGCTAAGCTGCACAACGAGATGGGTAGTAACAAAGGCTTTGAGTCAACTTTAGTTAATGTTATTTTTACAAAACTATTAATATGTCTAAGGAGCATTTACTCGCATATTTTCACAATGCCACTGACTATTGAGTATCGCATCTTATAATGCACTTGTTTGTAAAAGACCGCTCAAGTAATAAAAATCTGTAGTCAACAACCTCCTTATCGGAAGGTCAAAGACTTATACATTTATAGATATGGCTTTTACTAAAAAGGACACCAAGAAATCTGTTAATTTGACCTTGCTTGAACCAGAGAACCAGTAGATTTACGACCTCCAAAATGTCAATTAGTCATCTGAACTAACATATGCAGACTTGTTCATACAATATGTACCTATTTATATTTTGTAGTGTGAATCTCAACTGTGGATAAATGGCTTTAGGTTCAAGAGGCAACACACAAGACTCTGATAGTTGAAGATTTTAGTCTCCAATAACGCGGGCATAAATGAATCTATGAGATCTATGAGCTTGTGTGAGAGACGTAACTCGTAATAGACGTAGATATTACAGACTTGAGTTAAGTTGTGTTGCCTCGTGAGCAAAGGGCCTAAGACAACGCTGTGATTATAATATTTTTTAAGTAAGTTCGTTAATAAACATAGGGATACACAATAGAATAAGGATGATGACAGGGTAAGAAAAGTAAAAATCTAAGCATAATTAATAAATATTAGACACGTATTGTTGCGTTAATCTGAACAATAAATAATTTCAAATATAAACTGTTTTAAAGTTTAAGAGAAGGGGGTTGTGACGCAACGAATTCGCAAAAAATTGTACGATAAAGTGGCGTCACGCGTAAGTTTAATCCGCTGCACTTCGGTAATTTTGTGTTTGTGTGTAAAAATACGCACCTAAACTTATTTAACAAAATACATGACGGACACTAAAAAAGAATCTGTCATCATCCTTATTACTTAAAATAACTGAAAAGTATTTACTTGTGACTAGCGAATTGCATATAATAAAGAAATACTAATGAGTAGGTATTTGTTTCATTTTTCCTTAAGCTTATGACACAAAACATTTGTTCTCAATGTTATTTTTAACCTTGTTAGCGCATTTTCAGGTGTTAAATATAGAATAAAGTGTTTAAGCGTATTTACAATATTTGCACGTTACATTAACAGTTTGGCACGTTCTTGTACAGAGGAATCAAAAGGTACTGCAGACACTGGCCAGTAATAGGGAAGGAATACTGTCAAGAATGTCTGGAATTCAGTGACGTCACGAACGTCTAGACAAGGGTTAAGAAAACACAAACAAGAAAAAAGCTATAGTCATGTTACGCTCTTGTTGCCATAATTGTGTTTCATTAATAATTGTCTAAACTTCATTTATAACAAAACGTAGTTCAAATTATCACACAATTGAAAAACATCGTATTCTCTTTCAATTTTCTACCAATTTAATTAACAAGACACGAAACCCTTACTCACGCAATCCTTCTTAATCAACAATAGTGAGGTGCCAGCGATATCATTTATTCTACGGCCCTTAATTCTTAAATAAAACCAAACTACAAATTGAAATACACAACCGATAAGAGATTTCCACTGAATAGTCAAAGGTCAACGAACTACATGAAAAATCGATGTTTCATTACCATTGTACTAAATATTAATTCTAGGTTGCAAATAGTGACAGGACACGGCATCAGACACACCCACGTCTCGATCATATAATCAATAAGTGTGATTGTCGCCTGTAGTGGTACTATCACCGACCTAAATATGAGCATTGTTCGCGATAACCTCGAAAAATACTCGTCCAACGATAATTCATAGTTTTACGATACTTAATTTATGTCATAGATAAAAAAATACAATTGAGTTTATTGTTTAATTTGATTTCATTGGGCTGGTTGGTGTTGACATCGTAAGAAAATGATTTGCATATTATCAGGAGTTTTTGACTGCCTTTAAAAATAGAGCTTATCAACTCTGCGATCTATACACACTGACAATACTTAATATGTGTTTCAGACGACTTTAATAAATAGCTCACAAAATACGACAATTTTTTTTTTATAGGGAAAAGGTAATTAGCTGACCTCAAAACACAAGTATTTTCCTTATAAAAAATTCAACACATGTTATTTTTATTATTTTTTATCGCGAATAACAAAGGATGTTGCGAGGCGACCATATCTGTAACGTTTCACAATGAGGCGCTCGCCAAAAGAGCTAACTCATAAATACCACAATTTACAAACATTATAACTACGTTTTTTAGTTATTTT
The DNA here is from genome assembly GCA_941860345.1 of Chrysodeixis includens. Classification (NCBI taxonomy): domain Eukaryota; kingdom Metazoa; phylum Arthropoda; class Insecta; order Lepidoptera; family Noctuidae; genus Chrysodeixis; species Chrysodeixis includens. The sequence goes on from OW796109.1 coordinate 4,417,493, forward strand.
TTATATCCAACTGCTGGACATACTAATTAACAAACTCATACCAATAAATTCCCTTTTTCGCATATACAGAACTTATCGCAGGTCTCGTATTATTGCAAAGAGAATATTATTTTACTAACTTGACAGCTTTAAAACTTGCTAACGATCTTACCGAAGAATGAAAGATCAATGCGCTGTACCTACATGTATGTTTATATGTAAAGAAAAATAGGCCGTTCCTCCTAAAGTACAAATTCTGTACTGTAAACTTCATAGCAAACAGGTTCAATATCCGACTGAGTAGAAATAATAAACATGTGAGGAGTCTTCTTACAACGTGTTTTGATATTCATCAGTTTACAGTAGGTACTGAAAGTTATTTATTTTCCCTATGTTCCTATGTATTTATAGAAGTTAGAAAATTGCCGAAATATTGTTATACAAATAAATATTTCAACGAGTACGACTGACGACTATGTCATAATTTGCAAAACACACACACACACATTTGCAAAATAAACAAAAATAGAAGTCATTGAAATTAAAAATAACAATTTCAGTGGACTATTTAGTTAAAAAGTTTCAAATAAACACTTGCGTAAATAACATTACATAATACCTACAGGAAATTGTTTTATTCCTCTTCAAAACATCAAAAGGAATCGTAATTATATCTGATGAAAACTGTTTTTCTAAGGAACTTAACATAAATCTATAGTCGCGAATGCTGCAATCATGCTTCTACATAATTTCAGTAAAAGGTTACCGCCAATCATATCTTCAAAAGCATAGTTAATGCTATACACACGATTTATTAAAGGAAGAAATCTATAAAGAAACGGAACTCTTGGCAAGCGAATGTTACTAGCACTCGTCCGGCTATTTATTAAAAGTCGAGTACCTATCATGTATTTGAAAAAGAGAAAATATAAATATAGAATATTTTCTGCACCCGTCTGTGAAGCGCAATATTTTTACGACTCATGTTAAATCCTAAAATAAAAATCAAACAACAGAATCCTGGGACAATGCGACAAACAAAAACGAGACGTCAGAGAGCGAGCCCGCCAAAGGCACCAAATGTTGGTCAGTGTCGCGCCGGCGCCTGTATCGACCGCATGAATCAGCGCTATTGCCGAACACATAAGAGCCTTTCGTGTTATTTGGACATGTCCCGTTTTGCCACTGGCTTCCCTTCCTGCGAACTGTGAATCATGGATCTGAGTGCGGACTACGGAGGTGCCAATTTCAGTCCAGTGTAAAGCCCTGCCGGCCACATGCGCGGCAGTCGCGACATTGTAAATACATAACACATAGATGTAATTAAAACGAAAACGTTCGTAGTTGTAGTGTAGACGTAGTATTTAAGCCGGTTTATAAATTAAAATGAATATATTAACGTCGGTGTTGACTTTTACAATGTATTGGAAATGTAAGTGAAAGTGTTTTTAATATTTTTTATCATTTGTTTTAATTCAGTAATTTGTTGCTCTACAGCTGTGCATTATGCAAATATACTGTGTCGTAAACTGTTAAGTATATTATACCTTACACGGGAATTAATAACTAAGTTATTTAAAATATCATTCACCGAATTTTCAGTTGATCACAAATTTAATTTACTAAATATCTTTTATTGCCACCCCGTCTCCCCTAGATTTTATGGATCACTGTATTGGGAGCGCACTCCTGTCTTACATTTATACGGCATTCCTGTTTATTAAAACATTTAATCAACAGGATATCTTGCACTATTATCCCTACGCGTTAGTATGTACTTCATAAACATTAGCTAGGCCTAGTTGTATCAGAAAGAGACCGGCAGGCACAAAAGGTAAAAACAATAGGTAATAAAACGCCAAGTGACCGTGTATAGAGCTACAGACATAATATCAGTAAATTAATATCATGTGGGCATCGAACTTCATTATTCATTCCATATGGTTTCGGTCTGTCACTTCGTGGTAGGCGTAATGAAGGCTAATTCCAATTTAACTATTCAAAGGTTGTATTGAGCTATAAAAACAATCGGTTTCTCTGTCAGGCAAGAAATACAGAATACTATATTCAATCGACAAATCCGGATTTCAATTGTTTTACTATGTAACAAGAATTGACATGCTAATCAGTGTTAAACATTGTAAAGGTCATGGCGAGGAAATAAGTCGTCAAGTAGGTATTATTTAGGGAATAATGTGAATATTTCCGCGGAATCACCACCGGGCTTGTGCTAACGGAAATTGCCTAGCAATGCGGGATGACTGGCAAGTAGCCCTTAGACCGGAAAAATAATATTTTATTATTTTCCTAGCCATGATATTGACCTGTTTTGATACAGAACTGCATAAGGAACATAGTACGTACGATTCTACAGAGTTTTAACTTTGATAATCCTTTATATGCGACCGATAAACAAGGAAAATCATTCGCAAACATGCAATTTTGACATTCAACGGTCATCAAAATAGCATTTGCTAAAAGCTAATTAATAGACGAGATCGTATCACAAACGAATAACATAAACCTACTTTAGAAAACAGAAAAGGTTATATTCTACATATTACACGATTAGCCAATGTCTACAGAGAGTGGGCCAAGTTCATACCGCTTGTCTGTACATATTAGTCAATGTGACGCTACAATCTTTTATCACGACTATCTTTTGATGCAAATCGTATTAGAGCATTTTATATCGAAACATTTACTCTGCCGCTCCTTAACAAGCTGAATAGCACGATAATATCAAGTCTTAACTGTCGATAAGATTACACAGACAAGGCTAATAAAAATATTTCTGAAAATTGTACTTTAATTGTTTAAAACGATGTTTGTTAATTGAAGCGAGTCTTCTGTTTGGTAAATTTCGCCGAGAGATTTGCTAGTATTTGGGGCTTGGTATATACTGTTTTATAAATAGTCAAGTTATTTATGTCACCTGTTCCTAATGTTTGGAGATTTCATATATTTTACAAAGTAGACACATAACCTACATTTGAACCCCGCGATACAGTACTTATCTAATCGCTATAGAACTACATAGAAACAAATGTAACTGCCAAATTTATGCTGTTAAAAATTGTTTTATCGTATAGCCAGTACAGTTTACCTGGTCAAATAATAAACCAAAACCAACGTAATTGAAATCAAAATTTTCAAAATTCTGCAAATAAGGAAAACAACAATTATTAATAAAGATAAAAATAATACCAAATTAGGTTTTTAGGTCCAACAAAACTGCATTTCAGGTAAATTGACACATACGAGGAATATTATTGAAATGAGGAAGATCCTTTTAGGGTCGATGGCATTTTGAGCTATTTGGAAAACATTACGACGTCAAGACATTCTTGCAATATAATAACGTTGTTTGAAATTTATTAAAATAAACAATTAAAAGAACAATAACGCACACGTTTGGAATGTCATGTTAGGGTTTTGAATTCATTAGTACGGGAAATTATTTTACTATGCAAATTAGAAAATTAAAAAAGAACCTTTCTAATGAAAGTTTTAAACGTAAGGGACCTTTTAAACAATAACTTCTTAAGTCAACTAAGCAGACGCAATACTTATTATATACAATTTTAGACACAAGACACCGATGTATTTGCGGATGCATGCAATTTGATATTGTAGGAATGCTAAGGGCTCTGGAAGGGCTGCATATGTAGGTATAGTCTTAAGACAAGTCTTGATCAAGTATAACGATCAAAGTTTACATCTTAATTAATGAAATTGACCCGAGGTCATATTAATTGACAAGACTAAAATAAAATGGGAGAAATTCCGGAAATTGACGTTCGTCTGTACACTGAAGCAGTATGTACTAAATACTGTTATTTAAGTATTTTGATTTGGGTGATTCTTTCAATGATTTATCTTGGAATACCATTATTAACACAACTTCCCACCCTATTATTCAGGAGAACACCATATAAAGTACTTAAAAGACTATTGTATTTGCAAAAAAATGCTGCTCTACATTCTGCAAAGGGTTAAATCGCCTAAAATGCTGCAGCAGTCGTACTTCCAGTAGAAGGAGTAGACCTTCAAGCATAGATCATCATCATCTTCCTGCCCTCATCCCATTTCACTTGGGGTCGGCGCAACACGTCTTCTAGACATGTTGTTTAAAGTTTTGGCTATGGCTTTATTGTCGGCCGCCTGCCTAAGACTAACCCTCTTTGGGAATGCGACTGTTGGTTGTTTACCCGCCACCATTCGGGTGACCCAAGGTGCTTGGTACAGTGCACTGGGTCTTAAGGTCCATTAGTCGCCTTTTACGACACCCAGTGGAGGATATGGGGTGATGCTATTCTTTATATCCGGACACCACACACCTTCAAGCATAGATATGGTAGGAAAAAAAGAAATCCTAGACTTTTTTTGTAAGTATCCCAGTGGAAATCCTCATAGACCATCCTACGTCAGGGGGTTGAAGTTGGGGTGTGCTAGACTAAAACCACAGGAGCGTCCTCATCTGCCAATGGCCGGGGGCACGGATTTCGCTTTTGCATACACCGCGCCCCTAGAAGAATATAGTAAGATACCTAACAAATAAATGACAGCCATATTAACATGCTTTCTATATGTTTTCAGTGTCGTGGAGCCTGCAGTGTTACACGTGCGACCCCGAGCACACGTCGCACGCGTGCGGGCTCTTCGACTACAGCAACAAGTACCTGACCGAGTGCGAACACTCCACGATGTGCTTCAAGAGGGTCACCACGCTCGAGTTCAATAATGGATGTAAGTTATCAATGGACTATCCAGCTACACGGGATAAAGGAACATGGAATAATTTCGGGGAGGTTTTAGCTCAGCAGTGAGGCTACAAAAACAAGGCAGGAAAAAGACAAACCAATGCCCAATATGCTCAATCATACTCTGTATGCAAATATAGTTTTATCATTGGGTCTTTAAATGCGTAAGACTGAAGGAGGAAGGAATTGAACCAAAACTAACTTTGTAGGGAATTATAGGCAGAAGATTTCTAACCACAAATTTCATTTTGGTATTCCCTGTTAATTTGTTTTCAGTCAATGTCCTGTTATAGAAATCAAGAATTAACATAAACTTGTTCTAAACATCGTCATGGCATTGCATTAAGAATCCTTCAAGCATATGCTTCAGATTTAGATAAACCAAGACAGCTACCAAATAGTAGTTCAATAAACCAATATTTTATCCATCCACTCATACCAGTGAAACCCATAAATTGTTCAATAGAAGTACCTACAATGAACTACGAGGATTAGTTTTTTTAACAGTTCCTATTTTATCCACTGACTCATGGTATACGGACTTTTTGCAATTTGAAAAATGGCGAGACGTCTAGAGTCCAACAAACCGACTTGTCTTAATTAAATCCTAGTCGTTCCGTTAAAGACATTCTTTGATGTCTTAGTCAAGAATGGGTAAATGAAACAGAACAATATATTAGAACATTAAAGCTATTGCTAGTTCTGTTTAAACCCTAAACAACTAAAGTGGTCTTGAGTGTATCAACTACATGATGATTCCAAGAGCACTTACTAAGCGCATAAACCACATGTTTTACGCGATAAAAATAATATAACACATGGTATCCACGAAATGTTAATATATTTACTAAGGTAAGCTATTTATAGTAAGAGCTAGACACCAGCTGCCTTAGGCTTACATGGCAATGACCTGTGGCACCTTGGTTATTACGCAGATTACGCTTAACAATTCATTTACATAATTAGCCATTTGATTCAATGAAGATTTGGTATTTTCTGACAGATTTAAAAAAAAAGATGTTCTTTACAAAAGGTATTTGTCAATGTTAATCGATATTCATGATGCCTGTCTTGTTGATAGAGATTCTAACTCTTTTGTTTTTAAATAAGTTGTTTAAATCTCTAACCAAATGACAAAATGGGTATCGGGAAAATATTTTTCTTTTCCATGTCACACGTATTTCATTGTATTCCTAAGCACTGGCTACGGAAAAATTCCACAACCAAATAAATCAAGCCGTCGATACTTGAACCCACAAACATGTGCATAAAGGAAGTGAGGAACAATAAAAATAAAATGTGTTGATTGGGTACCGTTAACGCGGCCGCGGCGTCCTTACGAAACGCTCCTTTAAAGGAATATGTGTCATACGGCCTACTGCTGCCGAGCCAATATAATACGCAACTTTACCGCACACTTAAATGTCACTTACCATCAAAAGAAAGTACCCAGTTAATTGGTCAACCGCCTAACTACAGGAAGACCGCTTGTTATGGTAACTTACTGGACGAGGAAAGTTCGTATACATTTGATGCGCTTATATTATAGAAGAGTTCAGACAATGAGTGATGAACAATTAAATTATGATTATACGGGTGTTGACACTTCGAGGAACAAGACAGCTCACTCGCAGCTGATCATAAATATGCATTACTCTTATCGCTCAATAAATGCGCAATGCTTGACTGCTTTCTTAATTTTATCTCTAAAAGGAACTGGTAAATGGTCGACGATTTGATAGTAACTAAGAATATTTATTTTATCTACTTGTGTTTCCTAAATGCTGAAACTTTGGATGCAAATGAAGGGAATAATTGTGTATTGTAAAACACGTTCATGACATATGAGTTTATATCTATGCTGCAAACAGTCATGTAGGTATGAACTACGAACAGAGGATATAGGTAAATATGACAGAATACAAATATGACTGATTATAAATTTGATTAGAAAAAACAGTGAGTGTAAAATAGTATTGTGCGAAAGGCAAACAAAATGAATCGGCATGTGAGTCACGAATTATCAGTTCCTCTCGCGGTGGTGCGATGCTAATGACGCCTGCACGCATCGCCGGCGCATGCGCACGCACCGGCGAACTTAAACGTGCATGTCCATACACATGTTCAACATTGTAAGAAACCTTTTTAATAACTTTGGCCTAAATTGTACATCGCTGAATTAATTTGAACTAAGTTTATCACGAACTCCATTCATATTATTACGTACGAATGAATATTCATCGAAAGTTTTATTTTCCTTGACGCGATTCACAGTAATAATAATTACAAATTTCTATCAAATTGAATAATAATATTGAAACTTAACAAAAGGCCTATTTGCGCGAAGCTGGTCTTTTCGCATTAAATACGTTGGAAAAAAGTACTTAGCTCAATAATAAATATAGATAGGAATATAGTAAAACAATGATGACCTAACACCAGGTAACCTTAGTACGAGGGTCGGGTCCTAATTACGCGAGTAAGGGACACATAATGTAATGATCGACTGGCACTTTCACTAACGTGGCAAGAATCTTTAAATTGAATTACGTCACTTTTGTCTATTCAATGAAGTCAGCCTGTCATACTATGTTTACATCATCCTCTTTGGATTAAGTTGTAAAATATTTGCTCAATCTTATTTTCGCCTAATCACACATATACCTAAGAACGCATCGTTCATCAAAACTATTTTAGTTGCGGCTATTGAAGGATAAAAACCCAACACAAAATACGATCAATTTTATTTCTTGTGTAGTCGACAAACAAGAAATAAAACTGAGGTAAATGATGAACACTATAGACAAACGGTGAACGAAAACATCGCGAGGAAATCTGAATTCCAAACATTAGATTCCGAAATCGCAAATCAGCAATGATCTAGCGTAGGTAATCAAAACTCAAACCTGCCCTATATTAGAAGAGGCCTATGCCCAGTAGGTTAGTATTATTCAGGATGTAGCAAAATAGCACAGGAAGCGGTTAAGGGTGGGCGATGGGTTGCTGTCTATAGGTAATTTGAAAATTTTAGACGTTCAAAAAGTGCTACATTGTAGCCTAATTTGAAGACAATTTCCTAATCATAAACCATTTTCAAACATTTCAGTGGTATCGCACAGCGTCCAACGCGGTTGTGCGCAGCAGACAATGAACGGCGAACAAAAGAAGATCAATGGAAAATGGCGGGCGACGCAGGACATTCACGAGGTGTACGATGAAGACTGCTTTGAGGACCCGAGCAATGCCGAGCGGTCAACGAAAACTTTGCACTGTTACTGCAGAGGCGATAGATGTAACGGTGTACGGAGGACAACTAGTATTTTCGAATTGTACGCGCTTTTAGCTTTAGTGCTATGGAATTTTACGTAATAATTTGGTATTGTTTATTTATAGGATTTTTCTTTATTTATTTTGAGAGACATATAGTAGAAGTCGGCTTGAATTGATGAGTTTTTGTGAGTTAGGAAGATGTCTAGGATATGCAATATTGATTATTTTCTTATTTTGTACATAATTTGTAGATGTATGGTTATAAATACTATTTTAAATTGTCTATATGACATACTAAAATATGTCTACAATCTGCTATCAACGCTTAAAATTAAGAGTATTTTGCAAAAGTAACAAATATTATTGAATTAATTTGTAATTATTCTGTGATTGTGCCACACAAGTAGGTACATGTTTTTTGTAATATTAATTCATGTTTGGTTTGATAATTAAGTAACCTTTGCCTTCCAATCCGATACTATCTATGTTCATCACAAACTTTACCTTGAACAGTTGTTTCATATATCTTATTTTTTTAATTTAAATTCCTAACCGATATAAAGGTTCTGTTTTTATTGCTTTCGTTAAATGGCAGAAACATTTCTAAGTATTTTCATTATCTGCAATACCCATATTTAAGATTAGCCATCGTTTTATAAAAGCAGAAAAAAATGCTTCTGCTATAAAAAATAACGTTTCGTTCGCCGCTATAAAATAACGGTGATATTATTATAATGAACTAGTTGTTAGTGCGACCCCTTGTACCTCCATACGGGTGTTTATACTGCCAATAGTGTTAAGTTAGTGCTCGTAGATACAACAATCCAAAGAGCTTCGACACTGGTGCTTTATAGCTTTAGCTAGTCAGTTAATGAGTCTGTGATTTTCACAAACGTTGATTTAAGTTTACATAACGACACTTTTCTGCAATTCCTGAAAGGCTGTCATTATTCACATCTAATGTTAGAAATACATCTGTTTAACAAAAGACTAACGATCATACATTAAAATGACATTTGACAGATGATGAGTTAATGACATTTTTGAACAGCCATTCAAATCATACTGAGGGTTAAAGAACCACACACTATTTAGTTATTCTAGAAAATTGCATGAGTGTCGTTGTGCAAACTTTTAAGACATTTGTGTCACAAGACGCCATAAGTGACGTAGAGTAAACGTCGCTTGTTTTTATCAATAATTTTGTATTATGTAATTTTTAATTATTATTATTATTCCTGTAAACGTACTTAGTATGTGCTTAGTTAAGTAAAATAGGATGCTATGTTGTATGTACAGTCACGTGCAAAAATATGTATACTCTACTAAACAATTTCAGTTTAATTCCTAGTCAAATGATTCCTGAAATAGCAAATTTTCTTTTAAACAACAGGAATATTTTATAACAGCTTCAGAAAATTCGCCTAAGAAATCTACTGCAACTGTTTGGTCCTGTATACGTATGTTTTTACACGTGGACTGTACAGTAGAAAACATCAGTGGTAACGTTTTGAAATTAACAACTTTACGATCAAAGAAATAAGGTTGATATTCGCGTATTCTTTCACTGATGAACGGTTAACCGAACATTGTATAGTTTTAAGGAATATAGCTTGTATAATTTTCTTACGTGATACTCAATTCTATGTAATATTTCAATAAATCATTCCTACTTTTACTATTAGTGTATTTGTTATATCAAAAGTTTTACTTTTGAACAGAATACTAGTAACTGTATTCTGTATATGTACCTATTGCCCTCAGTATTCCTACAGTGGCATAAAAAATATATTTTGCAGCAGTTCAACGCAATACAATACTATTTATAACGGAGAAACTTTCTCCGTTATAAATAGTATTGTAAGGATTATAAAATACATGTTTCGCCAAACCTATTTAAGATATATACACCGTGATTTTTAGGTCGTTTTAAAAAAGTCGTCCACACAATGTATCCGTCATAAAATACCTCTAGGCGCGAATATAATTTTTTTATCATTAATTAAAATAATATGCATGAAAAAAATAAATAATACATTGGAAATATGAAACATCCTGTTAAAAATGTTTACGTATCAAACTGTTGAAGATACATGCTACATACTTACTGCGAACATTATGATTGCAATAGTAAGACAGCTGTTTTACGCTAAGGTGAATGACCTGTGATAAGACGCCGCCGCGCCGCCCGCGCGGCCCCTTTGGCACAAGGTTCGGACCGCGCTCACTACAGAGTGTTCGTAAAACTGCCTTGTGTCATAATAATGAATAATATTTTTATTCATTCAAATCTTAAAAAAAAAACATATTTTTTTATTATAAACGTTTACCAGTCATTGGATACATGAACTGGGCTGCTTTTTTAAAACGACCTAAAAGTCACGGTGTATATGTATAGAATTAAAAACCGCCCACTATTTGATCTAGTGATTAGTCCTGACTGCTATACAAGAGGTCGTGGGTTCGATTCCTATACAGGACAATTTTTTGTGTGATAAGCACGATCATCAGAATCTGTGTCTGGTTGTAATTTATCTATAGTATGTTGGTATTTAGAAGTATATAAGTATGTTTATCAATTGTTTAGTACTCATAATACAAGCTCTGCTCAGTTTGAGACTAGATGGCGTTGTGTGAAAGTCGTGGAATATTATATTTAATTACTATTATTAGGGTCATACTCTCTTTGTTACCGCCAAGAAAAATGTATAGACAAAGAGCCATTAACCAGCGTTACTTATAAAACTGACGGTCTTCATTAACATAGCTGCGTTGCATCCTTGTTCTTAAAAAACATTATTAAGGTGACTTTAACAATACCATGTTTGCCATTGCTACATGTGTGCTATGCATGCACTTGATAATGAGCCATTATATGCATTACCATTATAAAGAGGTTATAAGCAATGAGCATGCAACACAAATTGTGTTCGTTCAAAGTCGTTATGTTGCCACTAATTATTTATACAGTGTGTTTTCGTTTCGTGAATACATTACTGGAGTAACAAGTATTAGTAAACATGTTAACCAGCCAGAAATATGATTTGTTGATAAGAAACTTCTTAGAGAAAATACTTCTGATTAAAAGTAAATTTTAGCTAAGGCTAGGGTTCTTTGAACGCATGTCACCGAATACTGCGTTGTACTTAAAATTTATTGGAAAATAATAGAGAGTGACTTAAATGAAGAATGGTTGATTCCTACAATAATTTCAATAGAACTATGCAATTACTCTAAGTAGTCTCTAACTGCTTCACTAGCATTGGACTTTTAAATATGATTTTTACAAATACGGAATAATTTGAACTTACTTTTTTTTATTTAGAATATATCGTGACATTATGTTTTAAATTATGGAGCTAACTATTAAAGAGCTCATTTTTCTGCGAGCAGCAGTCAGCGTGTTCTTAGCGAGGCAGTCAATGTCGTCTAAATTTTTTACAGGCGTCAATTATGTAGTCACGCAATAATTTGCCATAGCGTTATACAGATCCGTAAAATACGGAATAGTTAATGCTAAGCTGCACACGCAAGGACTGTAACGGTTCACCGCACGTAAAGAATGTGTGTAATGACGAAAATGAACCTTATTCCTTTGGATTAAGACACGTTTCTGTGTGTATGGTAATTTAAGTTACTTTTGGCTACAAGACCACTGACTCCGTAAATGCTAACAAGCTGTAGTGCTATGAAAAACATTCATGGCTTTTTTTTTCATAAAGTAGGTACGCCATTTATCAAAACCTAAACGATGTATCACTGCCGTTAAAATCATTAGTCGAACCAACGATTCAATAATTAAAAACCAATCGAAGGCATATATGATTTGACATACAATAAACAATTATTTAGTATAAATGTTAAAAAATTATGTGACCCGCGGACAACCTACACCTCCTAATGACTGCTGCAAATGTGGAAGGGCACAAGACTACACCTTCATCGTCTCTCGTGAAAATTGTTAGTAGTGTAACTGTCCAACAACAGTGGCGCCTCTGCAGCACTTCCTAGGCACCCTAAGGCACCTCACGTACTAGACGACCACGATCACGACCAGTGGCCGCAAAGTTTAGATTAAGGCAGTTGTTACACCAACGACGAGAAAACGACTAACTATCGGCTATTTTCTCGCTCAAGAAACGTAAAATAGATATACTTACATACAAATATCGGAACGACGCACTCGCTCCCCGCGTCTCGCTAACTCGTTTCTAGTTCTAAGTCTACTCGTTACTCGTTGCCGGTGAGACAAGTGCCTAAAGAGGCGGTAGGTCCGATGGCCATTATATTAGTATATTGCATGCAAGCTACTCACATTGGCGTGGTTCTCGACGAGGCACAGGAACACGACGTCCTCGCGCATGAGCCGCACGGCGCCGTGCAGCGGCTGCGACGTCTTGCTCTTCAGCATGCGGTACAGGAGAGCAGACGACATGTGGGCGAAGTCCTCGCCTGTGCACAGAATATGGTTTTTACTATTTGATAGATGGTTAGGTCAGCATCAAAAGTCGATTAACACATTTTGTTGAGTTCTTTATAATCTGTGAGTTACCGCTACAAATGTCAAAATTGTTTCTGACATTTTTTTTGGTGCAATACAGACATCAAGAAATAATCAAATGTTTCATTTCTCTGGCCGAAAAATCCTGAGTAGTCATTATAGTTCACATTATAACACATTTAGATTTTCAAATGAACTGTACACAATCGAATTCAATGAATTACTGTTGTGCTATTAGGTAACAAAATAGGCTTGACACCTACCTAGTCTAGTAAAAAAAAACTAAACATCAATTCCTACATGTCATAGAAAAATAACGACATTTTGTAAATCGGATTGTGTTAACCAACTTCCGATGCTGACTGTACAAAGACGAATGTGTTTTCGACAAGCACGTGAAGTAGTTGGTCTGATAGTTTCAATCATATTTTTTACTTACAAACTAAACTTTAAAGGCTTTTTATACTATCCTATTGTAGGATAAATCAAAAAGTTACAATCTATTTTTCAGGACTACATTCAATCCTATTTTTCAGTATTTCAAGGTTGGTAGTTCGTAATAATGCTAATTGCTCACCATATTAGCAGAGTTTGTAAGCAAAGTACACAAACTGCTGCAACTGTATAATATGCAGCTATGCATAATAACTAGTAATAACTTGATATTGTAACACAACATCAGTCAATGTCGCAGCTGTATTGAGCAAGAACGTATTTCTTTAAAGAAAATTATTTATAAATTAAAATTGATGTCTTAACCTCTGCCTTAAGCAATTCAAACATTACTCTAAGGTTGTTTGCGAGGCATCCATTTCAGGATCAGAATATATTCAGGACAATATTTATTTATAGCATTTCTATTATGAGTAGTATTGAGAGATTATTATTAGTCTTAAACACTCACACACAGTTTACAAAATAGGAATCAAGTTTCACTGAGTCATGGGAAATTTTGTCAAGATTGTTAATGAATAAATATTGAAATTTATATGTTTGTAGTAAATACTATGTACCTGTGAGGTCATCCCAATGTGCAGATATCAGTCCTGAGCAGTGCTCTTTGAGAGCTGTTGCCCCAATCTCATCTGCTGCAGAGTAAAACTTCACACAGGTCCTGGAATATACATAAACAACACATGATCGACTAGCTCATTCCGGCTGCTTCACCCACATGGATGTTATTTATGGACGCAAAACATTAACCTCCTTTTATGAAGTTGGGTAAAGAATATGCCAATTTATTAATTCACGGGGTCAGTTAACTCTATACCAAATTTCATTTATTTTGGTTTAGTTGTTTTAGTATGAAAGAGTAACAAACTTTCACATTTGTGATATTAGTACAATTTTAGGTGCTTAAAGTACCATACCATAGAATATAGGTCTTTAAAAGTAAGCAATATTAACTTGATTAGAGAGATGCCAGTAATTTATACAAATTTTGGATAGCTATAGGACACCAGAAAGGGCAAACTTCTATTATATGTATATAGATAATAGAAATAGGAAAAGTTGATAGCTCAGTTTAGTGTGTTTAGGCTTGACTTTTCAACACTTAGAAGAGATATCAGCAACAATTTAATATTCAATTAAGTCATCTATACTCCATTTGTTTAGGTAGTTAACTAAATGTAAACAATCTTGGCGTTACTTTTTAACCAAAAAAATAGTTTTTAATTAGGATATTACTGCTTATAAATCAATTAACTATAGTTTTAGAAAATCTGAATGTATTTCAAGTTGTAAAACGTATTTTACATTTTTAAAGATCACATTTTGTATAAAAGACATACCAAGATTGTTTACATTTAGTTAATTACCTAAACAAATGGAGTATAGATCGTATATTTATTCGTTTGATAATCATCTTCTGTGAATTGAAAACTCAATTCTTAACAGAATTAAAAGAGGACCAATAATAAAGTGTTGTTGTATAATACTAAACTCCATTTGTTTAGGTAATTAACTAAATGTAAACAATTTTGGTATATCTTTTAAACAAAATGTGATCTTTAAAAATGTAAAATACGTTTTACAACTTGAAATACATTCAGATTTTCTAAAACTATAGTTAATTGATTTATAAGCAGTAATATCAAAATTTTAAATTACTTTTTTGGTTAAAAAGTAACGCCAAGATTGTTTACATTTAGTTAACTACCTAAACAAATGGAGTATAGTGATTCAATTACTTTAAAGAATTGCAGTACTGTAGTAGTGATTCACTACACATAATAAGGGAGGGAGCCACCAATAAATGGTAGTGATTCACTACCTTAATTTTAAAAGCTTTGCTGGATTTCAATATAACTGACTAAATTATTCCTTACCTAACTCCCACTGATGCAATTAGTGCTTGTTCACACTTTCCAACTAATCCATGAAGTTTGAAGCTAGCCGCAGACTTCATCAGTTGTAGAGCAAAGGTATCTCCTCGAGAAAGATCCACTACATCTGTGTACAACCACTTAAGCAGGGCTGCTCCAATCTCATCCGGAAGGGTTGACCAATCTGTAAACATAGAGTAATACTGTTATTGTTTGTTGAGCATTTTATATTGTTAACACACTAATCTATGATACATCAGTGTATTTAGTAGATAACTATGTAGATATACATGTAGATATTTAATAGGACCCTCTAATATGTATAAAATAGACTTTATTAGATAATAGTATGACTAATATACTCTAATCTACATGAATCAGGATGTTCGGCCTTACCTAATTCTTCTAGATTCTTGAGTGCATCCTCATTCCAGTCATCCGAGCGCGCGTTGAGCACGAACTTGTGGCCGGGCATGGACTTGCTCTGCAGCTTGATGCTAATGTCGGAGTACGTCTCCCTGCCGTACAGAGTGGCCACAGTCATGAGGAGGCGCGCCACAAAGCTCGTCTCGCTCAGATCACCGGCCGACGCCGCCGCCAGCGTGTACTTCCGCTCCACCTCGGCACAGTGACTCTGCAGTTTCCCATACTCCTCCTTCAGCAGCGCCAGGTGCTGCTGAAGCTTCGTCACCTCGCTTGAAGCTACACAAACCGACATAGTCACAAGATTAGCACCGACAACACCGCCCACTATTACAAACAAGTTTCGCAAACACAAAAAGTCTTGTTCATTAGAATTACTCACCCATCACGAGGTCTTAGAAGTGCAATGCAAGACCTTAATAAAAAGCCTTCAATTCTCTGGTTCAAATAAAAAAATATTTATTGTATGAAAATATGACAATTTATCTATTGTCAGCAAATTGTCGGCCATCAGTCAATAAACATAACATTTCTTTACACGGATAAAGCATTAACGTACATTTTTGAATCTATTGTCAGTATGTTTTTTCTGTATTACTTCTCATTGACACCATAAAGTTAGTTGAAAATAATTAAAAGTCTAATATAACAAAATCAGTTGGTTGTAAAGTAATCAAATGATAAATTTTCCACAAAACTGATAAATACATTTTGCTTTAGTTCATGTTCAATTACGTGTAAAGAATTACCGGTACTATTTTGACAGAATGTGAAGTGGTCCAGCTAGTTGAGCATGTCAAAGTAGCATAAAATTACGTTAAAATTGAGATGGCGAAAGCCAGTCGTAACTTGTTAAACAAGGATATAGTCAATGATTCGTAGAAAGCAGTTTAACTTGAAGTACAGTAGTATCGGTCACGGCTAATAGATGTCACTACAAATGCAAAATCTATTTTCAAGATAACCTTCAAGTGATTTTGTCAATTATTGATAACAAGAATTACTTTTTATCAACCTTTTATTTAGTAGTTTAGAATCATATTAAGCGTGTTTTGTTCCCAAGATGAATATGAATTCTTTAAATAGAGTGCTAGTTTTAAGTAAATCTTTGCCGAAAAACTTAAGGTACTTTTCGTAATGTTATTATTTTGTAGTGTTGTATTTAAATTTGGAACTGTCGTGTAATGAAAGTTATTTTTGTAGGTTTATTTCAACAAGTGCACGGTTATCGAATGCCGACGATGGATGGTTTTCCAAGCTGCTGGTGCGAAGGATAGAGCCGACGAAGGAATCTCATAGTCGGATGCTTAGCGACAAGGAAATTATATATGCACTGCACACACACAACATAAGGCCCGATTCTACCGACAAATACTTGCAGAATTAGTATGTTTACGTCAATTTGCTTACATAAGTGTAGTGCTAAGTGCCGGCTGGCGGTGAACAAACATGCCTATTATGCAACATTCTGTAAATAGAACGCTGCATTTCTGAAGCAAAACATTGCTATACATTGACGTTATCGGCGTCAAGCCTTGACCCTTTGATCAGTCATATTGATCATTACTACTTGTTCACTATGATTATTCTATCATGATATTATAGGCATCAATAAAGTCTTGATAAGTAGAAATATCTTGGATACATTTAAGTCCTATTGACTAGCTATAATGTAAAATCTTATCAGAGTTGAGTTAAATTTTGTATCATCATATCTGCCTGACAGGAAATATTTATTAGGCCTGAATTACCATTTCTTGCTAGTAGGAGTTCAAAACACTTGTTATTGAAAGTAATAAGAGTTAGCTAAATAACAATAATACTAAAAAGCAAGTTGTAACTTTTGTACTTTCATCAGTCTGAAGGTATAGTGCAGTTGACACACAGTTGCAAGAACTTTTAGTTTATCAACCCTGACATACCAGCTCCTGTAGCATTCCTATCAGCAATAAGTTGTTCCACAGCACGCTGATAGGTGTTATGAGCATGCCTCTTGATTTGACTTAGCTCACCAGATACTTGGACATAGCAAATCTGATCACTCATTTATTTGAAGCATACCTGATTTAACAAGCATTCTGTTCCTGATCTTGTCTGATATGATGTTTCCATTAATAGCATTATCAACATATTAAATGGATGACTGAGATCCAAAGATTGAGTTGCCATCTTCGTTTTACCCTTAGGAGATGCTCATGTCAGAGACATCTTTACATTTAATATTTTTAAACTTTCGCGACTTGTACACATATTTTAGACGACAAACGGTTCTTATTCCCGATATTAATTCTTTCTTTTCTCCCGATATCTTGGTCAGTTGTTGGACATGTTGTTGATTGACAGTTCAGCTGAAAAATTCTTTAAAATCGTTACATCATCTGTGTTTGTGTGATATTACTTTTCACTTGTTTGTAAACTCTTTCATCATTATCTTTCAGCAAGACATCCGTGGAGTTTGTGCACTCTCACAAGGCTGATCTTGGGTGTGAGCTGGTGGGATCATGGACAGTGTCCGTGGGAGACATGGACCAGGCCCTGCACCTGTGGCGATATGTCGGAGGTTTCGAAAAGATTGACAAAGCTAAAATATTGTTCAAAGAGAATGCTGTAAGTTTATGATGAAGGACTTTGTATAAACTTTTTGAAAGGGAAAAAACAGTATAGTCTTTTAGATATAGATAATTTTACATAATATGAATAATATCACCTTATCACATAAAATTATTACATCAACATGATAAGACTAAGTTACTGTCAATCATTATTACTGTAAATAAGTATAGAAAGATCTCATCTAGTCATACATTGATAGAATTGACTTCTTTAAAACATAAGGTTTTTGTGTAGGACTATAGGGCACTTGAAAAGGAGCGCGGTAACTTCGTGAGGTCCAGGCACTTGCAGTACTTGCTTGCATTCAGTTTCTGGCCCAATGGAGAACCTCGGTCAGCCAGCAATATCTATGAGATCCGATCATACAGGTAAAATACTTTCTTTATGCCCTTCAAAATCGATTAAAAATACATTAAAACTTTCGTTACCTAATTTCCTCGTGTTAATATGTCATGCACTCTGTTATGGAAGTTCAAACAGAATTCTCCTATGCAGCTACAAACTTTTTATATTTGCGCAGTCTCAAGCCTGGCACCATGATCGAGTGGGGTAACAACTGGGCGCGCGGTCTCACTTACCGCCAGGCACAAAACGAGGCATTCGCCGGGTACTTCTCGCAGGTTGGACGACTCTACAACGTACATCATATTTGGTGTAAGTGTTTTATGAAAATAGTATTATCATTATTCCTACTCCTAAAATACTGCAGTCGTTTGTTTTCGACAGAATATTTGTTAGCTAACTTTAATAAATGTGACATTGGGAATGTGGAAATGGTTAATTTTAGTAGACAATATAAAGCCATTTAAGTTACACGCAAAATATTATATTTACAGGCTATAAGAATCTACAAGCTCGCCGTGAGACCCGTGAGAGCACGTGGCGCAACCCGGGCTGGGACGAGTGCGTGGCGTACACGGTGCCGCTCATCCGCGAGATGCACTGCCGCATCCTCGAGCCCACCGAGTTCTCCCCCACTCAGTAGTACGCAGGTGTACCTCCAGCCCTCGCTTCCGACAACCGCATTTACACCCTTGGAACTACTGCCTTTAACATTTGTAGGACGGGGCAAACAAACCACTAGTACAATGGCCCCAGTTTTAATAGTTAGCAATTTTAAATGTTTAGATAATTGTAAGTGATTGCTTTTACGATTCTAAAGTTATATTAGTGAAAGGCAGAATAACTAGTGTGAAGAACTGGGCATGTTATCTGGCTTCAAGCTCATATATGAGATGAAGTCATTGTTTTCAAATACTTATCAAGGAAAGATATAACTACGAAAATATCGAGAAAAATATTATAAAACCAACTTAGGTTTTAGTAAGTAAAAAATTTAAATTTGAATGTATATATGTATATTTATGTATTTGGTTGCTGAAATCAAAAGCCAATATTTTAAGATGGAAGCAGTCTCGCCACAAATCGTCATATTTTAATGAAATCGCTTATCAGGCGACTTATATATTTTAATAAAAATGCATGTTTTCTTCAGTTCTATTAACGATAAGCACAATTTCTCTCTTGTCTCTACACAGTTTGCAAGTCTATGAATATATTTAGTCTAAATTAAATATTACAACAATAATTGGATGTAGTTATCTTTTATGTGGAGACAGTTCAAGTGCAGTTATTTGTTTATGATTATTCTTATTTTTGATAGCATTTATTATACACGAAACTTCCGAAATACATGTAAGATCAACCTTAGGTTTAATTCAAGATAATCAATTGATAATCAGAAAATATGTACTTTTGGTATTGTTGTTGTATATCTACTTTTTCTGTTTCACTTATTTTATGTTAATACAGAAATAGATTTTTTTGTAAACAGTTGAACCTGTCGTTTCTTTGCTACTTGTGTCCTCAAAAGTGGGATCGGTAAAGTAATAGTAATAATACACAGGGTTGATTTTCTTTCCATTTAATTTATTTCGGTTTGATTTTTCATGAACCAGATTATATTACAGTATTATTAGTGATAATAGTTAGAATCTAGAAATTCATTGTTAAATATTATGTAACAAAAAATAAAAAGAAAACAACGGTGCACCGAGCGAGCCGCAAACAATCGCAAACTATAATAATCAATAACCCGCGGCCGCGCGCGCACCTTGTCACATCGGTCACAATATTGCTAACTACCTATCTGTGATAAAGACTATACAATGGTAAAATATAAAAATTGTATAGTTACAATTTACAAAATATGTGACCGCTAACTACGAGTTTGGTACTTCTATCTCATAATAATAATTCTGTAGATCGTGACCGTTGTAAGGTGACAGATAACTGATAACATCTAACTCTAGAACAGCTAAGTGGTGGGAGGTTGGAATAGGAAAAGACGCGCCTACGCACTATACCCGAGCCCGCCGCACGCGCAGGCGGGCAGCGGCCGCGAGCCGCGCGACTGCTGCCCGCGCCGCCCGGCCTGGGCTGTGGACTATGTCAGCGAGCAAACACTACGCGCCTAACGTTAAGTACCGACCATCTATTGCACGCAAGCGAAGTTACAGCTTACAATTCAATTCCATAGTGCTTCGTTTCCTGATTAGTTGCGAAATCGGCGGAGTTCGACAGTGGACGTAACATAGCGGAATAGTACCGGCATTATTTTGTCATAAATATAATGACACTAAGATAGCCGGTTGATAACGCAACCCAGGATAAGCGATTGTTTGTTATTTTCTACTCTGTTGAAGAATTAGATAATTTAGCAGAAATAGTATTACTTATTTAGGTGGTATTGAGTATTATTTTTATAAGAGAATAATGGTGCAAACCAATTTAGTGCAGTCAGTTAGATAGAGCGCAGTAATTCCAACGTTTAGGTCCACTCCGCGCGCTCGCAGTCTTAATTATGTACAGAGACAGGGTGACGAGTCAAGTTAGGCTGTGTCTAGAGATTATTGTCATATATTTGGTCAGATTAGGAGGGGAAGGGCGGAGTCTACGAATATCGGGAGATCCATTCACAATGCCATTTACCACTTTCTTGCATTAATTAAGAAATTGAAGCAAATTTTATAATATTATAATTGAGTAAATAGCGTTGTGTAAAGACTCGCGTATAAACAGCTAAACTTTTGTCAAACGCTTTGTATATAATTTTACACCTAATTCACTTAGGTTTCGATACTTAAAATCCGTTTAGAAACCTCCAACAACTCAAATAATACGATCACATCATGTGATGCTTTAGGAAAAGAATAAAAATAATACAAAATACTTTAAAAATAGTATTAACTAAATTTGGGTATTTATGACTATAATCCATTTTAAATTAAATAATACATTTGCTATACATATTTGACTGATAAGCTTAGTACACAATACGATAGGGTATTAGGACACTAAATAAAGAAAATAGCACATAGTCGGGCCCCGCACGGGGTCCGCCGCGTCGCACTTCCAATGTACACAAAACCGCACTCGCACCTTACAAAAGTAACAAATTATTTATAATATTTTAATTATATATTATTGTTCTTTATATACATAGCGCCAGGTCCAGCGCGCCCCTCCGCCCGTAAGGCAAACCGTGTGCTCGTAATACATATTCACAATAATATATACTCTATACATTTACACAACGCGGCAGCGGCCTACTGCGGCACGCGCCGCCTGCACCTTGATATTATGATTTAGTAAAGCGTTCGTACAACAAACTTTTAACTTCTAAAAATATCTAAAATAATCATAACTGTTTACCATACAAAATCCTAGTAACATTTTATAAACTCAATTCTAGGCCAATAAACAAATACCGTCAGTCCGCGTTTCAAATAATTTCAGTTTACACAAACATGCAAAAGTTCCTAAAGTAAAAACTAATGATATGAATATTAGAATTTCGACTATCTAATGTTGTAAATAATAACATTCTCTGTAAACAGTGGCGGGGCGGGGCTGCGCGCGGCTGGTGTCTCACTGACTACTTTATCTAATTAATGCCTTTTGTCAAACTTGTTAAGCGTACACTTTGAGGATCAATATTCCTTGGTTTCACTGCAAAGTTTACCTTCATCATTTGACGTGTTCGTGGTAGTCCGTTATCAACATTTTCAATCTTGTTTTATTAGAGCATCAAGACGAAATATCAGCTAGAACCACTGTGGAAACTTATGTAAAACTACAAATTTATACAAGACTGGATCACGAATACTAGAGTTTAAAATGTAATCATGCCCTCTACTGGACACTGTTCCGTTGTTCGTCGAGTGGACGCCGCGCGCACGAGAGCTGCGGGTCTACGATGGACGGTCTAATCATATTCTAGAGATGATAAAATTTCTTATGTCTAAGAGATCGAATATTCAGACGGGAATTAAATTAAGTTTATATTTTTTAATATTAATTTTAATATTATCATGTGATCACAATGTTAGGAGTGTAGTGCGATTATTTCGACCATGTATTGCTATCGTCTTTTCAGTTATACAACTAATATTTTTGTTTATCTAACGCCGTGACGGCTGGCAAGCCAACGGAACAGTGTCGTACCGTGAGTAAATTTTTAATAGAAAAAAAGCGTCACATTCTCACATCGATGCATCATTTAAATAACTTCAGACATATGCAGACAGACTCGCGTATTACCTCTTTGTTACCATTATAGTTTTACTTCATGCATCTTCATGTTTCCGATATTTTGATAAAAAATACTTATGATTTAGGCACATTATTAGATGATGGTTAAAACATCCATGATTTTTATATAAATATTTAAAATGTATTTAAAAATAATGTTACACTTCTATAGTGATCCGTCATATGTAATATAAAACCAAGGTTACATAATATTATGTATTTACAAACAAAGGCGCTTTCCTATCGACTCTTATTTCAAAATACCAGAAACATGGTGATGCATTTACAACTGGGTCGACGAATAATTACTTTGTGTGGTTTATTAATAGGACCCGGATTGTTTACGTAATCACATCATTGTTTCAATTGGTTTCAATCAATTTTCTTTAGTACAAGGTACTAAAATAATTTTACTCTCCTAAATTATAATTATAGTATTGCTATTAAGACTAAACGACATACCATTCAAACTTAACGATTTGGCAGATACATAAATATCCGGGTCCCACCCTATACAGTGAGCGCCAGTAACCTGATACAATATCGGAAACTGCTATTGTTTGTGTTATTCCTCGACTCGCCTGTAGCTAAGAGATAAGTATTTAATTATGGAGTGCAATAAACTTAATAGTGTAATAAAATAGGAAATGCCCTCCCGAACCCTTTGCCAAACGGCCCTACTAACTTTTCACTTTGGAAGACATAACAAAAAAATATAAAAAAATTAGGCTAATATTATCAGTGTCCATCAGTATATTAGATAATGTCATGTTGCCAATTAACATGAATTTCCATACCGCGGGAGGGCAGACAGTCTCAGTAATTAGAATGGGACGTGGAGTTTAATGCTGCTGCCAAAACATTGCACCATGCCCAATACTCGGAATAATACTTCTGCGGACCACAAAATACTCACACGATTCAATCAACCAACACATATAATTTGTTTCGTAACAAGTCTAATGAGGTAGCCCGTGAACATTGCTAACGTTAATAACAACAATCGATCGTATGTAACACGCTTCGAATACTAGAGAGCGCAACGAGTGTATGACACTTCCAAAAATTCGCGATGAATAATTTACAATACTTAATTATACTCGGGGTCCACAAGATTTTGTGAGCGTCTCGTACGCTCGGTAGGTCGCGCCGACAGCCGCGCCGCGAGCGCCGGCCGGGGACCACACAGCCCCACGCTCGCGCCGCAGCCGGCATACAATATAATACAAAAGAGTTCTCATCACGAATACGAACAAGCAATGATCTACTGAAGCGTACACCTATCGCGTCTATAAGCGAGTAACAGTAATGTATGGCGGCGGTTTGGCAACAGCATTAGAGGGCGGGCGGCTACAGCGAGCCGGCCGCGAAGCTCGCCGACGAGTTGCTGTGCGCCAGCGACAGCATCGAGCCCGACAGCGACTGCTCCTCCTCGCCGTAGCCCTCCCGGCTGCCCTCCGCGATCGCCATCGCGCTGCGCACACAACAACGTTACTGGACACGTTCAACGTTACAAGTAGAATATAGAGTGATTATTAAAGGCATAGAGGGTGTAGTTACCTGAAGCCGAGGCGCGCGCTCTCGTTGTCGAAGTGCTCGAGCTCGCGCTCGTGTCTCTCGTGCAGCAGCCGCGTCCGCTCCGCGCGCTCCGCCACGAACTGCGCGCACTCAGACTCCATCTGCGAGAACATGGAATATTCTTAGTTGTTTCACTTTACAAGTATACATATCCAATTCATATACAAGTTCAGCTCGCGGCGCTGGCGGTTGTATGGAGAGCGTGACCCCGGTAGCGTACCTTCTGCTCGAGCAGCGCGCGGCGCACAGCCACGCGGTCCTCCAGCTCGCGACGCTCGCGGTTGCGCTGCGCGTCGGCCTGCATCTTGCTCTTGCTCTGGTACGCCGTCAGCATGTCCAGCTCGTGCTCCAGCTGCATCTTCAGCTGCTGGCACTCCATCTGGAATATCATTATAATAACTTAGCAAAATAAGGTACAGTAGTCTTCTCCTTTGATGACTACAAGTAGTATTATTGGTTAACAACGACCAACAACATGTTGAATTGTAGTCAGAGGCGCGGCTAGGTCCACAACGCGGACGCGCCATGCGAAGCTGTCCTTGCAGAGAGTACACCTGTGTTTTACAGGTGCACTCTCGGTGCCTTTACTCTCACACGCCTTTACGCGTACACGCTTGTGAACTATAATATGTCCATTGTAGCTGGCTGGTGTCATAGTAACATTAGCCATCGTGGCCGAAATCGGTCAGGAGACATTATTATGAGACTATATACTACATAACAGCTGATGACTCAGTACTTACCATCTGACTCTCGTCTAGCCTGACGGTTTGCTTCTGTAGCATCTCGGTGATGCTCTGGTCGTACTGCTCGCCTAATAGCACCAACTTGCGACGCTTCTCGTCCTTCAGCGTCTTTATAACCTCCTTCTGTTGTTCCTGGAATCATTTACCATATTTGTGAATTATTTTGAACAATAGATAGTATTGCTATCAACACCTACTCAATGTGCAATATTTAAAGTTTAAGCATTTTTATTCAAACGCTATATTTTGATCGACTACAAGCATTAGAAAAGTTTTCTCTTGTTTTCCAGGTTCAGATGTCATGTATGTTATCACTTTTATAAATATAAGCCTACCTAATATACAATTTATTACAAATAGCTAATGTTTTACCTTGGCAGTCATCTGTAGAATCTGCGCTTTGAGCGCTTTATACTGGCGTGTTTGTATCTTACACGTTTCACGGAATTGCTTGCGGATCTGCATTTCTTTTTGCTGTAATTACAGAAAAATAACATGAATTAATATAAAATATAACCGTATTTCTGCATATCCAATTAAAATCACTTTATAGGTCATATTGGTTTGATTGTAGTCACTCAATTGAATTAAAAAAAAATGATATCATAGCTTGGAAATAATAGTCTAAATTATATCATTATAGTGTAGGGGCAAGTGCCAGTCACCTCTTAAGGAATGTGAGCAGCAGAACGGGGGAGGGATAACAGACAATCGACAACGTAGCGTGCGTTTTGTGAATGACACTCTCCCCCATACGTCACGAATACTTTTGATGATATGTAAGGTAACATTGACAGGTTTGTTGGTCTAGTGATTAGTGACCGTGACTGCTATACTGAAGGTCGTGGGTTCGATTCCCACCCAGGACAAATGTCTGTGAGCATGATCATTTGTCCTGTGTCTGGGTGTAAATTATCTATAGTATATTATTTATAAGTATTTAGAAATATATAAGAAAGTTTATCGGTTGTCTAGTACTCATAACACAAACCACTAAGTATGCTTAACTTGAGACTAGATGGCGTTGTGTGAATGTTGAGAAATATTATTATATTTAGTGCATTAATTCTAGTGAAGGTAGAGTAGTGAACCCACCTTGAGGCTCTTGGGCTGTTGCTTGAGCTGCAGCGCGTGTTTCTTGCGCAGCTCGTGCTCGGCGCGCTGCATGTACTCGCGCTGGTTCGCCAGCTCCGTCGAGTGCTGGTTCGCCAACTGCTCATCTCTGAAATACGGTGAATGGACGTTGATAAAAAGCGATAAAAAATAGTTTACTGACGAACAAAGATCCTATTACTCAGCTAAATAAGTATTTTCGGCTTACTATAATCTGAAGAAGTAGGCCATGTAATATGTGACACCTCAGGTCACCATTTCATAGAATATTTCTATAACAAGAAGTCGTTGAGCGGAGTTGCAGTAAAAGTGTTCACTGGAAACCTTTGTTACAAGTAAACATTTCTCATTTCTATGTATCTGATAAGACTGAAATCTAGAAGAGTAATTCCTGGTTATTTTAAAATTATACCTAAGCGCATGCACGCCCTTCTGCTGGCGGTACTCGAGCTCCTGCGTCTTCTCGTGGTGCCGCAGCAGCATGGCGTGCGCCTGCTCCAACTGGTTCTGACGCTTGTTCAGCTCCTGTGCACGAACATAAATTTAATTTAATATTAGAATATCATTCATTTCATAAGAGAACTTCGGATGAAATAGGATGTATATTGCGCATGACATTTTATTATTGATTGCACGGATAACCGAGTAGTATAAATCATCACAACAATTAGCATTGTGCGCGACGTGTCGCGGGTTTGATTCCCGCGTAGGACAAGAATTTGTGCGTTCCACAAATGCTTGTTCTGAGTCTGGCTGTCTTTGTGCATGTGAATTGAATGTGACACAAGGATTAAGTTACTTAGTGTTGTTACTTGTTTATAAAGCATATCTGTTCGATGCGCGTGTGGTGTGTGTGTGTGGTGTATGGTGTGGTGTATGGTGTGGTGTGTGTGGTGTGCGTACCTCCCGCAGCAGCTCCTGCTCCTTGTGGTGCGCGGCGAGCATGCGGCGGCGGCGGAAGCGGCGCAGCTCCAGCTCCAGGTACTCGCGCTGTGATGTGTGTGTGGTGTATGGTGTGGTGTGTGTGGTGTGCGTACCTCCCGCAGCAGCTCCTGCTCCTTGTGGTGCGCGGCGAGCATGCGGCGGCGGCGGAAGCGGCGCAGCTCCAGCTCCAGGTACTCGCGCTGTGATGTGTGTGTGGTGTATGGTGTGGTGTGTGTGGTGTGCGTACCTCCCGCAGCAGCTCCTGCTCCTTGTGGTGCGCGGCGAGCATGCGGCGGCGGCGGAAGCGGCGCAGCTCCAGCTCCAGGTACTCGCGCTGTGATGTGTGTGTGGTGTATGGTGTGGTGTGTGTGGTGTGCGTACCTCCCGCAGCAGCTCCTGCTCCTTGTGGTGCGCGGCGAGCATGCGGCGGCGGCGGAAGCGGCGCAGCTCCAGCTCCAGGTACTCGCGCTGTGATGTGTGTGTGGTGTATGGTGTGGTGTGTGTGGTGTGCGTACCTCCCGCAGCAGCTCCTGCTCCTTGTGGTGCGCGGCGAGCATGCGGCGGCGGCGGAAGCGGCGCAGCTCCAGCTCCAGGTACTCGCGCTGTGATGTGTGTGTGGTGTATGGTGTGGTGTGTGTGGTGTGCGTACCTCCCGCAGCAGCTCCTGCTCCTTGTGGTGCGCGGCGAGCATGCGGCGGCGGCGGAAGCGGCGCAGCTCCAGCTCCAGGTACTCGCGCTGTGATGTGTGTGTGGTGTATGGTGTGGTGTGTGTGGTGTGCGTACCTCCCGCAGCAGCTCCTGCTCCTTGTGGTGCGCGGCGAGCATGCGGCGGCGGCGGAAGCGGCGCAGCTCCAGCTCCAGGTACTCGCGCTGTGATGTGTGTGTGGTGTATGGTGTGGTGTGTGTGGTGTGCGTACCTCCCGCAGCAGCTCCTGCTCCTTGTGGTGCGCGGCGAGCATGCGGCGGCGGCGGAAGCGGCGCAGCTCCAGCTCCAGGTACTCGCGCTGTGATGTGTGTGTGGTGTATGGTGTGGTGTGTGTGGTGTGCGTACCTCCCGCAGCAGCTCCTGCTCCTTGTGGTGCGCGGCGAGCATGCGGCGGCGGCGGAAGCGGCGCAGCTCCAGCTCCAGGTACTCGCGCTGTGATGTGTGTGTGGTGTATGGTGTGGTGTGTGTGGTGTGCGTACCTCCCGCAGCAGCTCCTGCTCCTTGTGGTGCGCGGCGAGCATGCGGCGGCGGCGGAAGCGGCGCAGCTCCAGCTCCAGGTACTCGCGCTGTGATGTGTGTGTGGTGTATGGTGTGGTGTGTGTGGTGTGCGTACCTCCCGCAGCAGCTCCTGCTCCTTGTGGTGCGCGGCGAGCATGCGGCGGCGGCGGAAGCGGCGCAGCTCCAGCTCCAGGTACTCGCGCTGTGATGTGTGTGTGGTGTATGGTGTGGTGTGTGTGGTGTGCGTACCTCCCGCAGCAGCTCCTGCTCCTTGTGGTGCGCGGCGAGCATGCGGCGGCGGCGGAAGCGGCGCAGCTCCAGCTCCAGGTACTCGCGCTGCGACCGCACCAGCCGCATCTCCTCCGCAGCCTCCGCCTGCTTCAGGTTGTCCTTCTGAGACCTGCAACACCATATCCACATGCCTTCATATTGTTACAATAACAGCCCTATTATATAAGAGACCCCTCACACTATCGTCTTTCGAGCTGTGTCGTCGTGCCAGCGTCCGCGCAACGTCCACCTGACGTCTTTACCGCGGCGACGCGACGCCAGCGCTGGCCGCCTGCCGAGCGCCGAGCGTGCGCGGTGCTGGCGTTGCGTGGCTGTTGTTGTTCATAAAAAACGTTGAACTGACGCCGCGGCGAAGCCACGCAACATAACTTTCCAGTTTTACCCAAAACAAAGACACACATATCTGCTTGCTCTGACGCCTACAAAGCTTTTATAAAATACACGAGTCAACTCGTCCTAGTCTTCTATATATTGTATACGTACTGTAGCGTGGCATCGCGTTGTCTCTTGGGAGTCGCGTCGTCCATACTGAGCTCCTTTTTCCACCTCTCCTTGTTAGCCTTGTACTCGCGCTTGCGCTGCGTCTCGAAGGCCTTGCGGTCCTGTTCTTGCCTCGCCGTTATATCCTTGATTAACTTCTTCTCCGCTGCCGCATTCTGCTTTTGTTTGCGTTCCAATTCTTGCGCGTGTTTTGTCTGTAACAGCAATCAAGTTTTTTAATTTGTCGTTTTATATTTACCAATAATTGAAATAGGGTAGCAGCTAAACTAACGACACAAGAATTGTTATGAAGATGCGTGGGCACTACACTTCGTGTTCCTCAACGTTACGACTGCTGGACATTATAATTGTCGCTAGGTTTGAGTGGTGGTGTAGCGGTACCTGCAGCCGCTCGAGCTCGCGCGACAGTTGCTGCAGCAGCGCCTCGTACTCGCGGTCGAGCTGCGCCTTGTGCGCGTCCACGTCGGCCTTGCAGCGCTCCTCCAGCTTCAGCAGCGCCGCCTGGTGCTCGCGCCGCATGCGCTTGTAGCCCGACATCTGCTCGTGCATCTCCTGGGGACAACCGACTCCTGCTTAACGAGTTCACTACCTACTGCTATATGAACTTTCTCACTACTGCTTTCATTTCGGTTACATTCCGAAGTTACAGCTTGGTTACGTTAGGACTTTTAATGATACTGTCAATAGTTACAAAAATCTTGTCCAGATAGTGGATCTGACCTTTACTTGATACATAAATCTTTTTCATATGATCCTATGCTCCAATTTTCTTTTTAAATGCTTTTTGCTCTTATATTCATTTCTTTGCCTTGGATCCTCACTTGCCAATAAATTATATATTTAGTATTTTATGTCCAATAGTAAGAAACTTACCTGGTTGTGCTCTTTCTGCTGCTTGGTCACGATACTGGTGGTTCGTATCGTGGCGAAGTTGTTGGCACCGTGCTCCGATACTAACGACATCGCTGCGGACACGTTGTTGCTTATACCTAGAAATATAGTCATGTTAGCATTTACCGTGTAATACTTTAACCGTCATTAGTTATGATTGATCACGTGGTAAGGAAGGTGCTGGACATGAATGTGGATGGATATAGGGGAAGAGGACGATCAAAGAATCTATGGATGGATTGTGTGAAAGATAATATGGCTGCAAAGAGTTGACTTGCGAGGTGACGTCAGATAGGAACGTGTGGAAGAAGACAAGGTACGTCAAACCCAAATAATAATTGGGGTAAGGGCAGGGGAATGATGATGATAGTTCTGATTGTAGAGCAGTGTAAAGCATAGTGTGTGTATACTGACTGCGCGTGGTCTGCCGGCGCTGCGTGTTGCGGTTGTCGTCGCCGGCGTCGTGCCAGGCGGCGGGCGCGTTGACGTACTCGCGGTAGTCGCGCTCGCGCTCGCGGTCGCGGTCGCGCTCCCGCTCGCGCGCCTCGCGGATGGCGTCGCGGTTGGCGTAGTCGTCGCCGTAGTCGTCGCAGAGAGAGTCGCGGTTGGCGTAGTCGCGCACGGCGTCGCGGTTCACGTAGTCGTCGTGCGCGCCCGGCAGAGGGCTCTCGCTCTCTCTGCGTACGAAACACCAACATGAGTAAAGCCAGCTCTTGCGAACTCTGAAAGGCAAGTGCGTTTCTAACTAGTGCGGGACGTGCAAACTACTTACAAGCTCTACGAGTGCGGGTGCTATAACTTATTGCTAAAATATTGTACACACATAAATAAAGTCAAGCCTTTACCCCGATTTTTCTCATTGGCTTAGCTAAAGTCGGGTTGAGAGGGAGCAACAGAGCATACATTACATGTAGGTACATACATATTTTATAAATAGTGTATAGGTACAACATCGACAGGTTTTCATGCAGATTAACCATATTTACCAGCCCAAAATATATACAAACACAATAATATTCTTTACAGTTAATACCCTGTAACCCAGAACTAAAAAATGCTATATACAACAACCATGCATTTTTATCAAGACACCAACCTAAAAAGAACAGTAGTTACATGACAATTACTACTGATACTCAACTGTAATTGGGGCAAACCACAAAAATCCTTTCCTAAACTTAACAACAGCATAGTGATCAATTACTTGTTATTTCATTACATTCTGACATGAAACCAGCTTACAATATTCATACATTTTTCCTTATATTTTACAATAAGGATAATACCACAACTGAATATAGTACTTTCTACGTAAAGAGGTATGTTACCTCTTACCGCATGTACCATATTATATTTTAATTAACATGCATGCAGATTGGATTTAATTTCCCCATATCATTGTAGTTACTGATCTATGTATGTACAGAGTATCCCTAGTATGGTGCAAAGGGTCACTGACCTGGCCGAGTGCGACGAGTGCTGGTGGTTGAGATGCGTGTACAGAGGCTGTTGTTGATGCTGCCCGTGGTGATTCGCGTTCACCTGCTGCTAGAACAAGAATACAAACAAATTATTGGTGTTTTATACATTAAAGCACCCGCTTAGCTTTAAACGGGTATAATTTCTTATACATTGTATATAAATATTATTCTCTCGAGACATTATATCTATTGAAAAACGGACAGACGAGAAAAACGACTATGTTTTATAACATGTTATATTTTACCAATGAGGACCTTTTACAAATAATCATTTTTATAAAAACTGAAATTACAGGCGATTAAAAGCTATTTTACACAAGAAGTCGCTAATGAAGTTTATCATAATTAATTTCCTATGGAGCTATTATGCCTTGAACACAGCATCTGTATCTTTATCCTGCCGTATTTTCGATCATTTAAGTTTTTGTATACCTCATTGCCTCTCTATTGTCGTATTCCATTCTCCATTTGAAGCTGTGATAGCCTAACACTAGCACTAGTAACACTAGCACTAGTAACACTAGCCGCCGTAGCCGAAATCAGTCAGGAGAGACATTATTACTCCATACACTTTCGGGGTATAAATGGGAGAATTTATTAATAAATTCTGTTGGTGTCAGTATTATAGTGTGTAGTTACCGGATGAGGCCGCCGCCGCAGACTGCCGGAGGACGAGCTCTGGCTGGAGGCGCCGGCCGCGCTGTGCTCCGACGTCGCAGAGTTCGACTTGGAGCTGTCGCCGCCCGACCTCTCTTCCGCGGTCTCTTCACTGTCACCTACACAATAGTGGGTAGAAGATATAATTGAAAGTTTTAAGTTAAAAATTTTGAAGGTATAAGTAATCCTTATTCATATTTTAGACGACAAACGGGACTTATTCGCAATATAATTCGATATTTCTTTTCTCCCGACGAAGTCGAGAAAGTTTCCTTATTCACCAAGAATTAGGAATACTGTAATTATTAAGAAAGAACACTTTCTGAACTGCATACTGTGTGATTCATTAAATACGAGGAACGACGGCAATAGGGGAAAATTTAATTACAATTAGTTTCTATTAGACTACTGACAAGGATGTTTATTTGTTTATGTAATGGTCTGATACAAGCTGTGTTAAATCATTTGTATTTATAAAGAATCCATTGAGAATTTAGTCTATCGCCACATTATTAACTAGTATGGATGACCAAAGTACAGCTATGTTATATAACCATAAAACATACAAGCATTTTACACCACATTAATAAAAGACAAAAGATACGCTTCCAGTTTCATCTAAATCGCGTTTAAGAAAAACAATGTCAAAACGACACATGTTTATAAGCATCAATCATATGTGAACGATAAAAAAGGTCAAATACCGCAAAAGTCGGTCAAGTGTTTCCAAATATACGAGATTACGTTGTACTTACCAATAGCGCTCTCGTTATCAGCGTCGACCATCAGTATCTTCTTCATTTTCCGATAGTTCAGGTTATCGAGGTCCCGCACGGCAGCCTTCGTCCGCTGTATGAGGTCCACGAGCACGTTGGGCGACCTTGGCCTCGTGATGAACGGGTGCGACAGCAGCTTAGTAGACGACGGACGATCCTGAGGGTTCTTTTGCAGACATGCTTCCACGAAGTATCGGAACGTGTCCGTCCATTCTGGCGCCTGTAATACGTACTTTTTTGTATATCAATTTTTTGTGTTAGTAACAGAAATAATGGTTTGAGCATGAAATGAATAAAACAAAACAAATGAAAATATATAAAAACAATATGAAAACACAGACGATGTATGTATGTGATCGAAATTTAACATTTAATGATTACAATTGAATTAGAAATACAACACAATGATATGATAGTTACCTGTAAGGTGGGTGAGTCGTTCTGTGCGATGTGGTAGAGGGCGGACATAGCGTTCATGTTGAAGTAAGGAGGCTTGCGCTCGGCAAGCTCGATACACGTAATGCCTAACGACCATACATCCACCTGCAAAGGACACACATTGTACAGAATATATCTGCTACACATATGATAGCTTGTTGCTGAATTTGCCACAAGTTTGTGGTTTGCATTGTTAAAAAAATCTTAAGTTTTGAAGTTACATAAACATGCCTGTTTACAAAAGCTATACCTATCTTCTATTAGTACAATCCAACAAAGAAAATTCAAGGACCTTAGATTTCAATCCATAACAAAAAAAGTTTTTAAACCAATGGGTAAATTAAAAATGCGAAACCTTATCTAATTGTTATTACTTTAAAAAAAAAGGTAATTAGCTGACCTTTCCATCATACTGTCCCTCGTCCATAGCGAGTATAACTTCGGGCGCCATCCAGTAGGGCGTCCCCACAAAGCTGTTGGCGGGGCACTTGATGCTGGCGCTGCCGAAGTCGGCGAGCTTGACGGTGCCGTTCTCGGTGAGCAGGATGTTGCCGGCCTTGATGTCGCGGTGGATGCGCCCGAGGCTGTGCAGGTACGACAGCCCGCACACCACGCCCTCGCAGATCGCCGCGATTTCCTCCTCGCGCAGTGGCCGCTTGTGTACCTGGGTAGGTTTTAAATTCTAATTGTACATATTATATTGAAATAAATGCTCGTCAATTCATGATAATTTAAAGTACATTTGCCTTGATTATTGTAAAAGCGAAAAGTAGCGACAGTAAATTGTAACTATGAGACATTCTTGAAAGTCTTCATACTTGTTTGAATGCAACAATCATTCACTTTCCCATGAGGATAATCGTTACCTACTCTTTATTAAACATTGTTAAAATCATAACAATTGTTTGAAATTAATTCGAATAAACAACAATACAGTCGCAAATGAAAGTAATGGGAGCCAAGTGAAGCACGATCCACGATGTCGGAAGTCAGATTGTATTATGTAACACAAAAACAGGAAACAATATGACATTATATCATATTTATTTTATTTGCATATACTGCGCGTGCCGATGCGGCTTGAATTAATTAGACAACGTGTGACGGAACTCAACGACACCTGACATTTTGTACAATAATTAAATTCACTGATCCATAACAAGCGAGTGCTTTGCGCTTTTTTTATTCTGTTTGTTTATTATCTCTTTGTTATGGTGACGCTATTGGATGATTTGTCTTTAGAAGGACATATTTCTGGAAGGCAAACAGTAATTGAAGCAGTAATTAAACTCGTTTTAAGAAGTATAGAACGTGAACAGAAAAACAAGATTTGTTATGTAAATGACGTATTACTATTGTCTACATATTTAATTTCTAGAATCACAATCTTTCGGGAATATAAGCAGACGTAGTTACGATTACGGATGACTCAAAACGCGCCTACAAGTAAGATTCTGGGAAATCAAAGATAGCTACTACACAATAAGAAAATTACAATTTAAAATTTCATATTATTAGTCATAGAAATACTGAGAACAAAGTTGCATTTGTAAACGACCCTTTTTTTGGGATCTCAACATTTTTGTTGCGTGCGGTGATGAACGGCGTGACGTCGCGAGGTTAGGATGACGACACAGTTCAGGGTATGCTGTGTTACGCACAAGTTGCTTGTAAACAAAGCATTTAATATAAAGAGATTTGTTAGCTTTATTTAATAACAATGCATAAAAAGTTTAGTACTTTTTAGTGTATGTTTCATTACTTTCTTTTTGTTAGCTTTGTTTCTATATTCTTAATAAACATACGATTGTGGAGTATTTTTAATAACACAACCGCAGTACGTACTTTTTGAATATTCGGTTCAATAAATGATGTAACTATTTACGCTGAGCAAAGAGCGCAGTAAGTTAAGTAAAACTGTTATGTCCAAGAAAGTAAAGAGCCTTCAGTTCTTCAAGAAAACTTTTCCTTGACATGATACCATTATCTGCTATCACTTATTGGCATTGGTAAGTTATATAACAAATACTAAATTTTATCCAGTCCTTGGAAATCCAAGTATTTGAAACTGATTTCTCCTTATTTTCGTTTTCTTGTTTTCATACACAAACTCGAATAAAACGTACGTAAGTGGTGACTACATTAATATTGAGACAATAACAAAACAAATGACTATTACATTAGTTTATTTAAAACTGAGTCACTATCTCGCTACGAGATTTTACAGTGATTTAGGTACAGTTTAGCCATCATATTACAGTATCAGAGAATTTGTATCACAGATCCACTGTTTATCAGTACCATTCGTTGGATTGATTTTGCGATAAAAGAATCAGGTTTGATCTAAAATACTTCAATACAATAACGCTTGCAATAGCTGAAGATTAGATCTTAAATGCTTAGATTGGAATGCTTAAACTATTTTCTGTAAATTATAAATACGGAAATGGTCACTTACATAATGTTTATGAATTAAATTATCGTCTCCATGAGCCTACATTCAGAAATTTACTCCTAATCTTTGATTATGCGTAAATAAATTGTAAAAACCAAATCTGATTGTATATCTAATGACATGTTATCCACAATCTATCTAAATGTATGTTTGAGATTTCAAAACTCGAAAATAGTTGAATTAAGATTTGATACTTTCCAATATTTTATGGTATAGTCCTTACAGATAGCAAATAGTAACCCTGTTTTAAAGAATTGGCTGCTTTAAAGTAGCGACCTGTCCCAGCTTATGATAATGTTTATAACATATGAACCTTCCTACTCAATCATTAAAAAACCGCATCAAAATCCGTTGGGCAGTTTTAAAGATCTAATAAGTATACATAGAGACAGATAGCAGGAAGTGACTTTGTTTTATACTTTGTAGCGAGACTGCAGTTACTGTGATTTATATTTTGTCTTTAGACAAAGTTTGCTTACCTCTATTATATCTGATGCGGATCCAACACAATACTCCATGACCAGCCATGCTGTGTGCTCTCTTTTATAGCACCCCTTATATTCAATAGTATTAGGATGTTCCAACTGTTTCAAGAATCTAAAAGAAAACCACAAGATTAAAATAAGGATTACAAAGCTATTGACATAAAAATAATATGAGTTATTTTTATCGCTACAAAATATTAACAATGTAATATGGTTATATGAATAAAACTTATTTTATGCATTTAATATTAATTATTACCCATTAAATCAAGGTAATGAGTGTAATACAAAGTACAAATGTATATAATTTATGTTTTCTTTAGTATACTTAATAATCAAGGTTTATTTTAATCAGAATTAATAATAAACACTTTTTTCTTTTACCAATCTAATGGTTACAAGGTCATCTGGTGCTGGTTTCCTTATTAGATAAGAGCATGTTAATTATTTGGTACATTATTAAGGGTCTTGCAGTTACGTATAAATGACTACTCCAATTTGTCAAACATCATTTCAAGAATAAGACTGAAAATATAATGACCATTATACAAGTCCAAATATTCCTTTTACAACATGTGGAAACCCTCTTATTTTCCCTAATAATTATAAATTCAAGGTCTAAAGGATGCCTATGTCAAAGAACAAGCAGTGCAACAACTAAAGTAAAGCACTAAAACCTAAAAAAAAGAAAAATCAATAATGTAGATGAATATAGCTCATGTAGCTCTCAA
Source organism: Chrysodeixis includens (assembly GCA_941860345.1). Classification (NCBI taxonomy): domain Eukaryota; kingdom Metazoa; phylum Arthropoda; class Insecta; order Lepidoptera; family Noctuidae; genus Chrysodeixis; species Chrysodeixis includens. Next base: position 4,454,233 of record OW796109.1, read on the forward strand.
TGATAAACACTACATTTAAAATTAAATCGGTATGATGTGCAGTAAACAGTCATATGTAGATATGTAATTTACTCTGAGACATCACTGACTAATTGCTTAATGACTGGCTAGCATTGATTATGTAGAGCCTTTTCTAGTAGACCAAAAGTGAACATAACCTAGCTGAAGTCTGTTTTTTACTTTCAATTTGATCTTGAATTTCTGAACTACATTATATTAATTAAACCTATCTTAGTCTATGGCATAAAAGTCTACTCACTTTATTTCTTTCAAAATATCCTGCCATTTTTCCTCACTCTGTTTTCCCACATATGACATTTTCTTGATCGCCACAATCTCTTTAGTGAGATTGCAGCGAGCATAGTAGACCGCTCCGAAAGACCCATGACCGATCTCACGGAGGTCTTCGAAGATCTTCTCCGGATCATGTCTGCTGAATAACTCAGCAATGTCTGGGTCCTTAAGACTGCCAGGACGTGGCATTTTAATCTGCAAGCAATGTCAAATAGTTTAAAATATTGTTTTAGTAAGAACCCCACAATTTTACTATCAGAGAAGTATTCAATCATTATATATGATAGAGCAATGGAACAGCTGATGTTTGTAAATATCAGGTAAGTATATTGCAATATTCGTTAAAATGATAAGAAGGTGTCAAGTTTAATTGAGAGATACTTAACTAGGGATAGTTTCTAATGTTACCTGAAACTAATATTCATTTGTAAGACATGTATACTATTAGTTTAATATAAACTAATGAATTTTAACATATTACTGCTGTTTGACACATTAAAAACTAGTTCCAATATAAGGTTATGCTATTATTGTTTTAAAGTAATAAAATTATCAAGATAGTTTTAAAATTCTTGATTTATTTTTAAATAATACTGAAATACAACAAGAAAGATAACAATTATTTACTTCTTAGTATTCATTTCCTTCTTTAATGAAGAACTTACATTATCTAGACTTAGGTAAGAATATAAACCATACATTCAAAATTATCAATTGAATGAAATCAACCCAATTTGTTGGCTTTTAAAGGTCCTAACTAAGCTTCACAATAATAAATGGCTATGAAATCTAGTTGTGATAAATGAGGAGGAAAATTACATGCTATCCTATTAAGATGTCATTGGGAAATTAAATGATTATGCTATGCAGTTCTGGTTGCTATCCAAAAAAGCAACTGTTGTATAATATTAGAATCCAATTATAACACATCATTATAGACTATGCTCAGCTGGCTCATGGAGAGTGACACATTACAGGACATAAAACTTGAAAAATCAATGTCATGTGTAGGGTTACATAGAGTTAAGAACACAAAGCCATGAACCTACTGCTTGCGCCAGCTGTAAGCCGGCAGCGTCCGTCAGTTATTGAGAACGCTCCCGTCGGGCCGGGCCATCCTCCGCGCCACCCGCTATCTGCAACAGTCGGAAACGCCACCGATAACACTTGCCACGCCGTAATACAACACTCCGCACACACTGCTAACGTTTCAATCCCACATAAATAATGCTCACTTTACTGCCTGCTGAACACATCGTTAGCTTACAATTTGTCAGTTCAATATACCACTATTAATTTAATTAATGCGAGCTCCAGATAAACGGCGCCGCAACCCACCTCAATGCAACTATCGACTCTGGGCATCCGTCAAGGCACTTGATCACATACTGGCACCTCCGCAGGCGTGTTTCACATCCACTGTTATCAGTAATTATCACGAGCACCCCTTTTACAAGGGTGTGAATTGAAAATATTGCGAAATACTTGGCACTTACATACAAAATTTCGCTTCAAAATGGCGTTGGGGTATCGTGCGCAATGATAGTTTTTTGTTTCATTAGGCACACCATTTACGGTTTCCTATCACTTTTAGAACTCACTTAGTAATCATTAGGTCACTTTTTATTTATCTAAGGCTTCTATGAAAGGAGCTTCGTCGAAATTTTAATGAAAATTATTTACAACTTTCCCGTATTGAGACATACATAGACACCACACACAGATAGATAAATACAATACATACATACATATAATTTTATGTCGTCAAGAAGCTGAATCGACTTATGGAAAAATCGATTTGAACATAGTGGTTAGTCGATTAAAAGTTACTAATTTTATTACGGCACGAGGATTTATTTAAATAATGAATGCGGTACTTTTTGAATATTTTGGCTATACATTGTTCGTGACATTTGAATAGATACACAACGAATACTTCATTGATGTTCGTTCGATGATACCTGGTCAGTTGCAATACGCAAGGAAAGACGTCTTATGTCTACAATTTTTACTAGGCACCACAAAGCGGAAAATACGCGAAAATTCCGTACCGAATCCGTACGAATTAAACGAAAGAACAACGCTCAAGTAGACAAAGATAATAATCCATTCATTCGAATATGTATGCCACAGACCTCGTTCTAGAACATAAGGATGCTATGACCTCAACTCACATTTTAGAATCTAAAATTGAGTAGATTCTGTATTAGAAAGTTTATTTCATATTTCGAATATTTATCGCAACCACCAAATATTTGCAAGGGTAAGATATCGATTTGCCTGAACGCCACACAGCGGATGCCTGCAGATGGACGGCGCCGCCGAGTCCGGCCCAAAAAGCAGTGGCAGGATGAAATGAACGTACAGTGCGAGGACTGGTTCGAAGCGGCGCAAGATAGGGAATCATGGAAGAACTTGGGGGAGGCCTTTGCCCAGCTGTGGGACGCTATAGGCTAGGTTTTATAATGTAAGGAAAAAAATGCAAATTTGGTTTATAATTTGCTAATAATAACATGTGCTATAAATATGCTCAGTTTACTATTGTAGAATAAATATACTTCAACTGTTGAAAGATAATAATCGCAACAATTGAGAGTCACATTTAAATAAGAAACTACAAATTAAAAAGAATCTATATGTTTGTTTTAGTCATGTTATTATGTAGTTGAATAAACATGTACTGTGATCTGGCAACATTTGACATCCCGATTCTCTCAAAGGGAGTCTTTAGTCTTGAATAGAATAGGCTCTAAAAAACGAAATAAACTCCAATCCATCCAGCGAGTGTATCACGAACCGGTACGGAATTGTAATCGTTTTGTTTATAACAAAAATCCTGAAGTGAGTTGAATAATATAGCTTTTAAATTAAATTTTCGGATTTTACTGTGCAACTAACCTGATTTAAGTTACTAACAAGCTTAAAAGTCTTAATGAATATCAAGTAAGTGTTCGAGTCGTTTACGGTTTTCGTTTTAAGTCAAAATGGCGGGACTCGGTATCGAATTAGTGTATTAATAAATCATGTTTTTTCCAAAGTTGTCTTGTATTTAAGATACCAATCTTGTTAGTACATTTTTCTGAGGAGTGTATGTAAGTTCTGTATTGAATGTATAGGTTATACACTTGCTGAAGTTGCACATTCGTCCAGTCCACTTCATTACCGTATGGAAGCGTTGGGAATGGTATTTACAACTTAATTTTGGGTGATCGCAGATACGCTTTAATTTAATATTCTAATCTTCGCAATGCTTGATATCTGCATAGATACATCTAAATAAAAACTATTATCAACTGTCTTTATTCATTTCCCGCGGTTTTTTTTTCTATAAATTTTGTGTTTATGTTTACACTTTCACATTTTTGTTTATTGTGTTATTTATGTTAGAAATTAAACGAATAAATATATGCTTGATACAAATAGTTTTTGTTAATGATTTGTAGTCCAACAATGGCTGATAAGAAAAAGGATGGAGAGCCTGAAGGAGAAGAAGAATTTTCTGTTGAGAAGGTATTAGACAGGCGCGTTAGAAACGGCAAGGTGAGTTCTATAGGAAATAATTGCTTTTCTTAAAATAATGCAAAAGTGTAATTTTGTTAAGGCCTGTGTGGTATACAATTATAAATATACTCTTTTACACTAGCTATGACAGGTTATCAATCTGCTACAATACTAACACTTTCAGCTGTTAACAGAATTTAAGCTACCTAACAAGTCACATAAAGTAAGTTTTGTTCTAGGTGGAATATTACCTAAAATGGAAGGGATACAGTGACGAGGACAACACTTGGGAGCCTGAGGAAAATCTTGACTGTCCAGACCTCATTCAAGCTTTTGAAGAGGCTAGAAAAAAGAAAGAAGCTGGTGAGTTAATTTTTAACAATCGGTACTGATGTAATTTTTTTACGTCGATGTATGACAAGAGACAATTATACTAATGCTATTTTTAATTCCATGGAATAGTTGATTTACATGGTAGGTTTGTAAAGGGAGTATACTTCTATATTATTGTTTAACTTGTGAATTATTTAATATCAAGTTTAACATGAAAATTAAACCATTTAAATGTATTTGTAATGTAATTGTGTTTTAATAATTTCAGAGGGAAAAACAGCTAAAGTTGACAAAGATGCCAAGAAACGTAAATCTGCTGTACCTACACCAGACCTAAAAGGTGCTAAAAAAGCAAAAACTGATGACAAAAAGGCTTCAGGTTTTGATCGTGGCCTGGAACCTGAAAAGATCATTGGTAATTTTCTGTTTTTATTGTTAAAAATTTGCAAAGTGTTACCATCTTAATATTCAGGACCAAATTTTAAGTTTTTATAAAGCTCTTACTGTCACTCTGTTTAAATAATATTAAACACAAAGACAGACAAGTCAATGTTTGTTTCAGTAATTAGCCTGGTAAAGTAGTGAAAAATGTAATGGCTATGCTAATGCTAGTATTAAACCTTTTCAGGTGCAACAGATAGTAGCGGCGAGTTAATGTTTTTAATGAAGTGGCAAGGTACAGACGAGGCTGACCTAGTACCAGCCAAGCAGGCTAACGTGAGGTGCCCACAGGTTGTGATCCAGTTCTATGAAGAGAGGCTAACATGGCACACACCGGCACCTGATGAGGCTGGCACTGAAGACTAAAAAGTGAGTAAAACCTGTAATTTGTTGACCCTTTATTTAAGTTCTGCAACACAAGACTAAAGCAACAATCAAATTGTTAAATATCTAGATAGTAATAATACTTATTACGGTAATCTGCTCAATAGTCTCTTGGTTTAACCTGGTTCACTGAGTCACAAACAATCTATGTGATAGATTTGTACTGGGGGTGCAGAGCATTGACAATCAAGTGTAACATGCTGGCTTTTGGGTTTGCATAATGTACTGGGGATTTGAAAGTTAAGCTATTTCCTGCCAGTCTTTGAATACATGAATGTGACTTTGTAGAGTATCAGGGATGCTTCTGAGTTCTGACTTAGCTGCTGTAACAATGGTCAGCATTCTTGGTGCCGAGAGTATACGGCAGGTCCTTATACCCTAAATATGGGACTGCATGATTCAATGTCAACTATCTTTTGACTAAATACATTTTAAAATATTGAGTTAATATTGTTTTTTTATTGTGATGAACTGCTCTGCTATTTAAAATAATTGTACTTATACTGGATAACATATTGTGATATAAACTTTTAATTATTATGATCTTATGCTTTACTTATAAAGATTGTTTTAAATGTATTTTTCTCTGCTTTTCAGATCTACAAACATGATTTTGAAAGAAATAAGTTTTAATTAAGTAAGACATTTTTTTTAATAGTAGCATTTTTAGACTTGTTTCAATAAACATAATTTCTGATAAAATTTTAGTATAGTGATGTAGAATAAATTTGTATTTGTAGATAAAGGAGTAGGTAGTATTCTGTACGTTTATGTATGGAATATACTATATACTATGTATTTCTACATAAATATTTCAGACATAAGATAACTGTCATTGTCCCTACTGCTGTCTTTTTTAAATTCATTTTTGGCCTATTCATGGTGATTCCATTTGTATAAATAAATAAGTGAAGAAGGTACGCCTTGTTTTATGATTAAGTGCATTAAAGTAATTAATATATTTTTTGTAGTTATTTCCTATCGCCTTAAATCTTAATACCTTTTTGATTTGCATTGGACTGTAATTATAAAAGTTGCTAAAAAATGTCTCAATATGCTACTAAACAATTATTGTTCAGAAAAATGACTTTCCATTAAGTGATAATTGTACTCTTGGCGAAGTATTTTGCCTAGTTCATCTTTTGTTTAATATAAGATAAGCGGCAATATTTTTCGTTCTTATATGTATATGTTTTAAGATATTAAAATCAACATTGTAATAATGTTTGATCATATCTTGGCTATTATTTATTATTTCCTATATTTCCTATATTTTAGTTATTGAGTGTTGGGAGTAAGAACAAGTAGAAATCCTTCCTTGACACATCCACTTACATCAGTTTGTATCTTTTAAGACCGAAGATATTACATATGAGTTACATTCTATGTAATATCTATAAATAACTTGAGACTATTTGCCTTATATATTTAAAAAAAAATTAGGCTGATGCTAGTGCTAAACTGAATGTGAATAAGTCTTAAGAGTTACATTTAGACTATGACATGATAGTAGTAATTTGTAATTTGAATAACCTACGTTTCCATGATAAACTGGAATAGACAAGGTGAGTTATAAAACCACTCATAGCAAAATAGTTAATTACAATCAAAGATCAATCCATTGACGACAGTGTGCTAGGATTCCTTACTCACTGAACGTTTTAAGATTATTTAAATTCACCAATGAAATTGAGTTGTTATTCCATTGAAATAAGGGTTATATCTTATTGCCCGTTGGTCCAGCATTTTATAAATTCTTTTTCTATGGGATAATTATTCGATTTCATTTGCCACAACGTGTAGGCCATTATATCGTGAGTTTTCTTATGCCTCGGCGAGTTCATAATATGGTGGCGTGTGGGTCAATAGGGGAAGAGACAAAACAACTACGCAATACTCAATAAATTGGACACGTTTTAATGATTGTTGTTTATTTAAAATAATAATAGTAGAAACATCTTACATTACCTGTTTTGTTCTTATAAAAAATATTAGTTGAAATAAATACACACAACTCTATTACATATTTACGAATTAATGCTAAGGAATTTACTTATACTCCTCAAATTGCATCTGGCCTTTCCTGAGGGACAGTGCAGGCTTAAAATAATGCGGTGCATTTGGATTTAACAGAGGTTAAGCGTTGAGCTAAAATGTTAATGCAAATAATTTCTTAGTTTTACTTTTTCAATCAAATGACATAAAGCAGTGATTTAGTAGTAGGTAATAAAAATAAGGCGTAAGTATATACTCGGTATTTTTTAAAATATGTAACGGGTATTTTCCAGATTTAGATCATAGTAATGCATCTTAACTTCGACCGAAGGATGTGATAGTAATTTCTCCTTTAATTTCTCATTGTGACGTATACCTCCATGCATTTGCATAATAATCAAGTATCCTTCTATAAAATCTTCGTCAGACAAGAAGGCTTTGTAAATTTTGTTTTCCTCATTTTGTAATAAAGATATAACGGTACTTAAAGCATCAGCAAAAAGTTTATAAATACTTGGCAAGTATGTTTTAACATCCTCTCTTAGATACTGTAAACAAAGTTTACCGAATTCTGGAGCAATTTCTTTACATATGTTTATCCAATCTTTTACGTCTGGATTAGCTTTATGAGCTTTATCCACAAGCTCGGTCAAGGCTACGAATAGTTTCCATCTAGTTAATAATACGTAGTTTTTGGTCAGTGACAGAGACTTCTGCAATTCGGTTTGTATGTCTATAAACATCTTTAAAGGTATAATCATATTTTTTTCTACAGCGTAATCCTTTAAATCCGTCTGTAACTGATTTATCAACTCTTGGAAATTGGATCTAATATAAAAATGTCCGTTACTTCTTTCGTCCCACATATCTAGAGCACGTTTTATGAGAGGTAAAAGAACTTGCTCATACCTCTGTGTTTGCACATTTTCATCGTTTGTGCACAATACATATGCAGACAAGATGGGTAAAATCCCTCTGTCAATGTTTATACATGATGCCTTGGTTTCAAAACAGGTTTTATCTATGTGCTCCTGTATTAAGTCAACAACAAATTCAGGGCACAAAAATTTCATTGATTCTCTGGTTTGCATGATAAGGTTCGATCTGTATGCTATATATTGGTCACGATCAGTTTCTTTTGCATTTGGTATGAGGCTTTTAATAAACTTATAAGATTTCATTAGATATTTAGCTCTTATGTTATCTAGCGGTATAGCATAGGCCCAAGGAAGAAATGCGTAAATCTTTTTATCTTCTTCAAAGGTCAAATTGTCTATAAACATTTCGATTAGTTCCCAAAGAAGAACAGCTTTATCTGAGTCTGATTCCTTACACAGGAGCTCGTAGGTAAACTTAAATATTATTGCTCGAATACTGACATTCTTCGAAGATTTCCAACAATTTAAAAATATTGTACTGCTCTCTTTATCGTTTAGCTTTCGATATGCGAATCTAATTCCGTGTTTTTGAATAGAAACTGGAGAATCCAGCATTTTCGGTATGTAAATTTTAGTTTGAGTTATATTCAAATTGTAAAATATGGCCAGAAGTGACGGAAGAGCAAATTGTAAGTAATCGCCTTTTGCATATGACAAAATAGAGTCTGGAGGCGGCTGCGGACGTGCGCGGTGCATATTCTTCGCAACAAAACGTTGTATGTTGAGGACATGATCATCGACTGTATTCCAGTCAATTTTGGCCTGCGCAGGCTTGTATTTTTCTACGATTGCAGTTAACGGCTCTTGTGTGAGTATAGTACAAAGGCCACGCACAGACGCTATCTTCTTGCTGTCTTGGTCATTCGTCTTGTTAAGGTCTTGTAAATACGCTTCGGTCCAGTTTTTGGCGAACGAGTCTGACCAAAAAGTGCGAAACTTAACAAGAAGTTTTCGCATATAGAGACGGTCGTTTATTCGAAGCTCTTCTATCTCTTTGTTGTAGCGCTCCAATAGTCGCGGGTCATGTTTCAGGGCGTTCAAGCAAACCTCTTCACTTGGGTGCATAACTATTGATTCTTCAAACATTAATTTTCGCCAAGACTTTTTAAAGTTGTAAATTGACGACAGACTGTGCTTCCAAGAGCTTGCGTTTCGAATTTTTATTAATTCCTTGATTCTATCGAGCACCGTCGAAAAATCTTGTAGCTCTTTATTCCAATCTTTCAACAATTGTAAAATTTGTTCTATTTGCCTAATAGAGTCAACGAAATCGACTACAGTTAGTATAGGTTTAAACTGACCCAACGAACGATTGTATAAGTAACGAAAGACCTTTTCTTTTTGTTCTTCGTTTAATTTATTTACATATTGCTTTAAAGTGTTTCTAAATGCAAACCTTTGTTCGAAGACTTCAGGGACCATTTCATCATGTATAACTTTGTATATGATAATAGACTCCCTAAATATACAATCATTATAACGAAAGTTTATGGAGTCCTCATCATGCAGCATTATAGAATCGATAAGTTCGTTTAACTTATTCCAAGTTTTTTCATCGTATTTGTAAATAGGGGTACCCTGTAATACCTGCGAGGTAAAATAGAACATGTTACTGTTCGGCTCGTTTTTGTAAGTCTTAACATAAAAGTCTAATAAAGTATAAACGTGCTCGATGTTATTATTAGCACATGACACGAGAACATTAAACATGGGATTGTTATCCCAATGGTCTACTCCCTTTTTCAGCATACTTGTGATATCTTCGAAAGCACGTTCAAAAGTAGCAAATTGGTACCAGAGGTAGCTAGGACTATTGGCAAAGTTATAAATCTTCCTAAGGTAATATGGTTCAGTACCTTCAGTTAAGTTTTCGTCTGGAATATCAGCGTTTTGTCTTTCGATAAAGACTTTTTTAACAAAATCGAATTGTTCGTCTTTGGGCATTCGCCTTATGAAGTGTTTTAATGTGTCATATGCAAAGAGTGGCCGATAACTATATGGTGTCGCATTAGCATCTTTTTTAATCTGTGTACATAAAAATGTGAAAATCTCGTCCGGCTTCAAATATTTAGAAAATGTTTCTATATGGATGCACCTAAAGTATTCATCAAATTTATCAATAACTCTCTGTGGCGACTTTTTCATGATAACATGTGTGGCTTTCTCATTAAATTTAGGTAATATGTAATCCTTTTCTAATATGTCAAGGTACTTATCGAGATCAACTTTTAAAAGGAACAAAACAGCCTGTGCATATTGATGATTTTTATGACGCTGACAGTTTTCAAATACAATTTCGAAAATGTTCATAGATCTTTCACAAAGACGTTTCCAGATCCTAACATTTATATAGTCGTTATATTCGCCGAAATGATCGCGAACGTTATTTTCAATAAATGCTACAGAACAATACGGTAACCATTTAATTGCTTCTGATTTATGCACCTCTTGAAGATAAAACTGTTCAGCTCTGGCTTCATCTTTGATGTTATGCCTTATGTGTTTGTGAAGCTTGTTAAAGGCTTTGGTGTTCATGTACGGATAAAGTTCCTTTCGTATGTACTCGGGGTTAATGATGTTTGAGTACTGTTGTTCAGTGACGAGCCAGGTGCTCTGGGCGATGGCTCTTGAGACGCATAGCAAATCACCACATTTGAACACCTCGAGGATATAATTCACGTCTCGGTTATGACACGCTAGATCTATATTGAATAAGTTCTGGACATCACTCTCGCTCAATTTGAAACTAGGTACTGCTTCATTGTTGGCAATGGCTTCTTTCAGCAATTTATTGTAGTTCTTACGTTTCTCTCCAAGTGTTTCACCATCCAAGTCCTGAGGCGCCATCGCGTACCTGTAATAAAGATGTAATAACTTTAAAAACCTTTCTGAAGTTTTATTGCAGTTAGACGTTATATGGTCATATAATTATCACACTCATTTGTAGTGAGTATAAATTTATTATATTTGATAACCTTGGACTAGCCTACCTACAGTTCCCACTTTTAAACTAGTGAAGATTTTCAGGCAGTTTTTAAACTACAATACCATACGGTAGGAACACAATGTACGTAAAATAAATCTCTTAATCGGGACTGGCTTGATTCTTGTTATAACTAATGTCCTGAATTTGAATAAAATACTAATCAATACTTACTATGAATGATTCATTACTCTTTGTGCTATGGTTTCTACAATACTTTGTAAAAGCTACAGCGAGCGCAATTTTTCTTAGGTACCTAGTTACTCCCATGGGTTCTTTTAGAATCCCAAAGATTCTTACCTACGATCTCAACTTAAATAATAAATAAAACAAGTCATAAAATAATATTCTTTTATTTAAGCTCCTTAATGTTCAACTGTGATTATAAACATACCTACATATATTATCTACTTAAGCAGGTAGTTACACAGTATAAATACAGTAGTACGACTTGGCCGTCTCAAAAAAATAAATTGTCAGGCTGTATATATTACTAACCTGTGGTTTAACTATAAGCACATGATTTTAATTCATTACTTATCTATTGAATACATAAAGAAATAATAAAAAAATAATTAGATACGTGTTAAAAGGATACCTAAATAGTCCTTGCTAAGTTTTAAATGCGAGCTTAGAAAAATAGTGATTGTTAGGCTCCAAACCGTTACATTATCTTTAACTTTTAGTGCTGTGCATTTATGGTTATGATAAGTAATAGTGAGGTAAGAGTGATTGGACGTGATATCCCAATTCCTTAGAATTAATCTAGGTAGGGTACTTACACAGACAATGCTTGTTATTACAAGTGCATAATAGAAACTTTTAAACATGTGTATCGTGACCATTATAGCTTTCTAGTTCGTCGGCAATGTAAAAAAGCATACTGGTCGATTCGAGAACCTCTTCCTGTATGAATTCGGTTTAAAAAGAGCAGTCGGTGTTTAAATGATTGAACTGACAAACAATTTTACTACGTAACATTAAGGAAATAATTTGTTACATCGACATAAACCGTGGTATACTGTTTATCATCTTATCCGAACACAATAAATGTTATAAATTGAAATAATATTACCTGAACGTTTTACAAAAAAAGCTATAGCATAAGATTAATATTGATTTCATGTTTAACCGTTTCCGTGCGGATGATGCCGCACAGGCACCATGTAAATCTATTGCGTATGGCGTATGGTGCCCGAGAGGATACAAAACTAAATCATACAAAACTCGGCTTAAACGACATTCGTCAAAAGAGCCCCCTAAATAAAAGTGTCTTTATTTGTCACCCTTATCATGCCCACAGTGTTCGTTTTAAGTAATTTCGCAAATTAGCTGACATCAGGGGTTGTAAACCAAGTTGCCGACACATTTTATTATTGATTATAATTCTAACAGCCCACTTTCTGGAATGTTTCTCAAAAATCAAATGCTTTTGTCATAAGGTTCATTGTTGCCTAAAAACGTACAAAGAGTGCGCTGTTCGCCGGCCCTTCGCCTACGAAGTACCGTATTTCCTTGCGTATACGGTTGATTATTGTTAAAATTGTTTCCCTATAAAACACTGTATTATAAATAATAATAAATAAATATCACCTCGCGACAAACTCAAATGGTACGTGTATAAATTCTTTACAACACTTGAATAAATAAATCCATGAAATAATGCAAAAAGGTTTACGACCCCTAATATAAATTAGTCACTTACCTTCCACTTCCATAAAAACACACAGATCGTCACTTTTAAACGCACTGAACGAATTTACTGACTGCCTACGTTAGATACACAATGTGAAATGATTATTTTAGCAAGTAGAAACACGAAAACAAGCTAAAAGTGACAATTCATGGCGGATGATTCCCCAGGGGAATCATCAAACTTTCTGGCGCTTGGTGCCTCAGAGGCATCACAGAATTTTTGTTTGACGCCAGGCACTAATGATTGCTAAAAAGACTTCCGCACGGAATCGGTTAAGCACTTAATCATATTGGATCAAAGGGTCTATTCTACATTTTAAAGTAAGACTGTTGCAGTTGCATGAAACTGCTGTTGCCGCTCTTTGCCATAATGGTAATGCATAATCTGGCTTCTACAACTGCAAGTCTTTCTTTAAGAGATAGTAGGAGACTACCTGTTACACCTGCCACAAATACCAATAATACATTTACAATACATCGTCAGGTAAATCTTCAAAGTCTAAACTATAATGTATCTGCACTTCTTTAGATGGATGTGATTTAAGTTTTTCACGTATGGCTGCTCGGGTTTTCTGAACCTCATTTGAACCAATATATTTAGGCAGAACATTACTGACTACTATGTAGCTGGGATTAAAGTCATCGTCAAGCATGTGACTCAAGGTTTCGGCTATAAATATATCTCCATGATACAAATCTTGAAAGGTTTTATGCATGGCTTGAGCAAAACGCATTTGTATACTTGGAAAGTATGCCTCGGTGTCTTTTTTTAAATGCTCAAGAAACTTCAAGCCTAGTTTTGGGCATATTTTTAAATTAATATCGTTCCATACAATTGCCAGTTCATCTGGTAACCAACTGTGTATTCTGATGTCAGATTTTGCAAAAGGCTCAAATACGGTTAATAATGATTTGTTTTCGTCAATTAACTTAACGTATTCCGTAGTTAGTTTCCAACTGGTGTAAAGTGTATAGTTTTTGTAGATTATCATTTTTTCTTCCATAACTTTTTGTATCTCAGTAAAAAGTCGGGCTGGGGGTGTAATTTTATCAATAGAGACTAGTTTGATGAAATTCCAAATCAAACTTTTTGTTAGTTCCTTAACCTTGTTTTTAATAACATATTCGTGATCTTTGACATCATCCCAAGATTTAAAAGCAAGATCCATTGTGGGTAATAGCAATCTACGGTGTCTCCGCAACTGGACTTCCTCATTTTTACTACCTAATACGAAATTTGCCAAAAATTTGATGGCATTGTTGCAATCGCTTTTAGCGGATAAAACTTTTGTTTCGATTGGTGACAGCATTTTTTCTACGACAAAATCTTCATCGAGTAAGTCAATTATTTTTGTTGTGTTTTCTAATAGTCGATCAACATACATTTGACCATTGACCCTTTCAGGCAATGACGACAAGAAGTTATAAGATTTCATAAAGAAATGTGGTTGTAAACCAAGAGGTAGATCTTTTAGTTTTGTTAATTTGTTAAATATCCCTTTATTGTCGTCTGAAGACAAGTTATCTATAAACATACTTAATAGGTCCCAAAGTTCTGTTTCAAAATTTTCCGTTTTACATAGAACATTGTATGTTTGCGTAAATAAGACCGCTCGTATAGATGAATTCTTAGTAGTCAGCCATATTTTCGAGTATATTGGTTTTAGTTCGTCCGATCGTAGTTTAAGAAATGCAACACGGATTCCGAATTTCTGTAAAGACACCGGTGCTTCTAATAACGTTACCAAACAGTCACGACTACGGTCTTTGCTCATGCATGACGTCACTGAATTTATCGACGGTACAGCATATTGCAAGTAATCCTGTTTCGCGTACCACAACACAGTTTCAAGAGGAACAAGTGGTCTGGCTAGGTGCAAATGTTGTGCAATATATTTGCGTAGGTTGATATCAGCCACGTCAACTTCGCCCCACTTTATCTTAAAATCTTTAGGTCTGTGTTTTTCCGCCATGTCTATCACTTGCTTTTGTGTCATCAGCATGAAAAGACCTTTAATAGCAGCTTTCTGCCCTTTAGTTCTGTTAAGATTTAGCAAGTAGGCGTCAGTCCATTGTTGTGCTAAGGATTGGGGCCAGTAGACTCGAATCTTGGCGAGAAGTCTTCGTAACGTAGCCTTATCGTTGGTACGTAACGCGTCTAACTCTTTATCGTGACGTGTCAGTAGCTGTGAGTCGTGTTTAAGTGCGTTCAGGCATACTTCCTCATTCAGCATAAAAGTGAAAGCGTCATCAAACAAATACTTTCGCCATGATTTCTTCTTGCTATAAATGCTTGACATATTTGTGTCCCATAACTTATCCTTTTTAAGGATCGCTAGGTTTTTAATGTGTTCCAAAATAAAGGGATAATCATTGATATCTCGCTTCCAATCAATTAGTAAAGTCAATGCATTATCGATGTGACAGACCGTGGTATTAAAATCGATTTCACTCTCAATGGTCTGATTTCGGATTTGTTCGTAAACTAAGTTTAAGAGATAAGAGAACAGTTTTTCCTTATGTTCCTTATTCAGTTGGTTTAAGCTGTTTCTAAAAGTATCAAAGTTGAACTTTCTTTCCACTATTTCGGGCACCTTTGCTTCTTCTATAACCTTGTGTATGATGATGGCTTTGAGACATATTTGTACGTTATTTTCCGACTCAGTGTACACCTCCATGCTGTGGAAAATTTGGTTTAATATATTCCAGCTTTCCTCGTTGAGGTTGTATGTGGGTATTTGTTTTAGTGCATTACTGACGAATTGAATTTTAAATTTGAAAGGCTCGTTGATATGTTTTTCATAATAATACTCAAACAACGATTTTATATGCTGAGGATTATTTTTTGCACACTGAATTAATACCGAAAGTAATGTGCATCTATCTGAAGGGGACGTTTCAGCTCGCAATAACTTAACCAAAGTGTTGAAAGCTTCGGTAAATGGAGCGTAAATATACCAATGATATAACTCGACGTTGCAGGAGATATAATTGTTTCCAATATCTGCAGCGAGGCACTGCTCCTGGACATCCGACTCTTGTTCATTTGCTTTGTCAATAAACTTTAGCTTTATAAACTGGTATCTTTCATCTTTTGGCATATTATGTACAAAATGCTTAAGATTCTGATAGTCTTTCAAATAAATTTTCACTTTATCATTTTTAGTTTGTTCCTCCAGAAAAGCCTTGATATCAGTTTTCTCCAAATGTTTTGCTACGACTGACAGGTCGATACTGCGTATGTAAAAGTCGAACTTATCAAAAACTCTTTGTCTACATTTTTTCATTACGATTTTTGTACGTCTTCGCCCTATTAAGGGCATTCCCATAGTAAAACCACTATATGGCCCTGAATAGATCTCCTCTGCTAAGTCCAAGTATTCTTTAGTATGGGACCTTAACAAGAACATACATTCACCTACTGCAGTTTCTCGGTGGTAACCTTCTGTAACACTTTTATGATATAAAATAAATGAACTTGATTTTCGACACAGTCGTTTAAATAAATTCAGAGGTATGTCACGGTTATTTTGAATGACGTCTTCGATGAACGACAAAGAGCAGTTTTGCAGCCACTTGTAAGCTTCCTTTGATCCTTTAAGATAATTGTAAAAAGCCTCAACTCTGAGGGTGTCCTTCAGTTTGAGTCGTATGTTAAGCATTAGTTTACTTATTGCTTTTGTGTGCATGCTAGGAAAGAGCTGTGAATGCAGATACTCTGGATTGATAATGTGTGCATACTGAGGGTCTGTTATCAGCCATGTCGATTTTTTTATCGCTCTTGATACATACAGCATGTCATTGGACTTCAAAGCTTCTACTATATAATCTACATTCCTGGTTTTACAAGCAACGTCGATTTTAAAAAGGTTGTCCAAGTCACTGTCCTCGTATGTAATTTGATTTAGTTCATAATTGTCATTTGTCACAGCCTCTTGAACAAGCTTGTTGAAGTGTTCATGTTTCTTGCCAAGCGTGTCCCCTTCGACCGTTAACGTCATTTTGATGAGCTGTAAATTAAACATTGATTTGTTTTAGAAAAAAAAGACGCGGTCGTCAACTACACCAAACAGTCTTTCGCATTTATTTTAGTAACGACGCGGGTGCGAAGTAGAAGAAGATATAGAACATGATTAATCGTTGAATTCACGAACTTAAAATTTCCATTAAAGGAGTTTCATAACGATACTCATTATTGCATGTGTGATTTCATGCATACGCAGATAAATACAAGTCAGTATGGCTAAAGTTTAACCATGCCGTTTACTGCGGTAATTTATTTGAAAATATGTACTAGCAAGGTTAAAAAAGAAATTAAGTGAAGGAACATGATGAATGAGATATCATTTTATCATTAATGTAGAATGTCGAGAATTTTGAACTCGTCGAATTTTGCAAAGCAATATCTTTTTTTATTCTATGCATCAATCGCAATGTGACATCATTCATTGAAACATGCGTTTTACGTAAGATAAGTTACCTACAACAGTGGGGATGCAGTTAGGTAGTCACCCCATGTTATTGTGCAATGTGCGATGTCAGAATTCACTTAATTGTGTACCTACAGTTAGTTGGTGGTGCTTGGAAAATGAAACAATAATTTAACAATAGCTTTGCAAGTGTAGTTAACTACCATTTCGAACGTTTAGCACCAGTTTTTCAAATATCTATGTATTTACTTAGCCATTTGAATTTTTCACTGGACTGGAATTCAAAGTCTTTATACTCATTCAAACGTTTACATTACCAATAATCGACATTAGTGCTAGAGAACTTGATTTTTCAAACACTACGTTTTCCGGGAACTGATTAATACAAGAAATACGAAAGGAAACGTTGTAGATAATTTAGTTTTAGTTAAGTCTTACGATAACGATACAGTAATGTAGTAAGAGAAGGATAGTATGAGGAAAATGCGACTTCTGCCCCTACAAATGTAATATTGATTGCGTATCACTTATTTACGTTGCAATTGAGAAATTTAAAATGAAAAAACCGAGTTTAACTGCAGCTCTATTTATAAACAAGTAAGTTGAATACACACGGTATTTACCTTACTCAATCCTAATTTCTATTCCCTATTACTTAACTAGTGGCAATTTGCATCGATACCCCTTGCAAGTTAGGTAAGATCAGAGAGGAAGTTTACCAAGGTATCTTATCTATTTGATAAGCGTTTCGATATTTAGATTATAAGTAAACAATAAAGAATGTTAATATTGATAAAGTTGATGACCACTTAACACATTTCGTTGCTTTTAAGTACTTGTTTTCTATATCACTTCAAATGGCGGAATTTCCCCGTAGCTAATTCATGACGGAAAATAGTTTTTATAATAATACATGACACGGTCGAACAATTACCTACTTTGTGTATAGCTAGCTTATGCCAAGGTCAGGAAAAATCGATTTTTTGGTACGATCAAAAGCTTTAACTTGTTTGTATTAGAGATGTTCAGTTTCGGTTTCAGTAACGCGTAAGCAAAATTTATATATTCGTTTTCTTTACGAATATCTGCTATTTCAGGGTTTTCGTTTGTCTCGAAGTGTCTCTGTTAAACTACTCACGCATTTAAACAACGCCCGTAATCGAAATAATGTGAAACTTATTTCAATATTTTATTTTCAGTTACAGTATTTTTTTATTTCTGATATCCCATAGTATCGAATACAGTTACATAGCCGCATAACAATTGTACCGCCCTCAATTTTACCCACGTTCTATCACTAAGGCGTATTCGAAATGACTCAATGGCCATTTTTTTGTTAAAATCATTGTGAAATAATTAAGTGCCCACCCTATACTTTTTATTAAGCGCATCAATCGAGCCAGTACAAATTATATTACTAAAGTCTTGAATATTCTCGCTTTATTCGGTTTAAATGTCATTAAAATCGAAATAAACTTGTTTCTACATCGATATATAAAGCGAACTTATCTGAACACGATTTAACGACAGTTATTTTGTATAAGTATGTGGGTACATTATGTATATTGTGTGCTCATACCAGGATAACAAATAATTGCAATGCGAACGTAAAATTTTCTACCCACGTAATGAAAAATGAGCAGAATGCTGGTTTTTATTGGTACTACAATATTACAGCCGGGACTGCAACGGATAATTTTAGGCATTGAAATAGCCTTGAAAATAGATCACTGCAAAGTGTACTTTTTTGTAAAGTTTGGCTATGACCTCATCGTATCAAAAGCCGATTTGAACCTAGGGTTTACAAACAAAAAATAATTAAGTAGCAAATAATTACTCACTTTGTTTTAGCTGACGTCGTTGTGAAGAATTGGTCTCGCCAACTTGCAACGATTATGCACTATCGGATATTATAATGTTAGAAAATTACTTCAGGAATGACTACTATGAACCGGTGTATTTGGTGACTAACACACAAGTTCACTGTCTACTACGTAATAACATCAATTCCGTGAAGATGTACAGTTCATAAGCATAAAAGCTTAAGTCGCTAAAAAATGTAAGCCAATTTGTGACTTAGCTAGCTTATTTTAGTGTCGCAATTCGCTTGGGTTTTCGACTTGTTTATCTGCCAATGAGATTTGTTTTTATATTTTACCGTTAGGGAAACCATGGCTTTTCGGACAAATCACTCATTCGCTCATTCAGTCAGAATGAAACAATAAGAAGCTTGGTGCTACAGGTTAAATTAAGATGGATATTTTACATCCTGTTTTTATCCGACTTCAAAAAAAGGAGGAGGTTCTCAATTCCACTGTATTTTCATGGATGTTACCTCATAACTTTTGACTGTGTAAACCGATTTTGATGATTCTTTTTTTGTTGGATAGTAGACATTTCCAAGGTGATCTTATGATAAGGAAGTCAGGGTCTGATGATGGATGACCAGGGAAGTCGAGGGGAACTTTGAAAATTTGTAGGGACAACTAGTGCGCTTGTAAGATATATTATAAAGAATTTTAAAATACTACAATCCTAACATAAGTTGGAGTATAGATATGATGATGGAGCCGAGAAACAATCGAGGGAACTCCTCAACAGTGCACAGCAGCTACCTTGTGTTTAAGCTTAAGTAATTTGCATTGACAAGTCCTTTACGCCTAGATGGGTTTTAATTGTCAACATCATATTTTATAGTCTAGCCTCAGATATGCAGGATGTAGGAATTAAAAACCGATAAACGTAAATGAACAATACGTATAATTCCACTTAACAACTTTGATCGCATTACAATAATATTTTTTTTATTAACCGTTCGTCGTCGTAGTTCGTATCCGAATTCCACATGCCAATAACATCTGTTAATACAATACCTACCTTAAATCTAAACTTCTTAACAAAAGTTCTTTACAAAAATCTTTTTAGCAACACATTTAATAAACAATTATTATATCTAAATAATAAATAGGTACGTATTGGATTGCAATAACAGCTTTGCTTGCGTTTAATAATGGACTTCCAGTTTTAATCAGTACAATGTCATAGACAAATCACAATAGTTTATAGAGGTAGATTGTACAGTAATTGTTAAAAATAATTACTAAGCTTACAATCAGAAACAAAAGCCAAATTCTAAATTATAATGTATCTGCACTTGTTTTGATGGATGTGATTTAAGTTTTTCATGCATTGGTGCTAGGATCTCATTAACTTCATCTGAACCATGTTTAGGCATCACCGTACTGACCACTATATAACTGGGAACAAAGTTGTCGTCAAGCATGTATTTCAATACTTGGGCGTCAAATACATACCCATGAAACAGATATTGAAACGTTTTTTGCAAGGCACGTGCAAAACAAATTTGTATTGTTGAAAAGTATGCCCCGGTATCTTTTTTTAAATGTTTAAGAAATTTCAATCCTAGTTTTGGGTATATTTTAATATGAATTTCTTCCCATAATCTTGTAAATTCTTCTGGTAACCAGGAATACCAATTCGATAATGAGAAATCTATATTTATTCCGTCTTTAGAATTCGCGTCAGTCTCAAATACGCTTAACAATGATTTGTTTTCGTCCATTAGCTTTACGTATTCCGTAATAAGTTTCCAACTGGTGTATAATATATAATTTTTAGGTATAATCAAATTTTCTTCCATAAGTTTTTGTATCTCTGTAAATAGTTGGGCTGGCGGAGTAATTTTATTATAAGATACTAGTTCAATAAAATACCAAATCAAGCTTTTTATTAGATCTTTAAACTTGTTTTTGTATTCGTAGTCATTGGAACTATCCCAAGCTTCAAAGACGAGTTTCATGGTGGGTAATAACACTCTTCTGTATCGTCGCAACTGGTCTTCTTCATTTTTACTAGCTAAAACGAAAATTGCCATAAGTTTGATTGCAATGCTACAATCGTTTTTGGTTGATAAAATCTTTGTTTCTATTGGTGACAATATTCGTTCTACAACAAAATCTTCATCAAGTGATGCTATTATTTTGGGTGCATTTTCTAATAACCGATCAACATACATTTGACCTTTGTCCTTTTCAGCCAATGACGTCAGAAAGTTGTATGATTTTATGAAGAAATATGGTTGTATATCAAAAGGAAGATCTTTTAGACGAGTTAATTTGTGAAATATCTCTTTATTGTCATCTGACGACAGATTGTCAATAAACTTACTTACTAGTTCCCTTAGTTCTCGTTTCACAGTTTTATTTTTCGTCTTACATAGAACATTGAATGTTCGCGTAAATAGCATCTGGCGTATTGTCAAGTTCTTAGTAGACAGCCATATTTTAGAGTATATTGGTACTAGTTCGTCTGATTGTAGTTTAAGAAAAGCAAAACGGATTCCAAATTTCTGTAAAGACACTGGTGCTTCTAGTAACGTCACCAAACATTTACGACTGAGGTCTTTGCTCATGCGGGACATCATTGGATATATTGACGGTACAGCATATTGCAAGTAATCCTGTTCCGCGTACCACAACACAGTTTCAAGAGGAACAAATGGTCTGGCTAGGTGCAAATGTTGTGCAATATATTTGCGTAAGTTTATTTCAGTCAGGTTAATTTCGCCCCACTTTATCTTAAAATCCTCAGGTTTATGTTTTTCCACCATGTCTATTACTTGCTTTTGTGTCATCAGCATGAGAAGACCTTTAATAGCAGCTTTCTGTCCTTTAGCTTTGTTAAGATTTAGCAAGTAGGCGTCAGTCCATTGCTGTGCTAAGGATTGGGGCCAGTAGACTCGAATCTTGGCGAGAAGTCTTCGTAACCTAGCCTTATCGTTGGTACGTAACGCCTCCAATTCTTTATCGTAACGTGCCAGTAGCTGTGGGTTGTGTTTTAGTGCGTTCAGACATACTTCTTCATTCAATAAAAATGTGAAAGTGTTATCAAACATATACCTTCGCCATGATTTCTGTATGTTATATAATAACACTGACAAATCTGTGTCCCACAACTTATCCTTTTTAACGTTAGCTACATTTTTAATATGATCTAAAATAAAGGGATAGTCACAGATATCTCGCTTCCAAACTTTTATTAAAGCCAATGCCTTTTCGATGTGGCGGACCATGTTATACAAATCGTTTTCACTCTCAATGGTCTGATTTCGGATTTGTCCAAAAACTAAGTTTAAGAGATAAGAGAACAGTTTTTCCTTATGTTCCTCATTCAGTTTGCCGCGGCTGTCACTAAAAGTATCAAACCACATATTTTTTTCCACTATTTCGGGCACCTTCGCGTCTCGTATAACCGTGTGTATGATGATGACTTTAAAATATGTTTGTAGGTATGTTTCCGTTTCCCTGTACACTTCCATGCTGTGAAAAATTTGGTTTAAAATTTGCCAGCCTTCGTCGTTAAGGTTATATGTGGGTATTTGTTCAAGTGCATTATTGATGAAATCCATTTTAAAGTTGATAGGCTCGTTGATATGCTTTTTGTAATAATAGTCAAGCAACGATTTAACGTCATGTGGGTTATTTTTTGCACACTGAATTAATATAAACAATAATTTACATCTTTTTGAAGGCGACGATTCTGCTCGCAACAATTTTACCAAACTTTTGAAAGCTTCATTGAATGGAGCGTATATTAACCAATGATACCACTCAACGTTACAAGAGAAAGAAATGGTTTCATCATCTGTTACGTCGCACTTTGTTTGTTGATTCGGTTGTTCATGTGCTTTGTCTATAAATGTTAGCTTTATGAATTGATATCTTTCATCTTTCGGTATATTATTTATAAAATACTGTAGATTTTTATAGGTCATTTGCGTCCTAACTCTATCATTCTTACTTTGTTCCTTCAGAAAAGCTTTGATGCCAGATTTCTCTAAATGTTTTGTTAAGACAGACAGGTCGACACAGCTAACGTAAAAGTCGAACTTATTTAAAATTCTTTGTTTACATTTTTTCATTAAAATCTCTGTACGTCTTCGTTGGAAAAAGTATCTTCTTGTATTGTACCAATGAGTTGGTTGCACAAACTTCTCTATTTCGTCCAAATATTCGGTGGTATGAGACTTTAACAAGAACATACATTCATCTATTGCACAGTCTCGGTCATAGCCTTCTTCTACATGTTGATGATATGTAATAAATGAACTTGACATACGACACAGTCGTTTAAACACACCCAGAGGTATGTCACGGTTACTTTGAATGACGTCTTCAATGAACGACAAAGAGCAGTTTTGAAGCCACTTGTAAGCTTCCTTTGACCCTTTAAAATAATTATAAAAAGCCTCAACTCTGCGGGTGTCCTTCAGTTTGAGTCGTATGTTAAGCATTAGTTTACTTATTGCGTTTGTGTGCATGCTAGGAAAGAGCTGTGAATGCAAATATTCTGGATTGATAATGTGTGCATACTGAGGGTCTGTGATCAGCCATGGCGACTTTTTTATTGCTCTTGTCACGTACAGCATGTCATTAGACTTCAAAACCTCTATTATATAATCTACATTCCTGATTTTACAAGCGATGTCGATTTTAAAAAGGTTGTCCAAATCACTGTCCTCGTATGTAATTTGATTTAGTTCATAATTCTCATTTGTCACAGCCTCTTGAACAAGCTTGTTGTAGTGTTCATGTTTCTTGCCAAGCGTGTCCCCTTCGAGCGTTAACGTCATTTTGATGAGCTGTAAATTAAACATTATCTAATTTTAGAAAAAAATAATCGCGTGTATTATTTTTTGGTAATGATAATGCTAAAATTGGGCGAGTCCACAAGGAATATCTGCACATGATCGAATCGGATCATTAGATTCTAATGATACAACTAGTGGTACCAAAATGTGATTTCTATAGATAAGAACCGAGAAGAAACTCCATAACTTGACAAGGCTTTTAACAAAGTTCAGGATAGGCTATGATTAAGCTAACAGTGCGTACTCGAATCTACTTACTGATTAATACCTAAAATATGTATAAAATATTACGGTATATAATCTGAAGATAAAAGATAATGTGTGGATGATAGTATGAGGAAAATGGTGAGTTTGCTGAGGCAAACGACCATGACTCATAATATATGTTGATTCGACTTAGATCACCTCAACTTTTTTATTGATTTAATGGTATAGTAAATTACTTTGAACGTGTAAGTACTGAAGGTTAACATGTAATACGTACTTAGGCTGTTAAAGGGAAATAAAAATTAAAAAACTGGTCTTAACGATAGCCTTAACTAATGTAAAAGACCTTTTACTCTATTACCTAACTCGCAAAGGTTCACCGATCGTTTTGTGACATCGTGGTCAAGAATTTTATTTTGTTTTAATCTTCTATTTTAAACCTTACTTATAAAATTAGTTTCAGACGTAGTAGTAAAGTCCCCCAAAAGAGAATACCATGCAATCTGTAAGTGTTATCTTTGATTAGTGTTTTACGATAAGTTTACAACATAAGGGTGTTATCTACCACACTAATAGATCGATGATCGATCGGTGGCATCGAATGAGGATGAAGTGGAGTTTCTACCATAAGTATTGATCGATCGACATCTGATTGGTGTGGTAACAGCAAAGACACTTTGCTACTTTGTTTGGATTTAAGTGATTGTCGCCTAGGTATGTCGCATCATGTACCTGAATTTATGAAGAGAAAATAGCTTTATTATATTACTTACTGAAACGGTCGGACAATTACGTGAATGGTGCCAAGGTCAGGAAAACATCAGACTCATGGTACAAATATAACTTTATTCTGTTTGTACTTATTAGAAATATGTTATATCGGCACTGTCGAAAATAATATACAGCATTTTCCGGTAAGCGTGGTAAAACGTCCATTATATTATTAACTTGTTTAAGTAGTATATTATCAGATGCTCTTTAAGATACGATGATTTTTTTTTACATCCATCATCCAGCTAAAAGAAAATGGTAGAACAAAATTTCACAAATTTACAATAAAAAACATTGTTGCAATTTCTGGCTACTTATAAAGAACGAGACATAAGAGATGAGAATGTCTCTTATTTAAAAACATTAGACTGCCATACGGACTGCCAACCCCCATTTCACCCACTTAGGTATAGAATTCTGCAAAATACGTTTTTAGTGGATGTCTACATCCTATAAGAAACTTACTTGATAATTTTCAAATTTGTAACTGTTATAGTTGCTGAGATTTTTTTGATTCATGATCGTGATCAGTGAGTACTATTTCACTTATACATATACATATAGAGATTAACTGTCTTGTGTCAATAAAAATGGAAGACTTGTTTGTGATCCTCACCAGGGTTTCACGCTGCAACCGCACTTGAATGATACGTACACTAACCTTCGTTACAAATAAATGGATACCCTGGTTTATAAATATTGATACTACATTATTAAAGCTGGGACTACAACGCACAATTTACATATATAGATAGTATACTAAAACGAGGACTTTTCCTAGAGTTAGATTATGTTCTCACTTCTCAAAGCTCGATTTGAACTTTAGGATAACGTCACAAACAATGTTATGAGTTAATAAAAAAACTTACTTTTAATTGTTTGATGTTGTCGTTAAGATTTGGATCTCCAACCTCCACCGTTTCGACACTGTCGAAGAGTACAATGAATTGTACTTTCTTATGAAATGACCGCAGAAATGCCTATTATGAACCGGTGTTAGGTGACTAACGCGCGAGTTGAGTGGCGCCAGGCCGCCTACGGAATAAATAGCATGTATTCAACACAAATTTAACAGATTAGAAGTATGATAGCTCAAGTCTCTATAGTAGTTGATATATTTTGTGACTTAGTGTCTTGTTTTAATGTTCATATTGAATTGGACGTTTGGCCTTGTTTATCAGCTAGAGACGTTTTTTTTTAAAAAAATCCTATCATTGAAGCCATGGCTTTTGGCACAAATTTACTGAAAAATGACTAAATGAGTGTTAAGAGCGGGGCACTATTGTTAGGAATTAAATTTATAACTAAATAACATCCTACAAATATTATATGTGCGAAAGTTTGTAAGTTTCTTCACGCTCAAAGGGTTAGATTAATATTGATGAAATTTGGTTCGGAGTTAGCTGGTACTCTAGTATAACACATGGGCTACTTTTTACCGACTGCATCTAAGGAGGGTAATGTTTTTGCAGCTGAAACCGACTTTCGCGTGAACGAAGACGCGGACAATGAATAAATTAGCTCAGCCTAACATTTACCGCAAAACGTGCGATTAATTTTTGAACTTTATTGAGTTTTTGGGTGTTAGTGTAAGTATTTTTGTTGTTTAATTGAATGATCGTGTTACCTGCGTCCCTAGATTCTGTATTTTTGCTAAATGTGATAACATTGACATTATTAGTTAAAATAAGTAAGAATTTTGATACCAATGTAAGCATGATGTAAGTGTGTCACTAATTTATGTATTGAAAACAAATTGCAATGTTGAAATTACAAAACATATTGCTTTTTTAATGTATCAGTGTAATTACAACAACAAATTGTTGATTTTCAATCTAGCAAGGTGTCTATGAATTTAAACAGGCGCGTCGCCCTGCGCATCTGTTCTTACGGGTAGTAAGGAGTAGGCTCTTTATACCTACCCCTTTAGAGAAGGAGTCCAGCAGGATTAAGGCTTGCCAGAGTTGCGCAGAGATCCCGCGACTCTGGCTTTGGTAATGGAAGGGGCCCGGGGTGTTTCTGGTCGGTGTGAGTCCGACATATCCCCACGCCTTACCCTCGACGTGGGTTTAAAAATCATTCACTCCGGATAATAAAATAAAAGGTGTCTATGAATTTAGCAGAACCTAGCTGAGAAAAACGTCTTGTTTGGCAATGTTCTAGATGTTCTCTGGAGTTCTAGGGGTAAATAATAATAAAGTTTTTATTGACATAAAAAAGAGTAGTTACATTTTAGTTTGAAGCCCTGACTCCTGAGCTAGGTGGTACAAATTTCTTTCTTAGAATATATGACATCTAGAAGGAAGTTTCAAAAGATTTTTTTTGTCCTTTTTAATTCAGTAACAATTTATATTACAATTGAACAAATAAGCAATTCTCTCTTTCACATGTAGTTTCATGTGTTTACGTTAAATAGGTTTTGGTTTAAAGAGGGGTAAAAAGTGGCAGCAAATTGGCTTGACACGCTGCCGCGTGGCTAACTACTTCTTTCATGCATCTATCATTCTCTAAATCTATCTAACACACTACATTTATATCTTTAGTCAGAACCAGCTTTAAAAAGTAAAGTAAATAAGTAGTTGAAACTGTATTAATTAATGCCTCTTTAGTGTGTCCTTGTTATGAAGTTTCTTGGTGAGGAACTCAACTTAACACGGAAATAAATCGAACCTGAAGATGATTATATTTTAATTTAATCCCAATTAATGTGCGCCTATGCATACGTCTATGATACATAAATAGTTTAGCTGTAACATAATAATGTACATGTCATTCATATACGATTTCGATACGAGGTCTGTAATTTCAAAATTGTGCATATAGTTTACAATGCGTTGTTAATATAATTTGCAAAAGTCTTCTAGCCATTATTTAAACTATTGTAATGGTAAGATGTCTATGCTATATTTAAGTCTATGTTATTCTCATATAATCGTTGGTTATTTACAATAAACGGCAGTTCTGTATCATCCGTCGTTCGTTTCACTTCTCTCCTTACGTCGATCCCTACATGGCGACCCTGCCACTTGGGATGTGATAGCGTGCGCGCTTGCGTCCTTATAAGGACTAAGTTATGTAAACAATCGCGTTCGTCAACTGTGAGATCTTAAAAATAATACAACATGATGAGTTATTATTCAAAAGATACATACGGTGTGCAACCCAGCTCCTACCTGACTGTTACTGCAGAAAGTTCCGCTAAATTCAAAAATGGGTGGCACTAGCTCCAAGGAGGAAGTTGTAATCGCCCAGAGTGCTGGAGGTCAGAACTCAGCTAGCACGCAGCAGCTCCAGCAACACGAGACAACTAATATCTTGCTGATTATCATATGTACTATACTGGCCGTGGGCATTTTGGTACTCACATATAAGTTGGCAAAAAGGTGCCAGGACAAACAGATAAAAAGGAGAATAGACGAGATGAAGCTGATGCGGTATTCTAGTATCCTGCGTAGACACCAGATTAAACAGGACAACGAGGTCTGAAGTGGCGTGTCAATGTTGGTGTAGTGTAGTGTCAGTGCAAAGTGCAAATTATAATATATATTCCAGTGCTTTCGGGAGATGCGTATACTGTGCGTATAAAGCCGTATAAACTGTAAGTAGCTTAATGTAATCAATTTGAAGGAAAAGTTTCTTAGTACCTACTGTATTGCCTACGTAATGATATTTTGTGTATCTATGTTTGTTATGCTATAAGTTTATACATTTATACGTTCCTATAAAATGGTATTTTGGTGAATCATAAATTTATAACTATAGGGAATGATCATAGTTCAAATATTACTTAACGTTATGTGTTATGGCAGAGGAGTTATTGTTAATTTTAAATGAATTAAAAGCTATAAGAAAATATCTTATTAAAATCGGTCCCAGTCGTAGGATTGGTAATGTAATAGAAATAAAAAGAAACGAAGCAGATGCAGTTTTACTAAAATATAATAAATATCTAGAGATATATAAATCGCAGTTAAGCAAATACTCAAGGGAAGAGATTTCAGTAATTACCAAGATCTGTCAAGAATTCGACAAATTATTCTCAGAAGTTATTTCCTTGTGTACTCATCAATTGAAAGAGGAGATACCTCTTTTTGAATCCCAAACAATGGCGGGAGATAATTTTGATTTAAAGATAGCGTTAAACCTTTTCCCTGTCATGACAGATGATGATAAAAATACAAAACAGTTAATAGAATCTATAGAATATTATAGCTCAGTATTGACGAAACCCGAATGTAAAAATAAATTAATTACGTTCATATTAAAAAGTCGACTATCGCAGCAGGCTAAACTGAA
This sequence comes from Chrysodeixis includens, assembly GCA_941860345.1. NCBI lineage: Eukaryota > Metazoa > Arthropoda > Insecta > Lepidoptera > Noctuidae > Chrysodeixis > Chrysodeixis includens. The sequence goes on from OW796109.1 coordinate 4,483,171, forward strand.
ATTGCTTCCGAAATATGATACTGTCGATGAGCTTGTAAAGGACATGCGACGACTATTATTGCCGCGCAAAAGTCACAGTGCGTTACAAACAAAGTTACAAATGGCTCAGCAGGATAATAAATCTATTCTGGATTTTGGAAAGGAAATTTCTGAGCTGTTTGTGGATTTGACCATCTCGCAGGCTGACGGGAACTCTGACAATTATAACGTTTTGCGACCTTTAAATGAAAAACTCGCAGTTAAAAGGTTTGCCGACGGACTGCGCGATCGTCGTTTGAGTACAATAATTGCTGCGCGAAATTATAGTTCCTTAGCAGAAGCGGTTCAGGCGGCGCAAGATGAAGAGGTTCAGTCTACTTCAGGGGAGATGATAGGTATGTATAATCCTAGTTATCGCTTCAACACAGGGAGAAGAATTCAGCGCGGTCAATACAGAGGGGGTCGCAGTTTTGTGAACAGCTCCAGAGGGCGTATGCAAAATACGAATAGGGGCACGGCCAGTCAACGGTCTCAGGCACCATACTTAAGAGGTAACTATCGAGGGCATAACTCGTACAATAGAGCAAATTTCTTAGGAAATCGTACTGATAATAATTTTTCCGCTCAAGGTAACATGAATCTCGTAGCAACGGAGGATGATGTTACAGACGCAGTGGACCCGGCGACGCCTACTACAGAAACGCTGAATCATTTTTTTCGGAACTGAGTTTATGTTGTCATGTAGCAGTTTAAACAAAGTATCATTTACGATTGACAAATATGAACATGATTTACTTATCGACACGGGAGCATCGGTTTCTGCTATCAAGTACGATTCTGTTGAACGTTTACGAATACCTTTCCAAAAAGGGAGCGTTACTGTAAAAGGCGTCGGAGGAGATATATTCTCGGAAGGGTACTGTTATTTAGAACTACATTATAATAGTCATACTTTTACACATAAATTTTTGATCTTTAAAAATCTACCTTGCAAAACACATGGAATCTTAGGACAAGATTTTCTCAAAAGGTACCGAGCCGTTTTAAATTTTGAATTAAACGTTTTAGAATTGTTAACTGAATGTAACAAAAGGGTGACGTTACGTTTTGAGTATTTGAAACCATCGTCTGATTCATATCTTGTCATACCTAGACGAAGTGAATCGATACATTATATAAAGTCTAATATAAATGAAGATTGCGTTATAGCTTCTCAGGAATTATGTGAGGGAGTTTTCCTAGCCAATACATTGTCCAGGCCAATTGACGGAAGAATTCCGATACGGATTTTAAATACAAGGGATACAGAGGTTACGTTAAATGATGTTCAGGTTAAAACAAGTAAATTAAATGAATATTTTATTTGTAAATTTGAAAGGTCCACAATAAATGCTGATCGAGTGAAATTATTATTTTCATTACTCAATTTGACAAATTTAAATGAAGAGGAACAAAAATCAATTGAAAAAATTTGTGCTAAATTTCCGGACGTCTTTCATTTGCCAGGCGATAAATTAACAACCACTTCCGCATATGAACAAACCATTGAGTTAAAACCTAATAGTTGTCCAATTTACACTAAGCAATATCGTTTACCCCACGCGCAGAGAGCAGAGTTAGATAAGCAAATCGGTAATATGTTAGATGCCGGTATAATAGAAGAATCTAGGAGTGCATGGTCTAGCCCTTTATTACTGGTACCAAAAAAAAGTGATTCTGCTAAAGAAAAAAAATGGCGCGTAGTAATCGACTATCGTAAATTGAATAATCAGATACAAGATGATAGATTTCCTCTTCCCAATATATCGGAAATATTGGACTCGTTATCCGGAGCGATATATTTTACGCATCTTGATTTGTATCAGGGATTTTTTCAAACGAGTTTGCACAAAGACAGCAGACCATGTACCGCATTCACAACTGGGAAAAATCAATACCAAATGACAAGAATGCCAATGGGCCTCAAATCTAGTCCAAACAGCTTCAGTAGAATGATGACAATAGCTATGTCAGGCCTAAATTACGATAAGTGCCTGGTTTATCAGGACGACCTTGTCGTATTTGGCCGAAATTTAAATTCCCACAATCAGAACTTAATGGATGTTTTCACTAGATTACGAAGTGTTAATTTAAAGTTAAATCCACCAAAGTGTAAGTTTTTGCAGAAAGAAGTTTTGTATTTGGGCCATATTATCTCTGAAAATGGAATTAAACCGGATATGGAAAAAATAAAGGTTGTAAAAGATTACCCCAGACCACAAAGTATCGATGAAGTGAAACGCTTTGTGGCCTTTACTAATTATTACAGAAAATTCATTCCGAACTTTGCAAAGTTAGCTTTACCTTTAAATAGACTATGTCGTAAGAATGTAACATATACATGGTCAGAAGACTGTGAAAATGCATTTCAATCTTTGAAATCAGCCTTAATAAATCCGCCAGTATTGCAATACCCGGACTTTAATGAAAATAACGAATTTATTTTGCAAACGGATGCGTCAGGAAGTGCCATAGGGTCAGTACTATGCAATAAGGATGGGAGGCCTGTGGCTTATGCCAGTCGTAGTTTAAATAAGGCCGAAATTAACTATCCCACTATTGAAAAGGAACTCTTATCAATAGTGTGGAGTGTAAAGTATTTTCGACCTTATTTATACGGCAGACGGTTCAAAATACAGACCGACCATAGACCGCTTGTTTATTTATTCGGTATGCGTGACCCATCAAGTAGATTACTAAAATTCCGATTGCAGTTAGAGGAGTACAATTTCACAATAGAATATTTAAAAGGTAATCAAAATTCGGCCGCAGATGCTTTGTCACGGATTATTACTTCTTCTGAAGATTTAAAAAATATGAACGAAAGAACTATGATTAACGTTTTAACAAGAGCTCAACGTCGTAAAATGCAAGCCGAAGATAATGAATATATGCCTAGTAACCAGTTAGTTGATAATATTGATACAAACTCAATGCTTGGTAAACCACGAGTTGTGGAAATAATTAAAAAACCAAGCCATTTTACTGAACTATCGCTAATTAATAATAGGGAATTAAATAAATTGATAAAAAGCGGCATATTGTTACAAAAATATAATAACTTTTTGTATGCACCAACTAAATCTATGATATACTTAGACACAACATCCCGATCGTCAATATCGCGAGACGAATTGGTGAGGGATTTGTTAACTTTGTGTAGGGCAATACGTATTAATGCCATATGCATATTGAGAAATGAAAACAATAAAGATTTCATAGCTGGCCTTATAGACGAAATAAAAAGATATCATGACTGGCCTGGACCACGTATATGCATTGTTAATAATGTGCAAAGAATAAATAACGTTGACAATAGGAGGGTTATATTAAACGATTTTCACCTGTTGCCCACAAGTGGCCATGCGGGCATCAGAAGGATGGAGAATAATATAAAAAAATACTATTTTTGGCCTAGCATGCATAAAGACATAATAGAATACGTTTCTAAATGCGAACAATGTCAAAAACAAAAACATTCGATAGGTACTAAACAGCCCATGGTAGTCACGAGTACGGCTAAGTCAGCATTTGATAAGGTCTTTCTAGACATAATGGGACCACTTCCCAGGGATGCGCATAACTACAGTTACATACTTACACTGCAATGCGAGCTTACCAAGTTCACCGAGGCGTATCCATTACAAAACAAAGATACGGTAAGTGTAGCGCGTGCCTTCGTAGATAATTTTATTTTAAGATTTGGCATACCTCGCGAAATTGCTACTGACCGGGGGACAGAATTCCTTTCCAGTACAATGAAAGAGATATGCCAACTCTTAAAAATTAACAAGCTCTCTTCGGCAGCTTATCACCATGAGAGCATAGGAGCGCTGGAGAATTCTCACAAAACTCTGGGTGCGTATCTTAGAATTAATTGCGAAAATAAAACAGGACGTTGGAGCAGCTGGTTACCGTATTGGTGTTTTACGTACAACAATACGGTACACACTGAAACCAAATACACACCCCATGAACTTGTATTTGGGAGGAAATGCATTTTACCCAATAACTTAACTAGTGGTGTTGTAGATCCTTTATATGCTCACGATAATTACGCGTTAGAGTTGAAATATCGACTTCAGTTAGCACAAAAAGACGCTCGCGATAATTTGCTTGCAAGTAAAATTAAGCGAAAAGATAAACATGATGTCAGTTTGAGACCGATGTATTATAAAAAAGGTGATTACATATTAATAAGGAATCCGTCTGAAAATAAAATGGATCCAATATATCAAGGACCATACTTAGTACTGGAGGATTTGGATCCTAATGTGAAAATTGTTAATAAGGGTAGAGAGGATATAGTTCATAAAAATCGTACAAAGCTTTATGTATCAACATAGTAACGTATCGGAAAGTTATTTGTAATACACCGAATACATTGTAACACTCAAATAATTGAGCGCTTGGAATTTGTAATAAGATCGCTAAGCTAAGTATAAACATGTATGCAACTATAATCTTATTACTTGTACTTATGAAAAATATAATATGTAACATTTTTTTTTTGTACTTTCTATTAGACATTATATTCTAGTTATTCCAGCATGTATAACAGAAAAATATATCCTGTATATTTATATATTTTTCTTTTTTCGATGAGGGAAGGTGTAATGGTAAGATGTCTATGCTATATTTAAGTCTATGTTATTCTCATATAATCGTTGGTTATTTACAATAAACGGCAGTTCTGTATCATCCGTCGTTCGTTTCACTTCTCTCCTTACGTCGATCCCTACACTATCAAAAACTATATAAGTTATGAGTAAAGATGTAGAATTATGATAACAAAATAATTATATTATTATGTCTTTCCTTCACAATAGACAATAGATTAAACTTATTTTTAAAACATTTACGGTCAGTGGTGATAGCACTGTTCTGCAGTACCTTTGCTATCGTGGTCGCATTCTCTTCTTTAATTTTTACTAGCTAATATGAAAATTGCTAGAAGTTTAAGTGCATTGCAGCGATCTCTTTTTAAAAGCTTTTATTTAACTTGCAATGTATGGATATTTGTGTGTTCGGGTGAAATCTTTGAACTCAATTTTGAAGTAGATATATTCAACCGTTTGTGCTGAAATTTTGTGGACGCATTTTGTTTGGATGACAATATATCGACGGGTCCTACGTAGACTAGTACAAGTGCAAAAATACAACTTTTCAAGAGAGCGGTTTAAAGGTTCAAAAGCTTGTAACTTTGTCGTAAATCAATAAAAACACTTGAAATTTTAGTATGTTATATTTTGATATTTAAGAAATAAGACTGCATTATTGGTTTTTCTTCTTTTTTTATACTTTGGAAAATAGGTTAACTTGCATTCATGTAGCCTGTTTTTTTTACTACGGTAGAACCTGTAAACTGATACAAGTGGTCACTTATACCAGTATTTAGTGTACTTGCTTATACTTATAATAAAGGAAATCTGAAGGATTTTACTCTTTAAACATAGTATTTCCGTGTTATTGACCAATATGAGGTTATAATATTAAAAATAATACCTACTTTTATCTACTTTTATCGACTTTTTAACACTTACAACAGTTTACTCAGTACTGGAAAGCTACTTACAACAGTTTGCTGTATTATTATTAACTGTGAATATTTAAATTAGTGTGGTAAGAAGTTAAATAAAAACATTTAAAATACAAAATAACACTTTATTATTAGATAGTAGCATTATTATTAATGAAAAATAAAATCATTGGCCTTGCAATCTTAAAAATAATAATTAAGTAAAAAAAAGGTTTGATTTTTAAAGAGGTTTTCTTACAATAATACCTAGTTAATTGTTTTTTTTTTAAGACTAGCTTGTCTTGAATTTCATGTCATTTTTCTTATAAATAGCATTTCCACTATTTTTTTTCAGTTACGTTACGTCAGTTACGTACGTTACGTCTGTTCAGTTACGTCCACTAGTTTTTGTACGTTGATGTTTCTAATTTATTTCTCCCTTTGCAGATCCGCTAGAAAAGGTATTTTAAAGAAATTAGTATAACCTTTGTGCAACTCTTTTCGAACTATGTGCTTCTATTAAGTGTAAAGTTGTGTACATAACTTGTTAAATGTATAAAAAAGTAACACAACCCCTAAAAACAGGGCAATGAGACCTTAGAGTCTAAATCAGATGATGGAAAATTCATTACATTTTTACAACTTGTATTAAATGGTGATTTGTGTCACGCTTCATACGAATGCCTCATCACATTACCACACTCGTCATACTTGTTTAAATATGCATTTTATACATTTGAAAATATCCTACTAATATAGTTAACGCGAAAGTTGCATAAGTATCGATTGGATGTTTGTTACTCTTTGACGCTCAAACGACTTAACCAATTTTGAAGAAATTTCGTATGGAGTTAGCTGACAACCTGGATTAAAACATAGACTTTTTAACCGACTGCGTCAGAGGAGGGCAATGTTTTCCAGTTATAACCGACACTCGTGCGGTCGAAGTTGCTGGCGACCACTAAGTCCTTTATAAGTTTAATTTGAATGTCTTTTGCGTCATTATACTTAAGTTTTGATTGAACTTAATTGTTTTTTCAATACTACAACTTTACCAAAATAAACTGAGGTTGCGAATATTGTTATATTGTTTACCTCTGGAATATTTCTACACCTTTAAAAATGATGTACTTGGGTACATAAAAAAAAATTGTCTCGTCAGTTCCCAAGTAGCAAATTTTGGTAACTTCTTACGTTAATTTCTGCAAAAAATGTATTAAAAGTAGTATCGCTTTTATTTTATTAGTAAATAAATATTATTATTAAAATAATGTAGGTTACGTCAGATAACAATATCAAGAAAATAAAACAAAGTCACATGTGACTTTGTATACTACTACTTTGTATTCCTACTGATATAAGTGTAAAATTTATTGAAAGAATAAAATAATAATAAAAAAAAAAAAACAAAAAAACCCGACTGTAAAAAAACAACCACTAACTAAAAAGGGAAAAACAAACTCTATAATTTAGTGTGAAGAGTATGCAGTACACCGTGCGTCTACATTATATAATTTATACGTAAAAAAATCATGCAGGCGGCACAAACAAATCTACGAGCAGTACAATCTGTATCTTGCATTAGGTGAACATTAATTAAACCCTTTTGTAGAAATATTAGTACTGTCAACTTAGTAATTTGTTTGTCAATTTTTAACGCATAAATTTATTAATAATTGACCTCGTGAGCCCTTAATTGTTGTGAATTCTCACCACTACTTACTCAAAGCAAACAAAACTAGTTAAATATGTAAAAAAGTAGCACAACCCCTAATAACAAGCCACGAAATAGTTTTGATACAGAAGAATACGTTAGCATTTAACGCAGTTATACCAGTGTTAACGTGCTCCCGACTCCGTCGCAGCGCGCATACTGGAGTAAATGGCACTTGCGCGTACGTGACGCGGCGCACGCGACTACCTACACTGGTGCAAGTGACTTACATCAGTGTAGATGGTAGTGTGGCCGAAAATCATGTCACTTATATTAGTTTACAAGTTTGTATCTCTGAAATTACTGAATAAAATAATATAAATTTTACAGGGTATAAAGTTAAGGTAATTTTAAGGCTTTTGGTGCAAAAAAACGTATTTTGGTGTTTTGCGGGTTACACCAGTATACGTAGGACCCGTCGATATGATAAGATATGTGACGTCATTCTAAATTCAATATGGCGGATCATACAAGATGTCAGAACAATTATATTTAATCCACATATACAATATGGGTATCAAATGAAAGGGCTTGTTGTTTGTGACTAGAAAAAGAATATGACGTCATTCTGAATCCAATATGGCGGACCATGCAGGATGGCGGAATAGTTGCCTTTAGTCTACTTCTACAATATGGGTATCAAATGAAAGGGCTTGTTAAGAGTGACTAGAAAAAGAATATGACGTCATTCTGAATCCAATATGGCGGACCATGCAGGATGGCGAAATAGTTACCTTTAGTCTACTTCTACAATATGGGTATCAAATGAGAGGGCATTTTGAGAGTAATAATAACTTGAACAGACTGAGGAACCTAGCCAGCTAACTAAAAAGTAAAAAATAAAAAATTTTAAGTAAAAAAACTTTTTAAGAAAAAGCTTTTATTTAAACGCTCTAAAAAGAAGAAAATAAAATATTCCTTTTGGATTATACTAACAACTCCTCATTATACACAATTTATATATAATAATAAAAGCTTGTCGCGAGGTTTACATATCTATCAACATTCCTTTATATCATAATAATTTGTGGTAAATCAAGCGACAAGCTTTTATTATTATATATAAATTGTGTATAATGAGGAGTTGTTAGTATAATCCAAAAGGAATATTTTATTTTCTTCTTTTTAGAGCGTTTAAATAAAAGCTTTTTCTTAAAAAGTTTTTTTACTTAAAATTTTTTATTGCAGATAGATTCGTTGTTTTTACTAGGGACATTCTACGGCACAATTTTCATCGAGTAACTCTAGTTTTTCTGGTGCGTTTTCTGATAACCCTTTAAGATATGCCTTTGTATGTTCATTGTCTTTTTAGGCAATGACGTCAAAAATTCGTACAATTACATGAAGAAATGTGGTTCTATATCAAATGAAAGATCTTCTAGAAAAGTAATTTTGTCAAAAAGTATCCTATTATTGTCGTCTTATGACAAATTATCTTTTAACGTACTTATTAGTTCCTTTCCTAGTCCTACAAGTTCATATCCCTTTAAGTTTAATATATCGTGTTACATAAGACATTGTACTTAGGCGTAAGTAGGATTTGTCTTATTGATAAGTTCTTAGTAGACAGCCAAATTTTTGAGTATATTGGTTTTAGTTCGTCCGATTGTAGTTTAAGAAAAGCGAAACGGATTCCAAATTTCTGTAAAGATACTGGCGCTTCCAATAACGTCATCAAACAGTCACGACTACGGTCTTTGCTCATGCGGGACATCACTGAATTTATGGACGGTACAGCATATTGCAAGTAATCCTGTTTCGCGTACCATAACACAGTTTCAAGAGGAACAAGTGGTCTGGCTAGGTGCAAATGTTGTGCAATATATTTTCGTAAGTTTATTTCCGTCGGGTTCGTTTCGCCCCAATTTATCTTAAAATTCTCAGGTTTATGTTTTTCCGCCATATTTATTACTTGTTTTTGTGTCATCAGAATAAAAAGACCTTTTATCGCAGCTTTCTGCCCTTTAGCTTTGTTAAGATTTAGCATGTAGGCGTCAGTCCATTGCTGTGTTAAGGATTTGGGCCAGTAGACTCGAATCTTGGCAAGAAGTCTTCGTAACCTAGCCTTATCGTTGGTACGTAACGCCTCCAATTCTTTATCGTAACGTGTCAGTAGTTGTGGGTTGTGTTTTAGTGCGTTCAGACATACTTCTTCATTCAGTGAAAATGCGAAAGCGTCCTCAAACATATACTTTCGCCATGATTTCTGCTTGTTATATAACCTTGACAAATCTGTGTCCCACAACTTATCCTTTTTAAGGATAGCTATTTTTTTAATGTGATCTAAAATAAAGGGATAGTCATTGATATCTCGCTTCCAATCAATTAGTAAATTCAACGCATTATTGATGTGACGAATCATGTCTTTAAAATCTGGTTCATTCTTAACAGTCTGATTTTGGATTTGTCCTAAAACTAAGTTCAAGAGATAAGAGAACAATTTTTTCTTATGTTCCTGAATCAGCTTGTTACAATTGTTTTTAAAAGTATCAAACTGGAACTTTCTTTCCACTATTTCGGGCACCTTTGCGTCTTGTATAACCTTGTGTATGATGATGGCTTTAAGACATATTTGTACGTTTTTTTCCGATTCATTATACACCTCCATGCTGTGGAAAATTTGGTTTAGTATATTCCAGCTTTCTTCATTGAGGTTATATATAGGTATTTGTTTAAGCACATTACTGACGAATTGATCTTTAAATGTAAAACGTTCATTGAAATGATTCCCGTAATAATATTCCAGCAACGATCTTACGTCATGGGGGTTATTTTTTGCACACTGAATTAATATAAACAGTAATTTACATCTTTTTGAAGGCGACGATTCTGCTCGCAACAATTTTACCAAACTTTTGAAAGCTTTATTGAATGGAGCGTATATTAACCAATGATACCACTCAACGTTACAAGAGAAAGAAATGATTTCATCATCTGTTACGTCGCACTTTGTTTGTTGATTCGGTTGTTCATGTGCTTTGTCCATAAATGCTACCTTTATGAATTGATATTGTTCATCTTTTGGCATATTATTTATAAAATACTGTAGATTTTTATAGGTCATTTGCGTCCTAACTCTATCATTCTTACTTTGTTCCTCCAGAAAAGCTTTGATACCAGATTTCTCTAAATGTTTTGTTAAGACAGAAAGGTCGATACCGCATACGTAAAAGTCGAAGTTATTTAAAATTCTTTGTTTACATTTTTTTATTAAAATCTTTGTACGTCTTCGTCCGAAAAAGTATTCTCCTAAACCGTAATTATGAGTTGGCTGCGAAATCTTCTCTATTGCATCCAAATATTCTGTAGTATGGGACTTTAACAAGAACATACATTCATCTAATGCACAGTCTCGGTTGTAGCCTTGTTCTACATGTTGATGATATGAAATAAATGAACTTGACATACGACACAGTCGTTTAAACACATCTAGAGGTATGTCACGGTTATTTTGAATGACGTCTTCAATGAACGACAAAGAGCAGTTTTGAAGCCACTTGTAAGCTTCCTTAGATGCTTTAAAATAATTATAAAAAGCCTCAACTCTGCGGGTGTCCTTCAGTTTGAGTCGTATGTTAAGCATTAGTTTACTTATTGCTTTTGTGTGCATGCTAGGAAAGAGCTGTGAATGCAGATACTCTGGATTGATAATGTGTGCATACTGAGGGTCCGTGATCAGCCATGGCGATTTTTTTATCGCTCTTGACACGTACAGCATGTCATTAGACTTCAAAACCTCTATTATATAATCGACATTCCTGATTTTACAAGCGATGTCGATTTTAAAAAGGTTGTCCAAATCACTGTCCTCGTATGTAATTTGATTTAGTTCATAATTCTCATTTGTCACAGCCTCTTGAACAAGCTTGTTGAAGTGTTCATGTTTCTTGCCAAGCGTGTCCCCTTCGAGCGTTAACGTCATTTTGAAAAGCTGTAAATGAAACATTAATTAATTTTAGAGAAAAATAATTGCGTCAATCAATCAAAAGTCTTTAATTCAAATTAGGCTACAATGTAGCACTTTTTAAACTTCAAGATGTATAAATTATAGACAACACCCCATCGCCCACCCTTCACCGCTTCCTGTGCTATTACCGCGGGAGAAGAAACGGCGCAACAAACTCCCCAGCAGCACGCTGTCTATTGTATACATATATCTTTGCACGATTCTGTGGTATTGTAAACAGTAAACTACTTTGAACGTGTGGTTAACATGTAATACGTACTTAGGCTGTTAAAGGAGAAATAAAAAATTAAAAACTGATGTTAACGATAGCCTTAACTACTGCCTTAAAAACTTTTTACTCTATTACCTACCTCGTAAAGGTACCGTTACACCGATCATTTTATGACACGTTATCTGAAATGTTATTTTCTTACTTTTATTCCTTACCTTATACAATAAACAGACAGTGTAGAGAGTCTAACACCTTTTATAATAATAATATTTGTATGTCTTACCAAAGACAAAACATAGCGCTCTGTATTAACATTTACTTAAGATCTGGATTTCATGTTTTTCAAATAATAAATTCTGATGCTGACCTGATTCTAATTCTGAGATGCCGTGTAGTGCACTGTCACCCTTCCACAACTACAATAAAATTAGTTTAAGACGTAGTGGTAAAGTCCCCCAAAAGGAAATACTAGGGAATTTGTAATTGTTATCTTTGATTCCTTATTTAGGTAGAACTGAAACAGATGATATTCGTTTTACGATAAGTTTGCACATAAGGAGTTGCCACACTAATCGATCGGCGGCATCGAATGAGCATGAAAATTAAATGGAGTATTCGAATACGACCGATGGTGTATTAAATGAGATACGTTTGAGATCTGGTGGGTTGGGACGATTCTTTGCATGGTCATTTACTATCTTATTGTAATTAAATATCAAAATTGTTGTGTTGGAATTTCTGTCTACTTATAAAGAACGAGACATAAGAGATGAGAATGTCTCTTACTTAAAAACATTGGACTGCCATATGGACTGCCAACACCCTTAAGTATAGAATTCTGCAAATACGTTTTTAGTGGATGTCTACTTCCTATAAGAAACTTACTTGATAATTTTCAAATTTGTAACTGTACTGTTATATGTTCTGAGATTTCATGATTAATGATCGTGATCAGTGACTGGTATTTCACTATTATATGTTGAGATTAGCTGTAGTGCGCGACTTTGTTCGCGAAAAAATAAAAGGATTGGAATGGAAAATAGATAGTAGCCGATTCTCAGACCTACAGAATGCATTTATAATATTTCAAGAGAATCGGTCCAGCCGTTTCGGAGGAGTACGGTAACTAACATTGTGACAACACGGATTCTTCGAAGTCTTCGTGATAAAACGGATTGTCATAACACGGATGAGAAAGATTACAAATGGATTAAACTCCATTAGTAGGTAAATAGGCGGACGTGTACGTTCATAATTTTATCTAAATACAAAATTAATGCTTTGTTTGAAGTATTTACTTCCATGTTTAATGACTAAAATTTAAGATGATTTACTTAATAATTACATTGTTTTCGTCGAGTGGCGAATTACCCGACTGCCACAGAAAGGATGGTAATGTTCTACAAGTGTATGTTTGTATGTAGATTGTGAGGTAAAAAAAAAATCTTTACCAATCCCTTCGAGTGGGGTATCAAAATGAAGGGTTTTAAATAACAATGCCAACGTTAAAAATTTAATTAATGTTCAACTAATGTTAGATACAGATTATACTGATTGTAGATTTGTTTGTCCCGCTAGCACACATTTTTAACGTATAAATTATATTTTAAATACATTAAAATATATCTGTTGTTTATGTAGGTAAATATCAAATAAAATATAATGTACGGTGTACTAGAAATGTGGTTCTATATCAAATTAAAGATCTTCTAGAAAAGTTATTTGGTCAAAAAGTACTCCATTATTTAATTGTCGTCTGATGAAAAAATATCTTTTAACGTACTTAATAGCTCCCTAAGTTCTTAGCTCCTAAGTATAATTACATAGCACATGGTACTTTGGCGTAAGTAGGAGTCGTCTTATTGATAAGTTCTTAGTAGACAGCCAAATTTTTGAGTATATTGGTTTTAGTTCGTCCGATTGTAATTTAAGAAAAGCAAAACGGATTCCAAATTTCTGTAAAGACACCGGTGCTTCCAATAACGTCATCAAACAGTCACGACTACGGTCTTTGCTCATGCTGGACATCACTGAATTTATGGACGGTACAGCATATTGCAAGTAATCCTGTTTCGCGTACCATAACACAGTTTCAAGAGGAACAAGTGGTCTGGCTAGGTGCAAATGTTGTGCAATATATTTGCGTAAGTTTATTTCCGTCGGGTTCATTTCGCCCCAATTCATCTTAAAATCTTCAGGTTTATGTTTTTCCGCCATATCTATCACTTGTTTTTGTGTCATCAGAATAAAAAGACCTTTTATTGCGGCTTTCTGTCCTTTAGCTTTGTTAAGATTTAGCAAGTAGGCATCAGTCCATTGCTGTGCTAAGGATTGGGGCCAGTAGACTCGAATCTTGGCGAGAAGTCTTCGTAACCTAGCCTTATCGTTGGTACGTAACGCCTCCAATTCTTTATCGTAACGTGCCAGTAGCTGTGGGTTGTGTTTTAGTGCGTTCAGACATACTTCTTCATTCAGTGAAAATGTGAAAGCGTCATCAAACATATACTTTCGCCATGATTTCTGCTTGTTATATAACCTTGACAAATCTGTGTCCCATAACTTATCCTTTTTAAGGATAGCTATTTTTTTAATGTGATCTAAAATAAAGGGATAGTCAGTGATATCTCGCTTCCAATCTTTTAGTAAAGTTAATGCATTATCGATGTGACAGATCGTATTATTAAAATCGTATTCACTCTCAATGGTCTGATATTGGATTTGTCCTGAAACTAAATTAAGGAGATAAGAGAACAATTTTTCTTTATGTTCCTGAATCAGCTTGTTAAAATTGTTTTTAAAAGTATCAAACTGGAACTTTCTTTCCACTATTTCGGGCACCTTTGCGTCTTGTATAACCTTGTGTATGATAATGGCTTTAAGACATATTTGTACGTTTTTTTCCGATTCAGTGTACACCTCCATGCTATGGAAAATTTGGTTTAGTATATTCCAGCTTTCTTCGTTGAAGTTATATATAGGTATTTGATTAAGCATATTAGTGACGAATTGATTTTTAAATTTAAAACTTTCATTAACATGTTTTTCGTAATAATATTCCAGCAACGAATGTACGTCATTTGGGTTATTCTTTGCACAGTGAATCAATACCTTAAGCAATGTGCATCTTTTTGAGGGCGTCGATTTAGTTTTTATTAACGCTCCCAATTGTTTTAAAGCTTCTTTGAATGGAGCGTATTTGTACCAATGATATGACTTGGCGGTGCAGGAGAAACAACTGTAATCAACATATCTATTATAGCACCGTTCGTGTTGGTTTGGTTCATCATTTGATTTGTCTAGGAATGTTAGCTTTACAAACTTATATCTTTCATCTTTTGGCATATTATTTATAAAATGCTTTAGATTCGTATAGCCTAGGCTCGATCGTACTTTATCATTTTTACTTTGTTCCTGTAAAAACGCTTTGATACCAGATTTCTCCAAATGTTTTGCCACGACAGAAAGATTGATACTACATACGTAAAAATCGAACTTGTCTAAAATTCTTTGTCTACATTTTTTCATTAAAATCTCTGTACGTCTTCGTCTAAAAGTGTGCACTCTTGAATAAAAGTGTCTAAATGGATTTGTATTTCTCTCTACAGTGTCTAAATATTCTGTAGCATAGGACTTTATTAAGAACATGCAACCATATAACGCATAGTCTCTGGTGTGACCTTCTTCAACATGTTGATGATACCGAATGAATGAAATAGATTTTCTGCACAGTCGTTTAAATATTTTCAGAGGTATGTCACGGTTATTTTGAACGACGTCTTCGATGAACGACAAAGAGCAGTTTTGCAGCCACTTGTAAGCTTCCTTTGATCCTTTAAGATAATTGTAAAAAGCTTCAACTCTGAGGGTGTCCTTCAGTTTGAGTCGTATGTTAAGCATTAGTTTACTTATGGCTTTTGTGTGCATGCTAGGAAAGAGCTGTGAATGCAGATACTCTGGATTGATAATGTGTGCATACTGAGGGTCCGTGATCAGCCATGGCGACTTTTTTATCGCTCTTGACACGTACAGCATGTCATTAGACTTCAAAGCTTCTATTGTATAATCGACATTTCTGGTTTTACAAGCAACGTCGATTTTAAAAAGGTTGTCCAAATCACTGTCCTCGTATTTAATTTCATTTAATTCATAATTCTCATTTGTCACAGCCTCTTGAACAAGCTTGTTGTAGTGTTCATGTTTCTTGCCAAGCGTGTCCCCATCGAGCGTTAACGTCATTTTGATAAGCTGTAAATGAAACATTACCTAATTTTAGAAAAAAAAAATTGCGTATATTGTCAAAGTCACCACTGTTGTGTCCTTTATATTTTGTTTGGGTAACTCACGATGTAAAATTGGTGATAATAAATATGTGAAAGATAGACAGCATGATAAAAAGATAACTCATGAATTCGACTTACACTACTTATTTTAGATTGATTTCAGTATAAAGTAAACAATAAACTGCTTCGAACGTGTAGGTTTTGAAGGTTAACAGTTTTACTTCAATTTTTAGTTAAAAAAATTATAATGATAATCCTATTTAATTAATTAATTCATAATTGATTGACATCATGATCATTTTTTATGACATCGTGGTCAGAAATATCATTTTGTTTTAGCCTTCTATTTTTACATCATCATTCCCCTGCCCTTATCCCAATTATTATTATTTGGGGTCGGCGCAACACGTCTTCTAGACGTGTTGCTTAAAGTTTTGGCTATGGTTTTATAGTCGGCCGCCTGCCTGACACTAACCCTCTTTGGGAATGCGATTGTTGGTGGTTTACCCGCCACCATTCGGGTGACCCAAGGTGCTTGGTACAGTGCACTGGGTCTTAAGGTCCATTAGTCGCCTTTTACGACACCCAGTGGAGGATATGGGGTGGTGCTATTCTTTATATCCGGACACCACACGGATGTCTAGCCTTCTATTTTTACCTTATACAATAAACAGATAGTGTAGAGGGTAACACCTTTTGTTATAAAATATTGCTGTTGTGGAAAAGTGACGCTGTATAGTGCTCTGACACACTTTCATGACGCCTCCAGAAGGGAATACCATGTTGTCTGTATTTGATTATCTTTGATTAATGTTTCGTTACTTAGATAGCAACTAAACAGTTGATGTTTGTTTTACGATAATGTTATACGTACGCAACAAATACATATTGCTATTTAGTTTTGTTTAAGTACTTATCGAGTTATATCTCTTCATGTTTCTGAATTTATGAAGAGAAAATAGCTTTATATTATACAAACTTATACAGTTGAACAATTACCGACCATCTGTATAGTTAGCTATGTCAGGAAAATGTTGATACTGAATTTCCCATGTGTTTGGTGTCTGCTTACATTCAAATTATAAATAAAAATGCAATGTCTGTTTGTAACATTGAAATAACCGTATTTAATACATGAATGAATGTGTATATACCTACAGAACACACAAAAATAACATTGTTTACAATTTTAGTCTGTTTGTTTGTTCGCAAACCTCCAGAACGACTCGCCCGTTTATGGCAGGTAGTTTTTGATGTTTATAAGGAGTAACTTCTTTATTTCAGAAAATAAACTTATTAGTTATTTTGTTAAATTCAACGCGGACGAAGTCGCGGGCAAAGCTCATCAAATATAAAGACTGCAGGAAATACTACTCATGGCTACTCACTTAGAAGAAGACATTATAGAGATATTTTTATCGCTAAGGCGTTTTATATAATAGACGAGAGTAAACAGTGTCGATGAGAGGCTAGTAATTTTAGCTCAACCAAACATTTACTTAAAGGATGAGGAAGATATCTCAAATGCAATTTATTTACTGACTTTTCAATGGAAGAAATTCATTTATTGCATAATGTGTGCAATTAAATTATGTATTGTGCAATTAAGTTTAATTTACACTTATTGCACTGTTATTTGTAACCCCCACCAAGACTTCGCACTTTAATAATCATAGAACAACAAATTATTTGGATTTGTACGTAAATAACATCAAACTTCGTAACAAATAAATGAAGTTCCCGGTTCATAAACATTGCTACAAAATTATTACAGCGGGGATCGCAACGGTTAATAATATAGTGGTTGCGGCGACCTTGAAAATAGTATACTACAAAGGGATTTTTTTCGTAGAGTTTGGTAATGATTTAACTTCATCAAAGCCCGATTTGAACTTTAGCCTAAATAAATAATATACTTACGTTTATTTGTTGTCGTCGTTGAGTGTTGGGACTCCAACCTCCAAGATTTGAACACTATTGAGGATTACAATTAATTATACTTTGTTGTGCAATCAAAAATCCTCGGAAACGTCTATTATGTACCGGTGTTTGGTGACTAACACGCCGATACACGAGTTCACTGACTGGCGCCTGCCTACAGAATAAATAGCATATATTTAGTAGACCTATTACACTTCAAAAATATAAAAGCTCAAGTGACATAAATAGTTAAGGCATTTTGTGGCTTAGTGTCTTGCTTTAATGTTTATATTTCCTTGGATTCTCGACTCGTTTGTCTATTAATATGTGGTTCGTTTTTAAATTTTACCAGAATGGAAGCCACGGCTTTTGGCACTAATTTGTTGAAAGGTTACTGATTGAACGAATGAGTGTTAAATGTACAAACCTATTATTTAAACTAGATTTAATAAAAACAAAAATACCGGCCAAGTGCGAGTCGGACTCGCGCACGAAGGGTTCCGTACTATCCATCTCTAATGTAAGATCACGTTTGTTATAGGTGTTCTAATCAAATATTCAAGTTTCTACCCGTATATTAAGATTGAGTAAATCAAATCAAATCAAATCAAATCAAATAATTTATTTGCAATGAATGTAGGTTACATTAAAATACAGGTGTAGTAAATAAGAGTGAGCCATATACATTCTGCCTGATCTATTCCGGTCCAATCCCAAAAACTAATACCACTGGTATTAGTTCGGAAATTAAATTATTATTTTGCTTAAAACGAAGACCATATTTCAAATATTTAAATGAAGTACTTAATCTATTCCCAACGAATCCCAAAACATAACTTTTGGTACAGTCACAGGAAAAAGTTTATTTTGCTTTTTAATAATTTAATATAATGATCGTAATTCAATCCTAAATCTTTACAAACACATTTTGTCTTATCGAGAATCACATGCCAACTTTTTTTACCTGCAAAAAGGTGAGCTCGTTTCTATTGTTTAAAAATCCTAATCAACCAATCACAGCCAAGCGTTGAGCAAACGAAGCGCCTTAAGCCTTTATTACTGACTGTACCTTCAAACCATTTTACTAATTTTGGGATTCGTTTATGAGTGGGATTCGTTCGGAATAAAAATTAACTGCGATAAGAAATAAATACAAGTGGTATTAGTTTTTGGGATTGGACCGGAATAGATCTTCTGCCTGGAGATAGGCATGCAAAATTTACAAAAGTTTTAACCTCAGCTATCTAAAATTAAATAATAAATTTAAAATAACAGTTATACATACATTAATTAATACTAAAAGAATAAAATTTAAAATGTTAATAATAATTTACACAATTAATCATAACATGGTTAGAAATTAGGTACATGTCCAGAATAATATTTACACATTAAAAAGTTTTTTCATTTAAAAAGTCATCAATCGAGTAATAACATTTTTCTAGTAGGAAGGCTACTACCTTCTTTTTAAAATTTATAACTGACTCATTTTTTAGTGCATCTGGCAATTTATTGTATATTTTAGGGCCAATACAAATGATACTTTTTTTCATTAATGCTGTGTTACAGTGCTCGATTGGTATTAAGTTTTTGTACTGGTTTCTAACAGGTCGTTTTCTAGTTTCTGACATCATAGGAAATAGGTTTTTATTCAAGTAAAAAAAAAATATTTTTATTTAAATAAAAAAATACTTATACTGTTTGGGGAACCCCCTTAACTATTTCATTTTTTTATTTTTAGTTTTTGTTGTTATAGCGGTAGCGGAAATACATCATTTGTGTAAATTTCAGCTTTCTAGCTATCACGGTTTATGAGATACAGCCTGGAGACAGACAATTTAGTAAATATGTGTATATTAGTTTTTACAAATAATGCTGTTTCCAAGATGTACAATGACGGTAATGTAAGTAATTTTGAGGATTTAAAAAAGGTACACAACTATCTGTTACTTTTAGATTATACGTCGATCTTTTGTAACCTAAAGATAAGTTCTTTATTGGTAGACTGCCCCCAAAAAACTAACCCATATCGTAAATTTGAACCAACTAGCCCATGATACGCCGTTAACAAAGTCTCAAGATTAACTTTTCTCGATAACTGGAATAATGAGTACGCAGCTTGGCTCAAACGTTTACATAACTTCTCTGTATGAGGTTTCCAAGTAAGCTTAAATGGTCAATTCTAATACCTAGGAACTTGACATGATTCGCTTTTTCAATTACATTGCCTTCATATGACACGTATGGCAATGTAAGTGGGAAAAATTTACGACATAACATTAGAAACCTCAAAAATAACACTATTCCTCCATTATTAGCGTAGTAGTAGTAAATTAAATTAAAATAACCAATATTACGCTTTGATACAATCCCAGCAGTGATACAGTCCCTGTAGGCTTTCTTAAAACAAATACGTGTTCGTTGTTCTTTAGCCGTCGTAAGCCATTGGTGGCAAGCAAAATTACGACAACATTGCCTGCGATCAGAATGATCCCAGTAAAGTTTGTGTCCAAGCGAGGTGACAAAATCGTTCTAAAGCTACGCTACACCTAACAGACGAGTCAATACAAAAACTGAATCCTGGCAAGGTCTAACTTAAGTCAATACTGCCTTCAACCAAGAATGATCTGAATTTCTAAAGTAAAGCTCGATGCCGAACGAGGCGCTAGGACAGTTATCCTCAAATGAAACCTTTTAGCAGGCTCTCGATACTTACAATACCATATTATTCTATTGCGATGGCATATATAGTAAGGGGAAAAAGAAATCATGAATCCAAACTCCAATACAAATTCTGTCGCCAAATTCCGCCGCGGTCGCCTGCCGTACGGCTTGTCCGAGCGCGATCCCGCGGCAGAGCGAATGCTCCACGCGAGCTTCGCGCCGCGAGAGCGACGCGCTGTCATACAGCGGTACTGGCGCCTGTTTCCAAACGTCGTAAAAAAACCCTACCACAAGACCTCAGAATCTCAACCAGTAAAAAATTTGACATGAGTTTATGTTGCGATCTGCGCTCCGCGAGTATGCGGTGTGTGGCGAGTCTGATGCAGCGCAGATACCTGAATGAAGCAGTTTAAGCTGTTATAAAAAAATATTGTCTTTAACCCGGCTGCGGCCGCGTTAAAGACAATATTTTTTGCTTTAATTGCAAGCTCAAAACTTCAGCATACAGTCATTTGTGAACTCTCTCGGATCGTAGGTTCCAATAAACGTTATTTACTGGTTGTCTGTAGACATCGCTGCCTGTTGGTGGCAAGCTGTGGTCGATGTTCTTTTGCCTGCCATCAAGAATGGTTTGAGGTAAAACTTGATTCGATCGACGCGTAAGGAAACGAAACATGCTAGCAAGCGCTTTGTGTAATCCAACGAAATTATTTTATTGTAATGGGATATATAGTAAGGTAAAAAAGAAATCATGAATCCAAACTCCAATACAAATTCTGTCGCCGAGTTCCGCCGCGGTCGCCTGCCGTACGGCTTGTCCGAGCGCGATCCCGCGGCGGAGCGAATGCTCCACGGGAGCTTCGCGCCGCGAGAGCGACACGCTGTCATACAGCGGTACTTGCGGCAGTTCCCTAACGTCGCAATGACACCGACCATAGCTGGCCACGAACCTGATAAAGACCAACAAGTAGTAATGCCGACACACAATCAGTAAATAACTGTTTGCTGAAACCTACGATCCGAGAGAGTTCTCCTAGTGATTGTATGCTGAAGTTTTAAGCTTGTAATTGAAGCAAAAAATATTGTCTTTAACGCGGTCTCGGCCGGGTTAAAGACAATATTTTTTTGCTTTAATAACAGCTCAAACTATTTCATACAGACATCTTCGTATCAGACAACACTCAGCGCAGATCGCAACATAAACTCATTTACTGGTTGAGATTCGTCATCGCTTCTGTATCAGTAGCATCGTGTCTTGTGGTAGGAATTTTTGCGACATTTGGGAACAGTCGCAAGTACCACTGTATGACAGCGCGTCGCTCTCGCGGCGCGAAGCTCGTGTGGAGCATTCGCTCCGCCACGGGATCGCGCTCAGACAAGCCGTACGGCAGGCGACCGCGGCGGAACTCGGCGACAGAATTTGGATTCATGATTTCTTTTTTCCCTTACTATATATCCCATTGCAATAGAATGATATGGTATGGTTTGTATCGAGAGCCTGCTAAAAGGTTTAATTTGAGGACAACTGTCCTAAGCGCCTCGTTTGGCATCAAGCTTTACTTTAGAATTCGAATCGTTCTCGGTGGCAAGCCATATTAACTTAATTTTGTTGCCGCTAGGACTCACAGTTCATGATGGACGAACGCGTATAATATTAAACATTCATTTCTACTGTCTCGTCTGTTAGCTGTAGCGTAGCCGTTATGACGATTCTTTCACTTCGCTTGCGGGCTCAAAAGTTAACAGGGATTATTCTGATCGCAGGCAATGTTTTAGTAATTTTGCTTGCGACCAAGGCTTACCGACGCGCGACGGCTAAAGAACAACGAACGCGTATTGATATAAGATTGCCTATAGGGATTATATAAAAGTAACTCGAAACGAAATTGCTACGCATTGTTCATGGATTAATTATTGAGATGGCGTTTAAATTCAAAGGAATCAATTTTCCTAGTTCAATGATTAGACGCGACTACAGGACACGCGATAAGCGCATGACGTCAGGCGGGATGACGCAGTGTTACGTCATCCGCTGGCCGCTGGCAGCGACCACATATAAGTGCCAACGTAAAAGTCTATCGTATCGGTGCGATTTGAAAAAACGTTTTTTTTTTTTCATGGCTTTTTTTAGGATCATGGTTTAGGTTATAGACATATCTATTAATAAAGTTTGTAACGTCGAAGAGGTAATCTCTGGATCTACAGAACCAATATTTATTTCATTAGTAAAACTGAGTTAGAACACCCTTATGAATGGCATCCTATTTTATATAAAACGCGAAAATTTCTAATTATGGAAGGTTAGATGGATATGTTTGTTACTCTATTACACTCAAACGGATGGATCAACTTTGATGAAATTTGATTTGAATTAATTGGCACCCTAGATTAACACATAGAGGCTACTGATAAACCGACTGCTTCAGAAGAGGGTTAATGCTTATACATCTATAACCGACATTCGCGCAGGCGAGCGATGTCACTGTCAAAAACTAATAATAGTAGGCTATATAATCACCCGAAAAATATCGCCCTACATTGTGTTGCAAATATCCCAAAAATAACAAACCATTAACTGACCTCGGGCTTTAATAAGCGTCCTTAGAACAATTTATCACCTAACGAAATATTTTTTTTTACAACGCCTGTCATTTACAATATTCCAAACACGTAGAGACGATGACTTGGTATAAAATTTTATGTAGGCACTTTTTGTGACTTGACCTTTCAATATCATTTACTAATAATAACTTAATAGTTTATTAATGAAAACGAACATTTTCACTTAGCTACAAATACCGCTGCATGCTGACGGGCCTGGCAACGAGCTTGCACTGCTCTGTAGGGTCGAGCTCAGACAAGCCCTACGGCAGGTGACCGCGGCAGAACTCGGCGACAGAATTTGTAGCTCTAGTCTAGCTGGGCGTTTTAAAAAACTCGTGCAGCACCATGTTCCCTTTTCGAATTATAATAGCAATGTTGTAGTTTCTACACAATGTTTTTTCTAATGTGTCAGTGTTAACCAAATCGCTTGCATGTTTACACTACATTTTATAAAATTATTACAATCTAACAATAATTGCACACATAAAACAGATAACAATAATATAATTTATAGTTACATTATCATGTAATGAAAGGCAGGTGCCATAGTTATCCATAGTTTGAGAAATAAACACATCCAACATATCCTATCCATAGCCCAAATTCGTTTCATCCATAATTTACAATAGTTTTGTAACTACCTTGGGCCGTCCATGTCTGTTTTTTTGATTTGATTTGTTTAGGAACGTTAAGTTATTGCCCTTCATTACAGTGACACTATCAATAAATATGTCTGCATTTTTAGTTGCTTGTAAGAAGCTGTTAATTAGTGTAATAGCCTTCTCAGTGGGGCTGTTGGCAGCGTTAGGTGAACGCCATGTCGGTGGACAAATTTTCCTCAAATTTTCACTGTGTATATGTAGATGATGATACGGAACCCTTCGTGCGCGAGTCCAACTCGCATTTTACCGTTTTTCTGTTACCATATGAACGACCTAATATTTACCTAAAACAACCTACATAAAATCGTACAATCACAAACATGCAGACGTTGTCTAACTAAGCGTTTCGCAATACACCTGGTCACAACATTTTAAGTATAACTGATATTATGGTCCTGGCTATCATTTTACGTTAAGCGTTTGAGATAAGATTATTTTGTTACCTTGTCGCTATAATAATTTAGGAAATATATTATTGTAAACTAAGTAAGATAATTTAATACTTTGGAAGTTGTGAAAAAACCTTCTTGAGACTTATTTTCCTACATTTTAAAGTATGACTGCCACTTACAGGGATGAATACCTCACGCTACACTAATTATAATGTCAGGATCGATTTTGGTCGATTCGGCTACGGCCGCGGCGGCTAGTGTTGCTGTGTACACAAGCGTGTGGACAAACACAGGTGCACTCTCTATTCCTTTTAGGTACTCTCATAACCTGATGAGACGAAAATCCGATACAACCAGGGAAAGACATCAGGCGCAGGTCCCATATTTTAAGATGCCTTTCGAGACAAGGCAGCTGTGATATTCATTTCTAAAACGCATAATACATTCGAAAAATTGGCGCGCGCCGTGTGGATCGAACTTGAAACCTATGACTTAGCAGTCCTGCGCTTTTACGACTAGGCTATCACAGCTTCGCGCCACTCCATACGGCGTATAAACCAGCGTCTCTCTTCGATAACAGCAACAGAAGCCGTTGGACATAATATTTTTATTATTATTTATTTGTAAGAGACGTTATTTTATAACTTTTAGTTTACTTTAATCAATGGCGTAGATACATTGGTGTCAACAACAATTACACCTCGTGTTACCAATTAAATTGTTAAAGCTTATCCAGAGCAATCTCACAATGTTCAGATTTATTTAGCGATAATTTTAATAATCCAGGCTATGATTGATAAATATCTAAGTTTGCGTGGTCCGATAATAATCAACGGTAATTAATCACTCTATTCTTAAATTATAATACAGTATTATAATTCAAAGTATCTTATAATATACGGCCAATTACTTACAAAGGAATAGTCTGAACTGAATTATTTTGTATTTGAAATTTAATTGAAAATTACCTAGATATCAATATTTTATCACAAATTATAAATTAGCATAGTGTCAAAGACATTTGCCGTAGAATTAATGATAAATATGGTTAAAGTATTCTGGTATTCGAATCGAATAAATCCTTTTATGTAGCAAACGTCTGAATTATCATTGTAACAGTTAGCTTGTTCATATACTTCTATAAGTTTTACTTATTTATGTATTGAATTATGTGACAGGATGAATATTAATAAATAGTACGTAAATCACTTCTTTTACACTAGTATCTGTAGACTGTAGGTGTGATCGCAAAACCGTATAATATTTAGGCTGGGTGTATTCTCCGAAAAAAGATGGTAAAATTCTAGATAATTTGTTAGTTATTATATCCAGACAGCTTGTTATGCCGCAATCTTGTAAATGAGACAGTTGTGGAAATGAAGTAGCCAACTTAGCTACCATGTGCGTACTTATTGAAATAACACTGCGATCATTAATATTACCCGCTCCCACGCAACACATTTAAGGCACGAACCGTAGATTAGTATGTACCTAGGATAGTTATTAATATAGGTTTGTCTATACATTCACAAAATGTAGTGGTTGTCTAATTTGATCTCTATTTTGTTTTAGTCGATTTCTGTAGTTTTTGTTTGGTTTCATACGATTTCAACAAAAAGCAAGATGAACATAGAATCTACACAAACAAACCGACAAGCCAGATTATATTTTCGTAGTTCATACACCTTGACAGGCCTGTTGTTCTAGTGGTTAGTGGCCCTGACTGTTGTAGCCAGAGGTCGAGGGTTTAATCCCCACCCGGGACAAATGTTTGTGTGATGAGAACGATTATTTGTCCTGTGTCCGGGTGTAATTTATTTAGTGTGTATATGTTTAGAAACATATAAATATAACATACTTACCAACTTTTTGTGTATTTATTATATTCCTACTTTGTTCCTCATTGCATGGACTGGGCATTTATTTAGCACTCATCTTTTCTAGAATAAATACGTAATAGCTACCAATTTATTACACCTATTTGAAGTTCACCATGTTAGCGTTGATAACAAGAGTCAGGAGTCAAGTACAGTAAGCGATCACTACTACTTGGCTGGTATTTTATAAATATCAATGCGGTACCTTCATAGGATAGCTGTCATTTTCTAAAAAAAGATAGCTTATTCTAATAGAGGTCAGTGATTTGTAGATAGTCTTTGCTTTAGTGTAAGTAACATAGTTCGTTAAATAGGTTGCACACCTCGCCAATGGTTTAGGGAGTGGAAAGGTCACGATGTAGGTCAACCTTATTTAAAGGCCGAATGCTCGAGATTATAGTCTTAGTAAGTACCGCTGGGCTAACTGGCCTTTCTGTGGAATAACATAGATCTATTATTATGGTGGCACCGATAAAAAATGCCTAGTAAACATAGAACCTCCTTTTGATGGGGGATAAAATAAAATAATGCGTACCTACTTAATACAGAGCTTTTATTCAAATGTAGAGTCGTTGAACAACTTATGTTAAAAGTTTCATATTTAAATATCTTTTGATCCTTTTCGATGTTAAGACAGATGTCTACTTTAAGTGTAGGTATTTGGTAACTCTTAAGTTTGCTTACCGTAGGTAATACATTCGTCAATTGACGCACAGGAATAGTTCCCTAGAGACGCGAGATCAGAATCCTGTGGGCTGCACTACGTTTCTATTTTGAAAGAACTCTATATTAAGGAGAGATAATTATCGTCGACCGTTAACGAACGATTGGCGGTGCAAGGAAAGTTTAGAGCAAAAGATGTTGTGGGCGTTCTCCAACACACAGACAGATTTTATCAAATCTGTCACACAGTGTAGTGAGAGCTCCTACTTCTCCAGGCATAGAGCCGTAGCATCGCGAGAGACGCGGTGGCAAAGCCTCGATCACTCTGCCAAGAGTGCACACAGCCAGACTCCCGCAGATCATGCGCGAGCGATTCCGTAGCTCTGGCTTAGGCAGTAAAAAAAATTTGGGAAAAAATTAATAGTTGGTTAGGTAAAAAGAAAGCTAATATAGATGATATAGTAAATAAATATTTTGGCAATAATGATACAATGTATAATATATGTAATAAGTTTTCAAATACATTTACTGAAGAAATAAATAATATAAAGCATAATTGTAATATAAAGTTCCTAGATAGATCTCAGTATGTTAAGCCTAGTAATATGTCATTTCGTTTTCAGCCAGTGACTGGTGAGTCAGTGTGTAAAATTATAAATAATCTTAGCAGTGAGAAGGCGCCGGGGGTAGACTGTATTCGTGTTATTGATTTAAAGCTAATAAAAACAAAAATTGCGCCAGTTTTGGCACACTTTGTCAATATGTGTCTCTCGAGAGGTCAATACCCTAGCCTACTAAAAAAAGCAATAATAAGACCGATATACAAACAAGGAGATCGCACCGATTATACTAACTACAGACCCATAGCTATCTTATCTGTTATTAATAAAATAGTTGAAAAAATTGTGGTAGGTCAGGTCAGCGATTACTTAGAGCAGCAACAAATACTATCCGATACTCAGCACGGCTTTAGGCGCGGTCGTAGTACCACGACGGCGCTCACGAGTTTTTCTGAGTTTATAAATGACAGGCTGGACCTGGGTCACCAGGTGCTGGCGTTATTTATAGACTACAGAAAGGCGTTTGACACCTTAAGTCACGAGGTACTGCTTCAGGCGATGGATGAGTGCGGCATCAGGGGTCCAACTAATAAATGGTTCCAAACTTATTTAAGTGACAGATCTCTCCAGACTTGCATATCAGGTGTAACTGGGAAGGAAGCCGCAGTGACACTGGGCGTACCAACCGGCTCCGTGTTCGGACCAGTTGGTTATATCATGCATGTAAATAGCGTCGCTAATGTCGTCAAAAATTGTCGAGTGTTCATGTACGCCGACGATATGTGCTTACTATACTCGTCCAAAAATATACAAGAGGCTAGAGCTATAATCCAAACGGACTTTAACAACATCACCAAATGGGCACACGACAATGGTATAATATTAAACATTAGTAAAACTAAACTTATGCACATATACTCACCACATAACCTAATAGCAAAAAATATCTCCATATCAAACTTAAGTATACAGGGCCACACATATGAGTGCTTGCACGCGACTTATATAAACTGTAATTGTAAAAAAATAGAATACGTCAAAACATTTAAATACCTAGGTCTATGGGTGGACTGTAACGCTAACTGGAAGACTCATGTTGATTCAGTGTGCACAAAACTTAGAGCAGTCCTGTGCAAGTTTCATGCTTTAAAGGCACCTTTAAGTAGAAAGACTCTACGTATTGTGTACTTCGCATTGGTTGAGTCATTAATTAGCTATGGTCTGAGCACATATGGTCGGACATTCAAAACTTATTTAGATAGTATTAAGTCACTACAAACCCGCTTTATGAAATTCCTTGTTTCTCCTAAAATAAAACGTCAATGTAAACATAATTACGAACAGCTTTACCAAATATGTAAAATACTTCCTATTCACGAGAGGGCCGAATATTTGTTGATATTAGAACAATTTTATAACGATAATTTTAAGGTAAAAGTTAGTAATAGATATAATACAAGACGTGTAAGAGAACAGCATTTGATCCGTCCATCGATAAAAAATTATTATGGAAAAAGAACCAACAAATATTTGATCCCCTCGGTTTATAATAAATATGACTGGATAAGAAAACTAAAAACTAACATAAGTAAATTAACTTTAAAAAATAAGTTACGCAATATGTATTATAAGTAGGCAGCTATAGTTAAGTAGTATTAGTATATATATAATTTTGTGTTTCTTTTTATTTTTTGTACTTTTGTATTTTTGTATTCTGAAACTAACCGTTAATATTTATCGAGCGCTATTCCCGCCGACAAACTGTCTCACAGTTTGGTGGGTTTAATAATTTGTGTAAATGTGTTTTTTAAACCAATAAAAGATTTTATTATATATATATATAGTAGAAAGGGCTAAACCAACTGACTAAATATACCCGGGGTGTTTTTAGTCAGTTGGTGGCCGACCTTTCGAACACCGTGGACAGAGTGGATTAAAGTTATTACGTTTTTATGTTAAAATGGTGCACGACTAAGAAGAAGATATTCGCTTATTTTAGCTAGAAAAAATACAACTTAAAGTATGTGGCACACGGGTCACCAGAATAAAATATAATACTTACCTACCATAATACAACCTGTAATAAGGCCGCATTTAATTAATTTATCACGAAGCCTTGTTATAAATAATATCCAATTTAAACATGTCAATACCAATGCTTAATTAAGCTATCACACAATAGCGTTCAGGTCAAGTATTGTAACTATGTGAAACATGTATAAATTATGTTTTTACAACGAATACGCACAAGCAGGATATAAATTAACTTGGCTATTTCTAAGAAAATGTCTCATGTTATGAATAAAGATCGTGTAAAGCCATTGGTGTTAGAATCTATTAGTTTTTACTGTTCTGGATAACTTTTTGCAAATACATAGATACTTTTATGTCCGGAAATATTGATATAGCTTTAAATTAGTAGAGCTAATAAAATAATCAGTGTTCTTTAAGGAAGTGCTTACTTACATATTAGTGATTGACATATAAGAAACCTATAGGGCTCCGTAACGAAAAGTTTCAAAGGCTTTCAAGAGCCCAACAGGCACGTTCAACTTGCAAAAGTATCTTCCCGGCTATGATAGTTTGCAGTAACTTCTAAGCCAGTCCCGAGTTCTTCCAACCCCCTGGATTGATTCCATTCTCTTTTTCCTTAGTGTCCATCTTCCTCAAGCTGGGCAATCCATGAAGATTACCTGAAAGAGGACGATCCACTAAATCCGTGCAATTTGATCAAATCTTCAATACAAAAAAGTTCCTTTAAAGCAAATTCTTAAATAATCCAATTGATATTTGAAACCATATCTTTAAATAAAGAAATGCTCTGTAATAAATATAAGCCTTGTAGCCGTTATTAAACAGTAGTTGGACGCCTCTTACGGCTGACGTGCTTAATAATATATTAGGACAAATTGCTTTAACATGAGTATCGCGACCGTAATGTTTACACTAGAAGTTGACGGGAATATCGCGTGCAGTCGTATACATTACCGTTTTTATACCACTTGATAAATTACCGAAATAGGAAAAAAACAATAATGAATGTGAATTATTATTTGCTATTGTTACAATCGCATTGATCTATCAGATCCTCTCGTTCACCTAGGCATCAATTGAGTTGTTAAAAAATATTTTAGTAAAAATAAATAACTATCGTCATTGTTTAATCGGCCATTGAGCTGAAACTGTTTTGATACTAGCACAGATTAAGGACCCACTTTAAGTGTTCTGTAAACACTTTAAATTACCCGAAAATCTGTTGTTAATAATTTTAGCCTAAAACTCCCAATTTTGCCTGATTACTTCACGAATTTTAGGAGTCTCATACACCTAAAATAATATTTAAGAACAATTCTTGCTAAAAGTTTTCACTTTGGTGAAACAGTAAAAGCTTGCGGATAAAAGTATCAGTTAACAAAATAATCCCCCAGCCGTCAATGTACGACACCAATACAAGTTACCGTGAACAAAGTCGTTAGTAGCGGCCTCCACGCCCAACACCGCGTTCTTGCCCCAATATCTATCGGATAGTCTCAAGCCAACTGGGTTGCCAGCAAGGGGCTATTTTGTAATTTATTGTGGGGTAACACGCACCGCGCAAGAAACAAGTGTGTCTTTGTCTATCACGAATTGTCGGAATGTAATATTTTGAGGTTATGTCACTATTTAAGCTGCGTTTAACGTTTTCTTAGCTCTTTAGTGGCAATGTTGATATTTAATGTTGTTGTCAAATGTCAATCACTTTTGAATTATATGCATCACGATACGTACTTCGTAATAAATCCACACTGGATTTAGGTAATACGGAGTGGTGCTTAACGTGATCCGAATCATAATATTCTGAATGTAGATCAAACAGCAGAAGTGCCTACACTTTGACTTTTTGCATTGTTTATTGTAATTTTCGATCATCACGATTTACAAGATGACATGAAGGCATGAAATAATAACATTTTTATTGAAGGCTATTTTTATCTATGCTTTAAATTAATTTAAGCTACGTACATATCGCAGTTGTCAGATAAAAATAAATAAAACATAACTTAAATAATCGCATTCGATTTAAATAATTGCGCACACAAAAACTAAACAGGAACTTTAAATATGTACATTAATAATACAATAATTAAGTGTACAACATAAATAATTTATTTCTATAATGATAGTGAAATTGTATCGCGGAGAATGAAAGTGGCTGCGTGCATTACGTAAGGCTTATCTAGTGAGGCCGGCGGGCGGCAGTGGGCCACCGGCCGACATGCACCTTACAGTACAATAACAAGGCTTTGTATTTGATAGCAGAGTAACATCACTACTAAAACCTCTTTCGTAGCTTTTGTTATTTTACGTAGATATATCAACATGCTTGTTATTGTAGGAAGACTATGGTAGCGTATCCATACGAGATGCGTAGCGAGATTTTGTTTTTATCAATCGCATCAAATGTAGTTTGTTAAAGATTAGGTGAATGATTCCTAAAAACACTACGCTGCACACCCCTGTTGGAAAGCATACTGTCTTAGTAGGAAACACAACTAGACGAAATGGGTGAGGGTGGACCGACAAAATGGGTGATTACCGAATGTAAACCAAGATTCAGCACGTAAAATTCTGATCTAAGGACAGATGAGACCATCTTTGCTTTGTTCAATCTTGTCTTGTGGTGTAATCATATCAATCCATCAAGAAAAGTTTGAAAAAGTAGGTCGGAAGCGGAAAATTATAAGGTTTAACGGTAATAGAAATCACTAGGTATTCTTGATTGATCACGTGTAACTTATCTTCCAATACAATTAAAATATTATATTTTCAGTGAAAAATTTTGCGACTAAGACAAATTTACTAAGCTGCTAGTGTTTTAAATTAAAATTCTTAGTGACCGTGTATGTTTATCGCTTAATAACTGACACTTAATAAATAACAGCAATTTTAATTACAGTCTATTTTAATGATTCGGCTCACGTAATAACAATTACCTACAGAATTCAGATAACATTCGTTCGTTTAATGAGCAAGGCGTGAATGCACAGAGCGAATATTTGGACTGTCAATTATGGTACAGCCGTACACAGTCGAAAAGCGACATAATTCAAAAGCTGTCAATTTGGCTGGAGTCAGGGATATTTGCTCATTGTAAAGCACTTTCGCCTACGAGAGTACCGCGGTGCAGGCGCAGTGGGCGCGGCCGCTATCGAAGAATGAACGCTTACACTTATTTATACTAATGTCCATTTACATTACAACGTTTCGACATTATAGCTCGACGCAATACTTTTATCTGATTCATTAACTTACTGTATTCGTGTAGGTTTGACTAATTGATTCATCAGACTTCAATCGTGATGAATAGTTAAGTACGAGAGGAATTATACGTCTGTTTTGTATAAGATAAATGGTTGTGTTTGATATGCATTGATGATACTTGTTAATGTTTGGTTATGATACTGATGACGCTTAAAACGATTGGAGTAGAAAGAGAACCATAATTGGTTGGAAACTATGATGTAGGCAAGGTCATTACAATAAAAACGCTGATTCGATTGTAGATTTTTTTTAAATTGTTTACGAGAAGTTGGTAAAAAGGGCCTTAACTTGCTGTCCAATGTCTTATAAATTAAATAGGTAGCTTTATATATTTTTAGACATTTTATCCTATTAAGATAAAATGAAAGTCTATAAAATGTATATCTACTATAATGTAACTATAATTAAAACCTGGTATAATATTAATAATTATAATCGAAAATTGTAAAGATAAGATGATTATCGGAATCGGAACTCCTTGGAGTAATATTCAGGAGGAAATTGCTGAGTAATTGGAAATAAGTTTGATAATGATTTAATCCAATTAACGCGATACTGGGCATGCGCAGTGGAGCGCCGCGCACGCGAGCTATGCATTAGCTAGTAACTTAGTTGTATAGGCAAGTACCAACGGAAGAGGATACTTACCATGTAGTTAAAAGTATTTAACAGTTTATTAATAGGTACTCTATCTTATTCCATATCATCATCGTTCCCCACACGTTTCTATGCGACGACATCTCGCAAGTAACTCTCTTTGCAGCCATATCAACTTCTGCACAATACATCCATTGTTTCTTTGGTCGTCCTCTTCCCTTATTCCACATTCATGTCCACTTGTGGCGGTGCTGCCTCCGCACAGATTTGGGTTTACAAACTCATCGGTGGCAGCCTCATTAATTGTAAATATTTTATCATCGATTTTGGAACTTGACATCTGTCACTAAATTTTCTCATGTTATAAAAAATTTCATCTTAGATTGTAATGTTCACGTTTCGCCTTCAATGTAAATAATTATATTCACTGTACATAATTCAAGTTTTTATTGTACATAGTTGTAGGTAACCCCTAAATTGGTAATCCCTAAATTGGTGACCCCGTACAGAACACTGTAAGTACGTGAACAATATTACGTAGCAGATAATATGAACGAAGAGGTGGCGCTAGACACAATGGCCAGGAGCATTACGGAGCTCTCTAAACAATTC
Organism: Chrysodeixis includens; assembly: GCA_941860345.1. NCBI lineage: Eukaryota > Metazoa > Arthropoda > Insecta > Lepidoptera > Noctuidae > Chrysodeixis > Chrysodeixis includens. Next base: position 4,516,731 of record OW796109.1, read on the forward strand.
AGCTCCATCGCCGCGATAGTCCATGGTTGGTCCCGCCCACGCAAAAAAGACGCTTCCCGGGGTGGACAAGGTCAGCGAACACCATCTAGACGTTCGCACTCGGACTTCCGGAAATTTCCCCTGTGCTGGTACCATTACAAGTTTGGTGAGCGCGCGACCAAGTGTGTTCGGCCCTGCGACTATAAAGAGGAAAACTTCCGGGGCAATCAGTAATGGCGACTGATGATTGCCTACCTCGGTCTGCAGGTCGCCTGTTCGTCACTGACCAAAAATCTAAACTGCAGTTTTTGGTGGACACCGGGAGTGATTTATGTGTTTTCCCTCGTACCGCGCTACGGGATCGTCGTGAAAAAACAACCTATGAACTATGCGCGGCTAACGGGTCTACCATTCATACTTACGGTTTTGTAAATATATGTTTAAATTTAGGTTTAAGACGAAACTTTACGTGGCGTTTTGTTGTAGCCGATGTAAATAGACCAATAATAGGAGTGGATTTTTTATGTTTTTATAATTTGTCAGTGGATTGTCGTCATCAGCGCCTCATTGACAATACCACAAATGTAAATACATGCGCTTCATCAGTCATGCATTCCACATCCATCTCATCAGTAAAGGTTGTCACTGGTGAGTCTGGCTACCACAGAATTCTGGACAGTTTCCCGGAGATAACACGACCTTCCGGTAAGTTCCGCCACATTCCTCACAATACCGTGCACTTCATTCGCACGACTCCAGGTCCTCCAGTTTCCTCGACCCCTCGGCGGCTGGCGCCGGATAAACTCAAGATCGCCAGGCAAGAGTTCGAGGCAATGTTAGCGGATGGTACAGCCCGACCTTCTGATAGTCCTTGGTCATCACCACTCCACCTAGCGCCCAAGCCGAACAACTGCTGGCGGCCTTGTGGAGATTACAGAAGACTTAACGCACGGACAGTACCTGACCGGTATCCGATTAGGCATATTCACGATTTTTCTCATAGTATTGCAGGGTGTACGATCTTTAGCACCATCGATCTTACCAAGGCGTACAATCAGATACCGGTTAATCCGGATGATATTGCAAAGACTGCAATCACTACTCCGTTCGGGATGTTCGAGTTTCCTTATATGACGTTTGGTTTACGCAACGCCGCGCAGACCTTTCAGCGTTTCGTGGACGAGATTGTTCGGGGACTTGACTTCTGCTACGCCTACCTCGACGATTTTTTGGTTTTCAGTCGTGATGAAGCCCAACACAAGGAGCACCTCGGTCAAGTTTTCGCCAGGCTAAAGCAGTATGGCACGATCATTAATACTGCCAAATGCATTTTCGGCGTACCGGAAGTGACCTTTTTGGGGTACCACATATCAAAGCACGGTACCAAACCATTAGACCACAAAGCCCAGGCTATTAGGGACTTCCCTCAGCCCAAAGGCGTGCGCCAGCTAAGGCGTTTCTTGGGTATGATAAACTTTTATAGAAGATTTTTACCCAATGCTGCCCAAATACAAGCACCGTTAAATGCTTTGTTGACAGGCGCTGTAAAAGGATCACATCCTATTACGCTGTCCGGAGATGCCCTGAAGGCTTTTCAGCACTGTAAGGAAAGCCTATCCAATGCAGTGCTGTTGGCTCATCCGGATTTAGATGCCCAGCTCGCATTAGTGACCGACGCTTCGGACACAGCGATTGGGGCAGTCTTACAGCAGCGCACAAATGAAGAGTGGCAACCGCTTGCTTTCTTTTCACGAAAGCTTGCCACTTCTCAACGGAAGTATTCTCCCTATGATAGAGAGTTGTTGGCTATTTATGAGGCCATCAAATATTTCAGGCACATGCTTGAAGCTAGACATTTTATTATATATACTGACCACAAGCCGATCAGTTTCGCCTTTCATGAGCGAAAGGTCAACTGTTCGCCTAGGCAGTTTCGCCACCTGGACTTTATAGCCCAGTTTACCACCGACATAAGGCACATTTCTGGCAAAGATAATGTTGTTGCCGACACCTTATCTCGGGTGGACGCGTTACGGGCTCCAGTAAGTCTTGAGGCATTGGCCGAAGCTCAGGCGTCAGATCCTGAGTTGGCTCGTTTTTTAAATGAGGAGTCTTCTCTCCGATTACAGCGGACTGTATTACCTGGAAGTCGTCTCACCCTGTACTGCGACGTCAGTACAACGACACTCAGGCCGTTTGTCCCGAATATTTTTCGCAAGCAAATATTTAATAGCTTGCATTCACTTAGCCATCCTGGTGTCAGCGCCTCAGCTAAGCTTGTTTCTGAGCGATTCGTTTGGCCTGGCATCAGAAAAGATTGCAGGTTATGGGCACAATCTTGCCTCTCTTGCCAACGCGCAAAGGTGAGTCGTCACGTGTCTACACCCTTAGGCACGTATAGCTTGCCCCGAGCGCGCTTCAAGGACATTCACTTAGATATTGTGGGTCCCTTGCCGATATCGGAAGGATTTCGTTACGTTTTGACAGTCATCGACCGATTTTCGCGCTGGCCTGAGGCCATTCCTATGGTTGATATAACTGCTGAGACAACTGCCAAGGCATTGCTGTCGGGTTGGATAACCAGGTTCGGTTGTCCAGAGTCTATAACTACGGATAGAGGACGGCAGTTTGAGTCTGCTTTATTTGCCTTCCTTTCCAGAGTAACTGGTTTTCACCACAAGAAGACGACAGCATACCACCCGGCATGTAACGGAATTGTAGAACGTTTCCATAGGCAACTCAAGGCGTCTATAATATGTCATGCAAATGACAAATGGACTGAGTCTTTGCCATGGGTACTTCTAGGGATTAGGAGCGCCTTTAGAGAGGATCTCCAGGCTTCGTCCGCCGAACTTTTGTACGGCGAGACACTAAGGCTCCCTGGAGAATTTTTCCATTCTGGTACTGGTGGCACAACCGATGTAACAGAATTTACTGCTCGGTTACGCTCGTTCGCTGAGAAGTTACAACCAGTACCAGCTTCGCGACATTGCAGGAACAAGGTGTTTATATTTAAAGACCTGTCCCACTCTAGCCACGTATTCCTAAGGCAAGACGCTGTACGCACGTCCTTACAGCCCGCTTATACCGGCCCACATAAGGTATTGGACCGAAGTGACAAAACTTTCAGGATTCTCTGCAATGGCCGTGAAGTCAGAGTGTCCATCGACCGTCTTAAGCCGGCATATATACTGACAGACGACTTAACCACAACTGGCGCCCTCCCATCGGACCTACCATCACCTGCGGCCCAAGGGACTCGGGAGTACAGGACTCGTTCTGGGCGAAGAGTCAGGTTCATAACCTAACCGCCCTGGCGGTCTCTGGAGGGGGGTGATGTGGCGGTGCTGCCTCCGCACAGATTTGGGTTTACAAACTCATCGGTGGCAGCCTCATTAATTGTAAATATTTTATCATCGATTTTGGAACTTGACATCTGTCACTAAATTTTCTCATGTTATAAAAAATTTCATCTTAGATTGTAATGTTCACGTTTCGCCTTCAATGTAAATAATTATATTCACTGTACATAATTCAAGTTTTTATTGTACATAGTTGTAGGTAACCCCTAAATTGGTAATCCCTAAACACTTTTTCTTAGTTCATATTTATTCAGTTTTGTAACACATGGGGACTCGCCAATGAGTCCGACGAAGCAGTCAAAGCATGGGCTCCAGCTAACTGCATAGACAAAACCTATTTGTTATCTTGATTCATAAGAGTCCCGACAACGCACTCGTCTATCCAAGCTGTTACCTATATCACGGGTTATGGAGATAAGAGAGCACGAGAGAGGCAGCCCTCCATGTCAAATACAGTATTCAGTTAAATTTACTGATACTGTAAGCTGATCCACACAGGGCTTAAAAAAGGTTTAGGAAAAAAAATATTCATTTCGGGACAAAAACGCTGTGGTAAATAATAATATACCTAATTTCAACGCGCCATTTTTCAAGTGACGCGTCTAATATCCGAGCTCTGGTTTTGTTATCATCTAGGTTTCATTTTAGAGCCACATAAACCTTGTCTAAATCTAGAGTTCCAATCAATAAAATATCCAATTAGGTAGACCAATTAGCGTTCGCTTGACACGTGATGTTTTAATCCACGATCGCGTGATTATGACCGTGCTAATATCGCCCAGCTTTCACTCAAGTGGTCAGGAATTCGGCACTTTTTAGATAGCTCACGTTTATCACAGAAGTAATTGTAAATCATAAAGTAGATTTACGAGACGTATATCGCTTTTATTTTGACAACGTGCTTTCAACAGATAGTCATGTAGATTAATTTGGAAAAAAAAATATTGGTATAAATGAAGACGTTAAGTAAGTAGGTACCTACTCGTAAAATCTCTTGGAAATGTTACAAATTATTTTTTAAACTCCTCTGAAACTATGAACAATTGCAATTGTTACTTAGGTATTTAGGTTTAGGCATCCTGACATGCTCATCCTTCAATCCTAGCTGAGATAGAGCAGGGTGTTTGTGGAAATTTCATATTCCTTCAGAATCATGTCGTAAGCGTCATGACGTTCCAAACAAAAAAAACCCGAACTAAATAAAACTAAACAGAAGAAATAGAAACCACCTCTTCATTTCTTCAAATCAGTGTTAAACAAACTCACTTAATGACATTTCTCCATTTATCACCACTATTGCCATTTGTGACAGCTACTGAATATTCAAACGTTTCAAGACAGATCCAGTATTCTCGATGAAATCTCTTTATTTCGACTAACCTTTACTTAGTGGTTTATGAAGGCGTAACATGGAGTCTGGGGAACCACCACCTCTTAAACTAAGGCTGTTGCTATTGTGTAAGCGAGACAGTGCTCTACGCGATATAGAGCGGCATCCCGTTTCCACAACCGCAAGTGTTACTTCAAGAAGTGGTAGAAGGCCGCTGGTTAATTCAGTTATGCGGAAGCATTTACTCAAAGATACAGATAAATTAACTTTGATACTGGTATACCTACTTATGACTTTAATTTAGCATTTAAATAGTCCGTTCTTACTCGTACATTATCAACCCACATGTTTCCACATGATCGATCACTAATGTTATGTTAATGTGTTAAGTACAATAGGTTCCCTAAATAAATACAATTTATGTATTTTTGGAGATGTATTATGTTCGTAGTCGCATGCTAAACTTTCTTATTTACAGTAAAAGACATTTTTTGTCTGATGATTTATTACATTAATTATTTTTTAAGTATAATTTACTCTGCGAAGACATAGTAAACGACATGCTGCGCCGACCCCACATAATAATTGGGATAAAGGCAATGGAACGATTATGATGATGAATTTGATGATGAACTGAAAATAAACATTTATAGGCTGTATTATAAGAAAGGCACTGATCTCTTCGTCAGTCAGCTGTTTCAAATTGGCATTAGTCCTTGCATGTTACAAAGTAATAACTATCACTTTTTACTGCAAGTCTAGATGCGTGCACTAGGTGCATAAAATATTTGATTCGGTAACTGTACCGATATAGAATGCATCATGCTATAACATATTTCTAAATCTGATTTATACCAATGGAATCTATATAGAAAAAAATCGGTAGGAAAGAACTTAAGGTCTAACGTTAAATTGAGCTCTGTGACCATGTTTCTATCCATTCAGAAACCAAGTGCCACAATAGGAGATGCTCTCCCGAATCAGTTGAGTGTTAAATATTTAAATTTGAATCTACGCACATAATTAATTAAATTACCTCAATGACCATTACGTACAAATAACCCGGTTTTACTTGCATATACTATCGATTAACATCGGTTGAGTATCTTGTGTTTAATAAATAAGGGACATAACAGTCTTCAACAGGTTCAATTAATAATTCCCGGTTCGTATTAATTACCATAAGGTAGTAACTAACTAGTAATGTGTAGTAAAGTCTACCTTCAAAATGTTATTAACTGGTTTTGAGAACCTACAGATGTGGAAGAGAGATGCCGTTCTACGGAGTGTAGTGTAGGGTAAACGCAGGTATTAACGACCCCCTTAAGGCAATTTCAAAATCAACCGTATTTTTTTAGTATACCGGTTCGTCTAAAGATTAATATTTTAATTTTATATGCTAGTATTATGTGTAAAGAACAATATTTACTAAATCAAATACTTTTAAATATACGATTATCATGTAAAAATTAATTTATAATGTGCCTTAGTCGATTGTTGCCATTACCGACCCATTTAAACGGCTGTGAAGCTATTAACGATTTTTATGCAGCTATTACCGATCGTGTATGATAAGGGATTGATCCAGCAATGAAATTTATATAAACTAGTGATGATGATGATTACCAATCTTAATAAAACAAAATAAAAAAGTAAACATTTATTCGTATTTTTTGAATACCGGTATTTTTAATAAAACAAATTAGTACCTCTTAATACATATGAACTAAATAATTATAAACTTTTAAATTAATTAATATAATACTGTTAATACATATTACATATTTTAATTTAAGGATTTCAAACTCTAGGATATATCCTTGTGGTATTGAGATCATAATCATTTTTAGAAAATTATAATATTAATCATCACAGTCATTGGTTATATTTCCCGTCCCGTTTTTTTAGTTTTGGGAATATTATACCTTTTGGATGCCTCATATACACTTGCACCCCCATTAATTGCTTTAATTGCTTTGGCGAGTAGTGTTTCACTAGGTATATACTTTTTGGCGCTTTTGTTGCTCCACACTTTTGGAAAAAGATATAATTGTATGTTACATATTCCTTTATTCAAGAAGTTGGATTTATAAATAGGTTTACCATTTTGTCATAAAAGTAGATGACAAACTAAATAATCTATAAACGATCGGTATTAGCGTCTTATAGTTGGTATTGCCGACCCTCATGGGTCGGTAATAAAGTATGTAAGTATAAACATAAATTGTATTACCGACTCATAAAAAAAAATGTTATTTTGAATTATTTGACCTTCGGACTATAAAATTGATTATAACAGATTAATGTCACAAAAAATACGAACAAATGCACAGTTTTTATTCACAAAAACAATGATCTATTAAATGTAACTATTCAACATCGATTCTCGTAAAATATCTTAACTTTTGTTAAATTGACAACGCTAAAAGGTGAAAACTAGACCAAAAAGTTTAGTCGTTAATAGATTTTTATAAAGACTGATATCTTAGATTTAAAGTAGTCCATAAAAATCCTTGTGTTAATGTGATATAATAACGTAAAAATAAAATAAATGAAAAGTAACGTTGCTGCCATTACCGACTCATGGGTCGTTGATAGCTGCCACGACTAAAACTGATGAAGCTAACACCGTCCCATTTTAATTTAAAGTTTTATAGTTTCAAATTACTTTTTATTAATAAAAGGTCGTAAGAAATCAAGAGTTGACGCTTAAATGAATACAATTAGTAATATAAGATAAAGTACAGACGTCATTTGTTTGTATAAAGGTCTTAAATAGAAAAGACACGTACTTACTTGAAGGAACAAGGGACAGTACGAGAAAACCTGCGTCCACGCTGCCCCCGCAGTAACTGACGTATTTTATCCCTTTTTTGCATAGCTACTTACACTAAAGTAAAAGTATACGATGCTCAAGGAATAAACGCGTGGGTGACTTTGCCTACATAATAGCAAAAATAGTTCTGGTTACGTTAAAATTTCGAATTACTTTTTAGGTCGGTAATACCTGCAGATTTTCGATGGGTCGTTAATAGCTGCGTTTACCCTACTATCTCTCTTAGGTAGAGCCTAACATCAGCTGTTTACAATGTATCGTTGAGAATATGAAGCTGTGATAGCCTACTGGTAAGACCGCAGGACTGCCAAGTTAAAGGTATCAAGTTCGATACCCACGGCGCGCTTCGGCTTTTCGATTGTTGTGTGCGTTTTAGAGATAAATAAGCTTCCGTATTTTGGTAACTCAGGCACTTAAAAATGTGGGTCCTGCGCCTGAACTTTCTCTGGTCGTGTGGGATTGTCGTCCCATGCCTGTAACGACTCAGAATCGAACACGCAACCTAGACAGCAATACGCAACCACTGCACCACTCAACCTGCTGAATATAAAGATCTTCTACCTTGAGCCTGCTTATTAGTGCATTAATATACATCGCAAATCATACTGATGTAGCAATGTTATATGTAACTAATCAATTAATTAATTCGCCAATAATGTCTGTCAAATTCTTCGAAACTGGATCTATTTTATTGAATTTATGACAAGACGCTTACCACCAACTTTTAAAGCACGATTTACGCTGTAGTGGAAAAGAGACGGTATTAATACTATACTACGTTGTCTAGAGCGCCATCTCACTTGCACAACTGAAAAAGTCTTACTTTAAGAGGTGGTAGGCCCCCAGGTTGTGCTTCGTTCGTTACCTTGGTTCAAAGTGTTAGCCACACCCGTCTGTTACCAACCTTACAAACAGTAATTGCTAGTACCAACTTAACATGTCATAAAAATAACTGCGTATGTAAGTATGTTATTAGAAGTGTGAAAAATTATATGTCTATAGCCATTAAAATTGTATCAAATTAGCGGGTAACGTGATAATGCCGGCTGTTATTCGATGTTTAAAATTAATATGTTTATTATGACGTAGATAAAGTATGTATCGTATGTGAGGTTGGACATTGATACATTAAGTGTTTTTTTGCTATAGTTCCTGTTCCAATAATTTTTAAAAATAATAATTCGTATAAAGACGGTGTACTTAGTAAAGTCTTCTTCCTAATAGTTTTTACCTTAGAAGGTCAGGAAATAACATTCGAACATAAGACATTCCAAATGAAACCTAATTTTATTTAAATATAGATAAAGACACAATTATAGATACACAAAAATTTTACTGGTCAAACAAAACGCAAAAATCTCGTTATTTTTTCGCAAGTGGCAATCTTCAAATATTTACACTGAATTCAGCGAAAACTAAATAAGTTAGTTTTATCTAACCCGTTTTTTTTCTAAATCATTGTTTCATTATCTAAACATGGTGTTGTTTAACAGTATTTTACTACGTTTTTTCACAACTACTACATGGATATGAACAGTAAATAAATATAGATTCTCATATATAACTGAATACTTAGACATACTCCGACTAATTCCGATAAAGTTATTAAATTAACATACAGATAACTATTCCTGTCATTTCTTAACCTAAATGATGACAGTTACTACAGCCTAGGTATTAAGTAGGGGATTATCCGACAGCTAGGCCACGCTCTAATGTTCCGCGTTACTCGGCCACAGCGACAATTGTATTACTTTATTGTATTGTGTTGTATGTACAATGCTATTTTACACGCCACCAGGGCTGCCACAGAACAGAAAAATTAATGATTACATTTGAGTTTGATTTTATGTTTGTGTTTTCTTGGTTGTGCACTAGTATTAGTAAAAATAAATAACAAAATACAATTTTATTGACTTCGAATAATCGATGATCGAAATGTTTCAATAGTGCACAGCTGTCAATACAACGTACAGAAATGATAATATTTTCACACATGTCTATATCGTATAGGTACGTATGTCATCGTGGGAAAATAAAACACGAAAATGATGGATATCATTATGATTTCATCTGCAAATACCAATAGGCACAGAGGTACACCGCAACACTGCTCATGAAGTAAGCATAACCAAAAAAGGAAATAATAACTTAATAAAGTTAATGGTGGTCAACCCTATTGACACTATTCGTTATTCGCCCTGCTGTGTTATGCGCATCCGGGAATCGATCCGCCGACCTCGGCGGTCATGACAAGTTTGTCTTACGCACTGTTGAGCTTCGTGTAATGAGATAGCTGTTCACACCTGAAATGTAACAAGTTAAAAAAACAATGTATTTCTATTGGTTGTTACAAAAATATTTTGTTGAATTGGTTTATCTTTTGATCACATAATTACAAATCTTTTTTCATTCTCTACTTATGTGGGGGCTTTTAGTCTGACATTTTTAGACCCATCGTACCCTAAAAGTTACCGATTCAGATATAATAATAGTATTATAATCGGATTTAATGAAAAAAAAAACAAATTACAAAACATGTCAATTATAAAAGAGAACGTTTAGAGATGTCACCCACTTTATAGTATTCATTAAAATAAAAATAATTCATCACATTTTACAATTCAAATTAAAAAAAAATCTCGGTAATTTGTGGTTAAATCTATTAACTCTACTAACTTCAGCGTCTAGTATTGCAGTTTATTATTTACATTAATTTATGTATGTTTTAACATTTTTTGCAAACTATTTCGGCAAAGTAACGGCTTGATCGCAATGATAGCGTTAATTATTGCCCTTATCTTGCAATTGTAACACATGTTACTATTAGTACATATGCATGTATTAGCTTTTGTAATAGCCTGCAATAGATCACAATCTAGAGGTTAGTTAAATTAGTAAAAAATATAATTGGACGGATTGTTGTTTCCGAGTAACCATTTGTAGGAAAAATATCATGAACAATTTGTAAACACTCAATACTTTATTTACACTCCATATTGCTCCACAATGTATAAAAGTATTTAAAAATAATTAGATATCAATTAGAGTCCGATGAAGCAGTCAAACACTGCGCTATTGCTTACTGCAAATATCTATCAAAAATTAATAACAATGTTACTATTTGAAGTCTACTGTCCCAACTTGATAAATAATAAAACAAATATAGCGAAACGCAAAATATTTGCTAAATATTTTAATGTGTTATTTTATAACATGACTATGAATATTTGAAAAGGCTATTAAACTTGTATAAATAAAGAAAACAATAATTTGTTCTTTTTATGAATGACTAGATTTGTAAGCCTTGTTGCTCACCGAGGCGTGTCTTAGCACCACTTCATGAAATAAGACTGTTGCAGTTGTGGGAGTGGGACAGCGTACTAGACGACATATAGCGGCGTCTCTTTTCCACAACTGCAAGAATATTACTTTAGGGGAAGGTCTTTGATATTTCAGGTATATCCGCAACAGTTCATGATGTCTAAAGATGAGTTTAACAAATAATTTGACCGAATATAATAGTGCTACGCCTCAATGGGTACTGTATTGATACTAAAACGAATTGTGCATTTTCTATCCATTGTTAAACTTCAAAATAAAAATGATAAGTTGAATAAAATGTCTGAAAATGTTTCACCTGGACATCACAATCAATAATTGTGATATTTGTCCCACTTATTGAATGTTTGAAAATAGTTAAAATTACTCGTGGATCATTCATTTTCATAATAATAAATTACGACGTCATATAAAAAGAAATCCTTCTTCTTTTCGTGTCAATATTCAAATATGTCATGACAAGCATACTATTTTAATTTAATAGAATCGTGTCCTGTCATGTTAAATGCATGACATTTCCAGCATTAGCTGCGAGATTTTTTTCCAATCAACTTTATTTATGTCACTTTAAAAAAACATGTCGACATTTACCGTAATTGATTGTACTTGAACATTAGATCATGTTTAATTGTCCATGCCTGCGGCCAAATCACTATTAATGGGAGTCTTTAAAGTTTAAATTATGATATTGCTGTTTTATACGTCAGCTACTTGCTAATTGGTCCAGTATTTATTCCCCGATGGCGCGATGGCGGTCGACTTGGTAATTTTGAACATCTGTATAATGTATGCAATTGTCACTTTTATGCTGAGTTTGCCCTTGTTTGTTAAGTTAGCAGAACTTGGTAGTGGGTGAACTGGGCTAGCACCATAAATCTAAGTTCTTTTATCGTAATAGGATTAACTACTGATTCGGTCTAAATATTTTACTGTCGACCACCCGCGTCTATGTATTTCAATAAATTGTAGGCAATGTCTTAGTGTGTTGTATGAGCTTCTAATACAGTAAACTTTTTTAATGTGTCCGTTATGGCGTCATTAAAATGATTTCGCAACTTTTTACTTGACAAAATTACAAGTTTTTGAAAATAGCGTAAATAAATAGCATTATTTCTTTGATTTAAGCACACAGATAACAAATTAATGTTCTATCGTGAACATAGGCCGGCTCGTGACAAGGCAGTCTCTCTAAATAATTGTAATCTTACTAATCTGTATCTCAGACATTTTTCGCACCAATAACGCTGATAAGTATTGATAATACCCATTGGTGTCGGCTGTTTGGCATTTGAAGTATTTAGATGGCTGTCAGCCGCTACAGGTATTGTGACATAGCCAGACCGCGTGTTAATACCAATAGCGACATTCAAATATGAACTTTAAAGTTGAAAGCTCAAGGGTGGTGTCAGCCCCTAAAATGAACCGTAGACTAATGCATTGCAAGTAAGAAAATTGTTAGGTACCTACTACTAGACCACGATTGTCAATTATTGTTCTAATTACAATTGATTTGTTGAATCGTTTTTCAAACTTAATTTTTATTTGTACGCGTCAGCTCATGATTAAAGACTCCTTTTGGGTCCTGAAACTATTTGAGCTATGACGATAAATACGCGTGAGTAAACTGTTAACATATTTGTACTTATGCACTTCAAATAGAATACCTTTTCTAAAAGTAACGTCAAATCTTCGTACGCCTTATCATTTCATTTATTTTATGTATGACCAATAAAAACTATTTCATTAATATTAAACCTCCGGGGTGTCGATTTCATTCTAATAAAAATAACACGTGCCAAGTGAAATCGTAGTTATGTCTTACACAATGATACTTTACGCACAACCGCATTGTACGGAGCGGTGTGTCCTCGGATTTTTCTGAAGACATTTCTCAAGCTATGTCGGATATTTATTTGATGCCTTGTTTAGTAAAAGCCTCGTTTGTCTTGTGACCAAGCTACTTGTAGAGCCTTGTTAAACTGGGATGAGGTTAACACTAGACCGGAGAGCGTGTAAAGCTATGTGGATAAGCTTTTATTGGTATTATTGTAAATGATAGAATATAAACTATTAGTTGTTTTAAAATACGTAAAAATAGTCCTGTCAATGCATTTTTCGAAAAATTCTCATGTATAGAATTCCTGTGCTAAGAAAATTAAGGATATTCTTGAATGAGATGGGCGAAAATGGTAAATAATTCTAAAGACGTGAATAGAAAGAATTTGTATCTCTAGACTGAAATAATATGGCCTGCCTATCAGGGAGTCTACTGGATGTTTCTTTTTTGCCTTTCTACAAGAGGCCTAAAATATCAATTTCCTCTTTATTTTTGTCTTCAATTAGAACGCATTTCTTTGTTTTCATTAACTGTTACAATTTATCTTTGTACCAAAGCCTTCACATCAGTTATATGCGTATAATACAATCGCAGTTTAATTTCTTTTAGAACGGGCCCCGGAGCCACGACCAGCCCTGCTCCACATTTCCGCAATTTCCACTCTACCAGTAACACAGACCATTACGACACATAATAAATTTAGGCTAAAACAAATACCTAGGTACAAAACACTAATAATTGTCACATAGTAATCTATGCCATTAATCTATTAGCAAATAAATAACATGTATTTATTGGTTTATTAATTCAGGCTACAGTTGATATGCAATTAATTGTAATGTATGGGTTCAGCTCGTCAGTGGTACTAATTACAAATGATATAATTAAACCAACCTTAGGGCTTTGAATTAAAGACTGTCTGTGACAAATTGATTGTTTATTACGTCCTCTGCCCCACCATATAAATAAATGCCGTATGCAAATCTTAGTAAATACACTAAATACCTCTCAATTTGCTATCTTTGGTAAAACTTGGCTCAATAAAACGCGTTTTCCCTTTTTAATATAAACAAAACGTCTCACCAATGAGGCTTTTTGATGAAAGTGGTTTCAGTTAAACGATTCTAGATGATCAGTGAGTGATTTAAGAATTTATCAACTCCAGCTCCTTATTTATACTTTTTTTTGTACGCGTATAACTGTCATAATAGGCAGTACTTGAGCACAATTATCGGTAGTTGCATAGGTAATAATGGGTGCATTCATTCGCGACCTAAGACAGTGTCAAGTAAAGACAGGCGCTAAGATATTAGTGTAAGATAAACAATTGATTATACCCATTAGCCGGCGGCTGTAACTATTCAGTTGATCGATTATTATGATTGATAGTAATCCGTAACACTATGTTATTAACTAACTGATATGTATCTGGGGTAACTATTTGAGAAATTTATTGTTCAACACAACCAACTACAAATTGTTTTGGCTTAGCGTTCTAAGAGTAATTGTGGCTCGTCAAAGTTATCTGGTAAAGGGTCTAAACACCTCTTAAAGTGTAACTTAAAGTTGTGGAAGTGTGATAGCGTTATACTTGATGTAAAGCGGCGTCTCTCTTCTACAACTACATATATCAATTTTACTGTAAGAGGTGGTGGAATACCAAGTCTCGTTTTGTTCCGTGACTTGCACGATCTAATAATACCGTGACAATCATATCTGTTTATTTATCACTCTAAAACACTCTTTATAAAGGCGAATGTTTGTTAATGTATCTACGCATTTAATATCTCTACACGCATGAACTGTTTGAAGTTGGACCAATACCGATACAAATTAGAATAGAGGTAGCTGACAGTCTGTATTAACTCATAGGCTGTTTTAAAAATAACTAAAAATGTAAATATGAGTATAACTAGAAACTGCACAGGTAATATCGAGCATCATAACTAAATTAGTTAATATTGGGCGCATTTCCGTGTGGTGTCCGGATATAAAGAATAGCACCACCCCATATGTCGTAAAAGGCGACTAATGGACCTTAAGACCCAGTGCACTGTACCAAGCACCTTGGGTCACCCGAATGGTGGCGGGTAAACAGCCAACAATCGCATTCCTAAAGAGGGTTAGTGTTAGGCAGGCGGCCGACTATAAAACCATAGCCAAAACTTTAAGCAACATGTCTAGAAGACGTGTTGCGCCGACCCCAAGTGAAATGGGATAAGGGCAGGAAGATGATGATGAGGGCGCATCGATATTAATATTATAAATGCAATAATAACTTAGTCTTTTTTTTACGCTTTTACGATACACGAAATTTGGATAATAATCCATCCAATGAATTTTAGACAACAATTTTATGTAACTTCGACAAGAAGTATTCAAGCAAATTCAAGGTACTTACTTATAAAGTGTGTT
Source organism: Chrysodeixis includens (assembly GCA_941860345.1). NCBI lineage: Eukaryota > Metazoa > Arthropoda > Insecta > Lepidoptera > Noctuidae > Chrysodeixis > Chrysodeixis includens. The sequence continues at coordinate 4,531,832 of OW796109.1, forward strand.
CGAAGTTAATTATTTTATGTACTTGACATTAATTTGATAATTATCTTTATATTGAATATAAGTACCTAACGATTTTTAACTTGACGCGATGTTTTCTTTACATCTTGATCAGTAGAAGCATAACTAAGAAAGAAATAATTAATGTAAATACAAAGCATCAATTACTTTACGACTTATTTAGGTGTGATTTATTATATTATAGAGCCGAAGGTTCTGTAATATTGCTACGCGATGTTAACCGATCTGCCCCTACCTCTCAAAGACCATAGTAACTGTGGAAGAGAGACAGTGCATAGTATGGAGTAGAGCGGCGTCTCCCTTCCACAACTGCTATAATATAACTTTAATACGTGGTTGAAGGGCCGAGATACGTACTAATGTTATTTTAACTTCTCAATAACGTACCACGTGCGGTAATTTGCACAGTGTATAAACGGTTTATTGTTAAATTCTCATTGCTTATTTTATTGCCAGTTCCTGTTAGCCTGATAACTATAAAATATACAGACCTGTCTATTTTTATAACATTATAAACGTTTACTGTGACAAAGCTTAAGTTTATTTAAATATACATCTTAGAAAGTCACGTAATAAAACTACTATTGATAGATCTCAAAATAATATAAAAATAAATCTAACATTTTTTTCAAGCCAATAGAAACCAAGCTTTTAGTTAATAGTTAACTACTGCAGAAGAAAAGCAAGTCGACTGAAACCGAGGGACACACCTAGTCTTTTATAATACTTATTAATCAAACTAACATTTCGACTGGAGCGTAAATGTTAACTGCAATCTCATTGTTCTTTTGTGCGAATCGAAATGTTATTTGAAGTATAACTATGACCGAAGGCGATTTCGTGTTCTGAATACTTAAAACTAGTGGTCAAGAGAGTTAAGGGCATTGAATACATAAGGCCTTTCGAGACGATCGAAGATATTTATTTCAAACACGTTTGTGGACTCAAGCCTAGTGATTGCTTACTCAGTCGTTTTATCAAACCTTCACGTTTTATATTTTTAGCTCGTTTGATGAAAGGTGATGGAAGGATTTTGGAATTTGGATTAAGTGGTACCCAAAATGAAGTTATAGAACATTTTATTCCTTAACCAAATACTAACCTTTAAAACCAAGCGCACCATATTTTGCCTTACAAAGTAATACTTATAATAATAAGGCTGTCTATGTCCCACTGTTGAATTGCCTCTTCCCATAGCATAGAGCATAGATCACAACAGTCTACTTACCGTTTGAAATTAAATGAAATAGTTTATTTCTATAATTAGGATAAACCTTATGACTTATATGTTACATAATATAGCAGATTAAGCTAGCTAGAGTCGAGTTTATCAATTTTGTCTTAAAAAATTAACAAGTTTCATAGACATTGTCACATTCAACAAATTCTTAATATTTTATACAAACATATTTGATCGTCTTGTTGGCCCTTAACGCCAGATAATCTGCGAGGACCTTTCGTACCGCATACCACTTGAATGTCTTACAAGCTAATTATCAGGGCGTTCGGACATAGCTCGCATAGATCTGCGTCAGTGCGTTTGTGCGTCGGACAGACGTAGGCTGTCTCACGAGTTGACACTGTTTATATGTAGGGGATACGGACACGACACGAGAACGACATTCTATGACGATGAAATAACAATGGGGGTATATTAAGTATATTAATTTTTTAAAGAAAAAAATGGATTTCATAGCGTTATACCGATTCTTTTAATTTTCCTTTTCACATTTTTTCAGATATTGACACTAGAGTAGCTGATATTTTTCTAGTCTGAATAGTGCATTATCTCCGTAACTATTCTTAGTTTGAGTAATGTATTAAACGCAATATGAGTTCATGGTGTCTCGAAGCCTGTCGGCACCCCAGGGTTATTAGTATTCTATAAGTACCACCACCCACCCATATTTATTAGTATTCTAATGTGTGTTTATTTAGTCTTCTTTTCTTTACCTGGCCATTTTTGTAACTCCAGTTCTTAATTTAGTATCAAGTCGAAAAGAAGAGCATCGATTGATTAGATAGAATTAAAAAACTCCATAGACTCTGAGCAACAAACAAGGTTAATTTATATTGCAACCTCGCTATACTATCACGGATTCACCCACATTCCTCACGATAGTTAGTGCAGTGATAAGCCAGATAAGATATTGGCGGTTTCCTATTTCGTACGCACGTATTTCCGTTTCGTCATCTTTCCGACGTTTCGACACGAACAATCGGAGCATGCCCTTATATTCTTTATTATAATACAACTTTACATAAACATAAGCGTCACGCCTCGAGACCCTAAAGACCTGTGTTATAATGAGCTTACATTATTTAGATATGACTGCATAGGTTCTAGACATCAGCTTAGTCTGTAATTTTTGCTCTACTTATGAGGAGAGCACATATTTCTACCATCTTCATATCGGCCTGGATAAAAATTGACTGCTGGACAGAGCCTCCCTCCAAAGACAACAATTTACCTCACGTCGAAAAAAGAATGACGTAGAAAAAAAGAAAACCTCTTTTCTGTGATTTTGACCATTTTGTTGATCTACTTGTTGGAGACCTGTCTACGTTGCTTTCTCCGGTACAATGCTATTGGTGCTATTTAGTCTGATGAGTTTTATATTTTCTTTGATATCAGAATGAGGTGGACAAAAATCTCAAGTTACGTAACCTTCCTTTTGTTGAATCAATATTGACACTTTTCATGGAATTTGATACAGAAAATTTCGGTTGAAATAAGATAGTTTTACGCCGTGGTCCATGTAAAGTTGCAGAATGGAAGGCATTAGTCTATAGCCAGCCAAAACATTTTGACATTCTTGTTACTGGAGTTGACACAGTATGGTAATGCTTTACTATAATTAAACATAAGTAGCTATTTCATCCAGTGAGCCGAGTAATAAAATTCGTTAGGTAACCAGGTAATGTGGCTAACTGTGCTACTGAACACAATCATTGTGATTTGACAAATGTTTTGTTTATTGTTTTCTAGGTAGTTAGAACGAGGCTTGGAACTAGTCTTCTCATAGTATGTTAAACGAAAAACTTTGAAGAGACATTCTTTTTTCACGTCTAAAGTACCTTTTTATTCATAAATTAGGTAATTGTAATTATTAACACGCCTTCAGGACTTTTATATTATCGAAATCAAATGTTGAGCACAAAATAACTGGTACCAAGGAAATGTGTATATTTTTAATTTGATTCAGAGATATCCATCCGTCAACTTGGGGAGGAAAACCACTCATATTTTTACAATTATAGGTTTTTTTCGATATATTTTTAATTGTGCCGTAACTAGTTACAGCTAGGTAAAAGATTAGCTTACCGATATATAAAGCAGATGCATTATTGCATAAGGAAATGAAGCATCCGCGCACTTATAGAGTTAAGTACACCAAATGTTTATCATTATTAGATCAGCAGTTTTGGAGGTCAAAACAGAAATAGCAGTAAACAGTTATTGCGTAACAATAGTAAAGTAACATTGTTGCAACTATGTCGCTGGCTAAACTGTTTTATGTGTTTTAGTTGCATCTAAATCAGGCCATTATTTTAATACGTTTTGTCCATTATGTAGTAAGTAGCTAACACGCCTTTCTAACTAATTTGTTACCTTTAACATAATGTTCGCAAACTTTGGTTAATGTAATGGAGTTTAGTTGTAACATTTTGTTGTTTATTTTGTTTAAAGGTGCAATTTCGGTAAGTTTATACTTACTCGTAACAAAATGTAGTATAAATGTACTACTCATTTTTATCATGGTAGGAAAAATTGCAATTGAGGCTATTTTATGCCGACATTAATACAACAAACCCCTGAGTTTCTTTCGACATTTCTTCTTAGGGTAGTCAGTTAGGGTATATCGAATCCAGCGAGCTAAATAAATATATAAGACATGTCAAAGTGCTATAATTATCGTAGTTACAAAATAAATGATTTAATTTTATTACATTTCAATAAAATTCTCCATCGCTATGATCCTGACTGCTTATTCAATCAAAATAGTCATTTGTAATTTTTCTAAATACATACATACATTATTATAGATAATTTACACCTAAACACAGAATAAATTATCGTGCTCATATACAAACATTTGTCCTGGGTGGGAATCAAACCCACAACCTCCGGACTCCTACCTCCTTTAGCAGTCAGGGCCACTGACCACTAGACCAACAGGCCAGTCTTATGACGTGTAGGTACTAACTTCTTTCCTACAATTTTCGAAAAACAAAAGAGTAATTGCCAATTTGTAATACGAGTATTAAGTACCTAGTCTTGTCTTATAAAGCGGATCCTAATCAAGCATTCCTACCGGGCTTAACGTCTAACTCGATATTGGGCGTTGTCAACTGATTTTCGCGCTTGTTCATTAAATTTCTGAGGTTAATACCTAAATTTATGGTCTATTCTAATAAGATAATAATATTTATAAGCTAAAAAGTTTGTTTGATTGGTTTAGCTTACTGCACTTTGGAATTACAGGTTCATATTGAACGATTCGTCTTGTCTAAGATAGTCCGTCAACCAAAAAAGTCTATTCAAGATGCGTTAGGTACAACCAGTCTGTGTCATGGGTCAGTGAAAAGTGGTGGGAAACCAGCATAAATATTCGTTTTGTCAGCAGTATTTTGTGCTCTGCGTAAATAGTCGAAATTAATCTAAAATCACGTAATTTTAAGGAATCTTGACTGCATGACTTACGGACGAAGTCGCGAAGTATAGCTTGTAAAGTAAATGTACCTATATCTTATATGTTTTGGTAGTAATCACCTGATCTGTTAGATTGTGTATATTAATGGTGCGCCGGATTTTCGCACGAGTGACTGAGGCCGATATAATGCTTCATTTGTAAGACGAGAATATTTCTGTATACAGCGTGTTACTTCCGCGCAGATCGGTCAATTTTACAAGGTTAAACGTCAGATGAGAAGGTAAATGAGAAGGATATTATTTGTTTAATAAGGCCTTTTTAAGTAGTTACATGTAAGGAATCTTTGATCAAGATAGTGAACTTACATTATCAACTTACTTTGGAGTGTAAAACTCTGTTTTTAGATAGAGTGGCCATTTATCCTGTTTGATCTGATTTTTTTTTAATGTTAGCGGTCAGGGTTATTGGAATTAAATTAATACTAACCGGGTATCTATATCTACATTATTTAACGAATATAAGAATAAAGCGTGAAGAAATTTGTACGTTGAAGTGAATAATATAACTATAATAATACAGTTTATTTGATTATATTACTTTACAATTTAGATTAAAGCAAATCAAATACACATCAATAGGTACACCAACCTTGCCAACCGAACTCAGTACATGTAAGTGTAACAACTAAGAATGCATTACCAATTAATTATATTTCCAAAGTGTAGTAATGATTCTCGCAGTATTTCAACGTCAATCAAGGCCCGAGGCTAGGGCCAATAGTTGCCTTATTGCGGGCCAGGACTGGGGGCATACCATTACCTTTAACAAGACTCGTGGTTGTGGAAGAAGGGCACTCTACACCCTGTAATGCATTGACTCACTTCCACAACTCCAGCAGTCTTACTTTAAGAGATGGAGAACGCTTTTTGAAATCTTTCACAATCAACGCATCGTAATCTTATTTAATTAGTCATTGTTGGTATGGGTTTTAAAAACTGACTGCTATTTATTTATTCGCTTTTAGTTTCCATACTTTTTTTATCTACTTTTTTCCTTACATTTCTATCTGCGTGGAGTCTTATATCACGAGAAGTCTGTGCTTTCTTCGGATTCAAATTCACTCCTCACCGAATTTTATCGAAATCGGATGTAGAGATTATCAGTGATAGAATAATATCTGGAGAATTAACACCTTCACATTAAATATATTGCATTCATTCTCTAAAGAGGTCTTAATCCTTGTTAAACATTCAAGCTGTAGTATTGCATTCATTCTCCAAAGAGGTCTTAATCCTTATTAAACATTCGAGCTGGTATTCCTATCCACTGTATAAAGTGATCTCATTGTACTGAACCTTATTGAAGTTCAAAACGTTATTCCAAACACTCTGTATCGGATTACATTAGACTAGATCGTATTAGTCACAGTACAACACGAGGGTAACAGTCTAACAGATGCTGTTATTACCACTCCCACAGCTCTTAAGTAAATATGATAATTACACACAATTACACAGCTTGGAAGGTTGCTGTCTCTCTACTACGCAGTTTTAACCTGAGTTTTGGTTCCTATTTAGTGTGTCCGGGTCGAGAAAATATTGATTTTTTTACGGTATAGGATTACTTTTTTCGCGCCTTCGTCTATCCGTCAAGATCTTCCTGTTTTTCAGGATGGTGTAGAGCTAAAGTTCACATTGATCAAAATACCCTCTGTATTTGGCATCAATGCCCAGCATTCATTCCATTTGGCATCAGCAGTCCCTAACAGATGTGAAATAAATCAATGCAATTAAAAATTATTTCGAACTGGAATAGTAGTAAAATAGGTTCTTCTAAACTACATATTAAAGGGTAATTTTAAAATGACGCTAAAATATAAGTTCGAAACCTCTAATTCATTTGTTTTTTCTATCTTTTCCTAAATCTATACCCAAGTAAGTGTCAAAGTCAAACAAATTTTCGGTCAAACGTTACAACAGCTGATTACAATGTTGTTTCCTAAGGTACCGCAACAAGGCAATAATTATGCATATTTTTATTTTTTACGATCAATCATTGCGGGGCTGGTTAACAAAATTGTCTAATTACATGAGATTATTGAAATAGATAAGGTATTCGGCTCCGTAATTATCACCAACGATTTAATTTTCGTTCCGTGCCGTACAATTATTTAGTCGCTATTTCGATAAGTGTTTAGGTTCAGTATTCGGTACAAATTATACTTGTAATCAATATGGAACCTGTCTGTCATGTATATCTATGCCACTGTGGAGGTAGTAGAGATAATTGAAAGCCAATTTCCAAATACAAATATTCCTCAACATTTCCACAACGCCATCTAGTCTCAAATTAAGTATATGAGGGTAACTTATGTACTAGGCAACTGATAAACATACTTATATATTTCTAAATACATACGTATTATATATAAATTACACCTAGACACAAAACAAATGATCGTGCTCATCACTCAAACATTTGCCCTGAGTAGCTGATTTTGACCTTAACAGTTTTCATCGTGAAGACATTTTCTACTGGCACATCCGTCAAATTGGATATTTTCATCGTTACTGGCTCACACGATACGGTCTTATGCTTAAGTATAAAACGTTATAAAATACGTGGCTTGGTGGAATTTTGTTATGCTAAAAGTATGCATAATAGAAAATTACCATAAAGAGGATGTACTAAGAACGCATACCATTTACAGACATAATAACATAGGAACAAATCTATTTGCAAACGATAGAAAAAAACTGTTGTAACGCTTAAAACTGATTAATAGCTCTTTAATAAATAGAGCGAGAAATCAAAGAGTGCTCACACGCGTACAATGGCTTGGTACGGCTAGACCGACAGGCACACGTGACATGCGGTAAACATAACCCTTATTTCAATAGGGGTAAGGTCTAAAATATCCAGTTTGGGAAGTAAACGGGTTGGTACGTAGACCTGTGAGCCGTATGACGGACGCAATGCCACAGTTGCTAAAGTGTATGTAATCCACGAAAGTGTGCTAGTGGTGGATACAATTACCGTTCCTTTATAATTAAGAGTATTTAAGTACAAGCCACTCGACGTGTGGGTATCGGTGGCGAAACATGAGATACGTTTTCAGGGTTGATTGGGTTCAGAGAACTGCAACACGGTTATTGATATACCAATGAAACAGATGACAGCTGTAATAGGTTTAAATGGATGCACATCTTTTGGAAAAGTGTTTATTTTTTGGTATAGAAATAATGTGATTCCAGGGGAATAGAATAAGGTACGGAATAAGGGATGGATGGCAAAGTGAAGGTGACGAAAAGTGAGTATAGGTTAAAGGCATTTACAACAACTAATCCTGTGCCGTTCTTACTTTTGACGGAACCGTGAAATCGCTGAGACGCACTGCAATGCCAAGTTTTTATCAATCATATCGTGCTTCATGCTTTACTTTCGTTAACATTTAGTAACGATTTTGTTAAATAGGTTACTATCAAAATGACGGGCTTACCTGTCCTGCTATCTTTGGAATTGTCGAAGTCCATTGGAGTATAAAGACAATTTGCATATTTCGAATGTCACTTCATCTTCATCATCAGACTATCGTAGTCTACTGCTGGACATAGGTCTCTCCAAGAGCACGTCACTGAGATCTGTCATTTACTAATATCGTTTCTTGCATACGGCTGTTACTCTTCTATACTATTCACTGTTCTTTTTGGTAAGGCTGATAACTCCTCTGGACACCTATCACCTGAGGAACTTGGTGGTGTCAGATTATTACTGACACACCACTGTGCAACGTTTCCCGCGTTTGGTCGGTGCTTGGCAATGAATGGCAATTCATCACACACCTATTCCAAGCTCTCTCATAGTATACTTAACCTTATCAACTCCACATTTATGCATCATACGAACAAGAATACGGATCTATCGCGCGTCATACATTGCGTCAAACCTCTGCAATCAGTGTACGCCACGGTTTTTAAGCCTGATGTCTACTTCCTCTCAATAATAGGACATAGCGGTGACATAACGCTACATTGCATTACGTGTACCTACATTGATAGTATTAGTAATATCCGTGTTACAGCTCTTTTAAGGGAAATCGTAGGTCTTTTGTCAAGAAGACAAATAATTTCTAGACAAGAATTTGTGAAAGTCTTATTTCTGTAAAGGTGGTTGCAGTTTTTCTTTAACACATAGTATCAATCCCTATGTAGGCTTAGAGCTTTAAAACTACGCAATTGATATTGATGCTGGTTTTTTTAGTAGTTCGAATGTTTCAAGAGCAAGATTTATGTAGTTTATATGTGTAATAAATACATCAGTATTGCACCCGCTCAAAGCTGGTGCGGGTTGCAAAGTAGTTCAAAATACTTGAGGATTTTCAAGGATCATTCCAATCAGATCAGATCAGTATTCAAAGATAGGAAGCCATAGCAAATATTTATAGGCATATATATTTGCCATGGCTTCCTATCTTTAAAAACTTCCTGACAGTTACTAGGAATGAGTTAAAAAAAAAGAGTCGTTGACTACCCTCGACTGAAGTAAATAAAAAATATTAATAATATAATAAGCTTCCGTTTCAAGTTATTTGTAAAACTATTAATCTATTTTCCTGTATAAAAAGAACTTTATTCTGAAATGTGGCAGTTAAAGGTTTATTTTACAACTAATTGCTCTTAATAATTGAAATAAAAATAAATAAATTAAAAAACCCGACTGCATAAAAAACACTTTAAATAAAAACTGAAAAGTAAAAAACAAGCTTAGTCTAAAAGTGTAGATAGCAATGCTATTACCACAAAATTAAATAATTTCATAATCAATACACAAAAAATAATAATCTTATGCGAAACATAATTGAGTGTAACAGTCGGGGCCCATATTGAATGATTTTAGTCTAGTTTATTTAATGGGTCCCGACTGTTACACTCAATTATGTTTAGAGTACTTTTACGTATAGACGTACTTTTATTATCACTTTTCACTTTTAAGTTCAGAAACCGCTAGTCAACCGCGTCGCATAATATACGAGTATTTAGTTTGGATAATAAAGAAACAATTGCACATAGTATTTTTTTTCTATATGTCAGTGATATACCATTTTGGAATCCTCATGATGAGCTCTTTAATTTGATACCCATATTGTAGCAAATATTTTTTTTTTTTTTTTACTTCTATCTACGGCGCCTCACGGCCGCCATGTTGGTTTTTGTTTGACGTCACATATCTAAGAACACTTGGGTAATTAAGACGAATCCAACGATGCCCTGATTGTCGAAATCCATCAAGCCGTTTCGAAGAAATGAGGTAATAAAGAATATTATGCTCATACATACATACATACATACAAGATACGCGCGAAAAACATAACCCTTCCTTGGCAGTCGGGTAAAAAGTGGAACCATTAAAAAAAAACTTGCAAATTCCTTAACATTGAACGCCCTTTCACTCAACCAATATTCAGTACTTGAATAAAGATATAAAAAACCCAACTTAATTGATGACTTCGGTAATGTAACTCTACACTGTCATTATGAAGATATTTATATTGCAACTGCGAAAAATTAATGTGACCGCGAAGTGTCGGTATTCATTTCTCGTATGATTAATCATAAGGAAATAACTAATTAACATGTTTGGTGTTCACCAGTCAGTTTTAAAAACTAGTTTAACGTGCGACTTTGTACATTTTGGGATTATTTAAGTTAATAAAGTGTCTGCGTATGTATTACGTCACTTATGACTTTACTGGCGTTATAAAGCTATTTTCTGGTGCGTGAATATCTGATTAGGTATTTTATAGTCTGATTAAGTAGTCAAAGCTTGCGTTGAGGGTAACTAACTGCAGAGATCTGTTAAAAAAGAGCCGTATAGAATAGAATAGAGTACTATTTATTGTACACCGTAGTTACAGCTGTGAAAAATTAAATGGAGATATGTAGAGTCCCTAATAATCTGTGTATTTATGTAATATGTATGTATCAACTGCTCAGTCTGAGTAATACTTTATAGTGCCAGTGTTTTTCTATAAAGCATAAATGTAGATAAGTCTAGGTACAGACTAAAAACCATGACCTTTACTAACTAGGGTAATATAACTCTAATCGATTCTTTATAGTCAATTCAACGTACCGAACAACAAATGTATATTGTATGCCACATTATGTATTGATAATGTAGAGCAACGAGTAAAATACACGAGGTATCGAGATGCCAGTGCAGCGGTCACTTTCAGGCTTGGTTCATATGTGACGTCAGACTAGACAAATATTAATATACCTACATACTTGATACTTAAACAGTCTGTTCAGCACATGGACCGACCGATGGATCGATTTGCAGGCCTGTTTTTCGCATATTTCTTTAGTTTTTTTTTTAAACTGACCAAAAGTTGTTACTGTGTGCTGAATGCTGTACCATGTGTGAAGTTGAAATAAAATCGTAGCGGACAAAACGGAGACTGCGAGATCCGGCCATAACGCTTCATCAGTCTAGCGTATTCTGGCATGACGAAAAATGCCTCGCATTCTCCGTCAGATGTGTACCGACCCTAACCTGCTCGGTTGAAATATAGCCTAGGGCGCATCTACAAAGGGAATGCAATTACAATTACTACAGCCGGGCGACCTCAGACGAATGCAATACCCGAATTACGCAGCTATTAGGGCAAAACGAGATGGTATTAAAGGTATTAAAGTAGTTATTGCAGTTTTATTGATGTCTTGTATGTCGCAGTCAACTAGATTAATTTCTGGTCAATTAACAGCCGAGCCTCTTTTGAGGGCCCGTAGCGTGACGTGATGAATACATAAATATAAGTAAAGGCTACTGTCTTAAGTATGACGTTAAAAAAACAGTATTCTTATTCGCACTTTTCAATGTTCGTAAAGATTATTCAAACTATTCAACTTAAAACTCCAATAGACAGATGGACAAGAATAATATTCTACTGTGCCATCTTCTTAGTTACGATATCGCAAAATAATATCCTTTATCTCTAAACTATCTGAACATTGTCTAACCATAGCTCGTTTTGTATTTCTGCCTGTATTTGCACACATATGACAAAAACTGATGGCGGCCGGCAGGCATCGATTGTAACTCGACTACGTGATCGAGATTGACAGCCGATTACCTAGGGCTGTACTACAACAATAGAAATTGTATTTGCAATGAAATATAGTTATGTAAGTATGTGGCAAGTATCTGTAAGTGATTTAGTTTGGTTTTAATTGGCCCTGAAGTATAAGACTGATATGAAATTAATACAAAAAATAAAAATAACTCATTGCATATTGAGTATTAAATACGCAAATATATTTTTTGTGAAGTGCATTTGCAGTTATAAAAATAAAAGCAATTAATTTCCGTAAAATCTTAATCAAAATAGGTTACACACACAGTGTAGACTACTTTTTCAAGTCTTCATGCAAAAAAGTTACAAAACTTCCTCCTTTTTAATTAATAAGTGGCCAGTGTCAATATCGAGTAACCGGACAACAGTTATCGATTCTCGGTAATCGATAACCTCTCGAGTTGACACTCGGTTTTCGCAGAATATCTCACGATGGGCAGGTGCGCTGAATGTCAACAGTCATGGCGAGCGCATTCTCTGACCGAACGAAGGCTTTAGGGCCAACATACATATGTTTTATAGGAACAAAGCAAAGTTGTAGAGTTTTAGATCGTTAGTAAGTAGGTTAATGTAACAAAAAGTTTTAAAGTTAACGAAATCTGACACTATTAATCTTCTTCACTTTTTTGGGAGGCGTTAGGTGATTTATTTTACTGATGAAAATGAACTGCGTTTTATACATATTGCAGAACTGAACAGTATCACTGAATTTAATAGTTTTCTACATAGCTTATACTCTAAAAATATTTTAAACAATATTTGCGCTAGTTAGCTATTTCACAAACATGTAGGTATGGGCTATTTTATAAGGAATGGCAATTCTATGATTGTAGGTATGTATGAAAATAAAGTTTGTCTTCTGAAACATGCTCAGATCAGCTACAGCATGACAAACACAGATATTTGGCATCGAAATTTACCACTCAAACTTTCACATACTTTTGAACTATAAAAATCCTTTGAGTACATATGTGTGTTGTCCTTAACACCGGCCAATTGTTCGACAACGGTATCAGAAACCAATAAATGTTATTCTGTCGGGATTGTTTCCAATCCGAACATATTGATGGACGCAAGATAAAGTTTATCTTACTGATGAAGTTGTTTTAAAGGGCTATCGGATGAACGTACTTATATTCTTTGTTCTTTAATGGTATTTTTAAGTTATGTGACGTACTCCCAGATTCCTGGTGCAATGATGGTGCGTATAAAGAGGAAGATAGTTTTATAAAATTCTTGGTCTTATCGGGGACTAAAAGGTTCTTTTATAGGTTTTTGTTCCTTAAAGGTTGATCAGGAAAAGTGTAAGGTCAAGTGTGGTCTTATCTAGAGCCAAGAGGTTGAGTCATGCCCAATTAATAGTAATAGGTTAAGTCATATTGCAAAAGCAACGGAATTCATTGCTTAAATTATCCAAGAAAACATTACTGGAACATTACCATAGGGACTTATCATGCAGCTAATTAATCGTCAGACGCTCGTGAGAGGAAAAGGGATGAAGCTATATACTGACTTCATGAACGGACCTCATCATGGTTAAGCCCTTCGATTGCCAATTTTTTGCAGTTACAATTTGGCTCGTTAAAAATGCATTTATATGTTATATTGAGCAGGGTCTCAACGTAATTAACTAGCAATCTGTATCTTGGCTTAATAAATCTACATAAGAAGCCAGTGTATTAAATGTCTCGAAATGGAGGTCATTCATAAAATATTTTTTTAGCATCAACGTTATTCCCTTTAGCTTGGCATACATATCTATCGCCCATATTAGCCTTCTGTCAGTTACATGTAAATGCAATAATCGTTACGCTTGGCAGGCAAATTGGTGATGGCAGTACGTTGTACATTACTACATAAGTGGATGGACTAGGTACAAAATGAAATGCTTTTGTCACCATTTTCGACACACTGATGCACTTATGACATTATATGTACCTACTTACTGTAAATAACTGCTTGCGAATAGCGATATGTTTTTACATTTTATTGCCTTGTTATTCTGATTTGGGATGCTCAATAATGTACTGATACTGATACTAAGTTACTGTCGAATGTGAAGAGAGTGATCCATCGCAGGTTCGATATCTGTCAGACATTTATTTTTCTACTAGATCATGTAGTGTTCTAACTATTTCTAACATGACACGGGCGATTATAGACAAACTATACAGGTTCGTTTGGTTTAAGTAATATATAAAAGCAAAGTTTGAGTAGAATGGGCCTTCCTTCTAATGACACCTACGGCTCTACATCCAGCTTTTTAAGTACGATTGTTACAGTTGTGGAAAAAGGACGTCTTTCTACACCGTGTAATGAAACGCCTTTTTTCCACAATTGCAATAACATGCTTTAAGATGGTAGTAGGTCTTGCACACCGTGCTACAATTCAAACAGTATTACAATGGTCGGCGCTGTCCTGATTTTTAACTAAAATATAGTAGAGTTTGAATCTATACCTTCTTGGGTAAAGGTCACAGTCTTGATCAATAATGACGCTAAGTATTGATATTTAATAACAAAACAAAAGATACACAAGATTTCTTATTGGTTCATTTAGGTCTTATTTGAATACTTATAAACAAACAATTTTGATTCTTAATAAAGGCAAATAAGGACGAAATTTGAAAACGTAACAAACAATTTGCGAAAGTAATTGCTTAATTTACCTGTGCACTAATGTTTTTACCTATTAGCGTTGATAGGTATTTGCTTTTTTTGTTGTAATATTGAAACAATTATTATTTTTTGCGGTTGGTACGCTTGAACGCTGCTAATTAGATACATCGAACATTATTTTGTTACACAAAGCCTGAATTTCCTGAACCAACATAAATAATACATAAATAATTTTTAATTGGGTTTATAGCAGGCGTGTGAGACTATCACTCCTATTTATCTAATATAGTTGGAGAGTTATGACTATCTAAGCCCGCGGTTTAATCCGGATTTTTGCCACTTACGTAGGATCTACCAAATTGGATCTAGTCCTTTATTCCAACAATTTCTTTTGCTCTGAGCATCCATTTTGGTTAAGCTGTATCAAATACTAAAAACCTCTAGTGCGCGCTTGAAAAAAATGTAGTTACTTTCCAACAAATTAATAGCGTATTTTGAAAAATAATTTTGTTTTTCCCACACTAATTTCAAGGCGCTGATAAAAAAATTGTACTTCAGTCCATTTTTTCATCCCGCATTTAATATATGTTCAGAACCTTATACCGAAACAGCATTGAGAATATGACCGGAAAATGATTAAAAACACATTGTACTTTATTCCCATTACAAACATTAAGACCTAACTCTATTCATCTTACGTAACAATTTAAGTAATTAAACATAGAAGTCGTCAATTTTTCTGCAAGACTCGGTAGATAAAGTAAGATTATCGCTCGCAGACAATCAGGTGCACAGCGGTCACGATTTCGAAGCAAACGTTTGACATTTGAGGCAATTTGAGTTGCGTGGCGATCTAGAACAGTCTACGTATGTAGATCAAATAGAAAAACCAAGGGCGGGCCCGCTAGCCCGTCTCCAGCTGAGTCGAGTGACCTGCCTTTGTTTCTCGAGAAATACCAACATATTTATACATTCTATGATTACTTTAATAACTGACTGTAAAACGGGGTGAATGAGATTTGCGGGGTACAATTAGGTAGATAGAGTAGAATTGATGTCGTGGTGGCCTTGTGGTTTTATGTATGGATTTGTATGCACAAAGTGCAGGTTCGATCCCCAGCGCAGGCAAGTAACAATGTGACTTTTTTAAAACTATATTTTCTGTCTTAAGACCCTACTGACAAATGGTGAAGGAGATGAAATCATCGTGATGTAGCGTGGTGATCAATGCTTAAATGACGTTTATAGGCTGGTATTACTATAATTTCTGTATTAATGTTTGATTTTAATGAAAATCTACATCATAATATGGGCCATAAAAGTAGATTAGATTACTAGACAGGGTCGCAAAACGGTCATTTAATTTTAATAGAATTGTAAGGAAAACAGAGAAAAAAATTGCAGAAAGAAGAGGATGCTATTCCGGAAAAGGTTATTTCGGGCTGAGAATATGATGATGAATAAGGAGAGTTAATATAACAGGATTAAAAGTATAACCGAAAGAAATGAGGAAGCCTAATAAGAACTTCCATTTAGGATATCTTTAGTGCGGTGACCGAGGTGGCTTCTGAAGAGATATTACCGTTTCTGAAAGATTTTGAAGACGCCGCTCTACATTTGGAAGTCACTGTCACTCATTCATAACAAAACTACTTGCTTAATACTTACTAGTCTTACTTTAAGCTAAACCGGCTGGATTAATGTAGAAAAATCATTTTAAGCTATTATAACCAATTCGATCGACCTTAAAGGTCCTGCTACGTGATTTCCATAACACATGTCGCGATACAGATATTTAAATATTTATTGGCAAGTTTGTTCTCACAAATTACTAGTTGATGTTTTTACTTATCATAATTATTCTGAACGATTTATCTCTATGATTAATTAATTAATAGCTATTAGGTATGCGCTTACTTGTCTCGCTTGAGGCAAACCTTGACGTTTTAGAATTATGGAAAAGTGTGGAATAATTTGACAAAGAAAATTTTCCTAAAGTAGATACTAAAAACCTTTTATTTTTTTTGACTGAAATCTTAAACTAAGTCTTTTTAATAATAAAAATTAGGTTTTATATCATTTTCATTGGAAATAACTAAAACATGAAATAAAACCTATTTTTTGCTTATTTATTCTTGAGCGGTCTTCTTTTATTCGATTCATTAAAATAAAAAGTTAGCAATTAGTACTGAATAAAAACTACATTTTACAAATAACGTCTGTCTGCAAATTTATGGCAATTGAGGCATATTTGAGGCAATCAGCCAATTTCTCCAAGTAAAAGCAGTCTCGGATAAACAACACCCAAACTACAATTTTCTCTACAGTTAGTAACATACCTATCATATTTGTATAAATGTCATGTCACACCTAATAAAATACAGGAACTACAGATACAAGATGTAAAGTAATCGATCTGTCGCAGGGTCACCCATTTGCTAATAAAATTAAGTAATTACTCGACTTTAGCTATAAAAAACGCTGTCCACGTATAATTGTATGAGTGCTAATGTGATTTCAATGGTAATTAGTAACTTTGACATTTGAATTGTATGTATGTATGTAACTTCAAATAAAACTAGTTGCCATTATGATTGAGTTCACATGTTTTCCGGGTTATGTTTGTGATAAATCAGGGCAATGGAGAAGTAATCTTTAAATGGTTGGTATTTTTTGATTTTTGTAATGTACTTTGATGTTTGTAAACATGTTACTGTATATGATACGAGTAATTATAATACTGTTAATAATTCTTTTTTAGTCATAACTTGCTTTTGTATTTTGAGCTAAGGAAAAAATTTTGCGAATTTTGTTGTTCAAATGAGTAGATGTCGCTTAAATTGTGTTGTTGGTGAAATATTCTAAGCGAGAGTCGTTATATTAAGGAAAGAAGTGTTTGAGGATGGTAGAAATGATTTTCCTTAAGCTGCTTATCAGATATCAAAGAAAATTATCTGTTTTTCTGCGCTTTAGAACCCTAGAGTTATTACGTGTGTTTATAGAAATAGGAATTAAATTTAATTTGCATAACGCTGAAGATCCTTAAATACATTTATTTTTTTAGATATATCTAGAAGGGAATTTCATAGACAGGTAAGTTAATTAATTATATTCTAGGGTATAAGTAGGTCAATTGCCCGGATATGAAATAAGAGCATGATTAAGTAAAGTTCACGCTTTACCCTCAGTGGGAGCAGTAAGTAGGTAAGTAGTGTAGGTGGCACAAGGCCGGGGAGTGCCGGGGAGTGCCACCTGTCAGGCTGATTGAAATAGACGGAAGAAGTGAGGCTTTTGTCTATTGATTTGTGAGGAGGCAAGGGTGTTGTGGAACCACTTCCTATATATTTACCCTATACATGCCTAAAAATGCATTAAAATGAAATTTGAGCTGCGTTTTTCTCAATGGAGATAAGAAGTTATCCTGAGCGCAGGCTTAGACTGTTTTACTATGATAGATAGCTATAGTTACGGTTAAATATTTTATTTTACACAGCCACGATATCTTCATACTGGTATCATTAACGTGCAGGACTATTTCGCCAAAGACAGCAGTATGCTGTATGTAGAGCTAACGACCATCGTCCAGTTTTGAAGAAGCTCAAGAAGTAGACTAGAAAGTTAAATATTTTAAGAACACTTAGACAAAACTGCAGGCACGCCGCCTGTGTTATATGCATGAAAATTTTGGGATAAAATCAGATGGGTTTGATAGCTTATTAGCATTTTTCAGGTAAACTGCTGCCATAAAACGGTAAGAATAAACAGCAATTAACAAAAGCATTTCGAAAGTAAAAAAAAAAAACATTAATACACATTAATGATAAGTCGAGGAACTAATTAATAAGGTTAATATTTGAATTATTCGATTACTGCATCGATTGACACGCCCCTCTATCCCAAGTCTGCGATCCGTATCGGTCGTGTGGGTGGCCCCAAATATTTAGTCTAATTGTGCTAGTCTCACAGATAACCTACCACAACATCTTATAGTCATACTACCGCAATTGTGAAAGCGAGAGGCCGCTCTACGCCATGTAGAGTTCCATCCCTCTCCTACACCTGTACCAGTCTAACTTTTAGAGTTAGTGGTAGGTTCTGAGGTATTCAACGCTATTGTCAGCTATACGAACTGACAGACAACCTATTTCGACGCTATTATGCTCTCGTCATCTTTGCAATACATTGTTCATTGTGTCAAGACTTTGATATGATGTTAGTTATTTGATTTTAATTTTGTTTGTATTTGATTGTATAGATATGAGTAACAAAGAGACGTTTGTGATGTAAATTATGTATGAACTTGAATGAGTCTAAGGAAATTAATTCCTGGGCTCTATAGGCGACTCTCTAGAGGCGATTTTTTAAGCTTTAAAATTGTTAAGAATCATCAAATACCAATCTCAATATTCGTTTAGCACCTCCTTAGATGACAGTAAAAAAATACCATGCTCATCCCTGTTTATAAGCGGTCTCTTTATATTAAAAAAAAAGAGAAAGTAATAATCTCTTAAATAATACTTATTCATATTTTATCTCATTTGAACAAATACCTTACCCGAATAGATGTGAGGTTACACTACAGTCTAACACTAATCGAATTAAAATTCATTCAGCAACTAGTAGTATAAAGTCATCATTTAGGGTGTGACCGCACCAGCGCGAGCGCCACATAAATCCGGCCATGTATCCACGCCCCGGCTGCCTACAGACCTACGGCTATTTTTCCAACTTGGTAATTATATGCAATGTATTCAGTGCAGGGGGCCTACTACCACCGCCAAAAGTAATACGGGCCTGTTGGTCTAGTGGTTAGTGACCCTGACTGCTGTACCGGAGGTCGTGGGTTCGATTCCCAGCCAGGACAAATGTTTGTGTAATGAGCATATATTTGTTTTGTGTCTGGGTGTAATTTATGTATAGTATGTATGTATTTAGAAATATGTAAGTATGTTTATCAGTTGTGTAGTACTTATAACATAAACTACTAAGTATGCTTAACTTGAGGCAAGATGACGTTGTGTGAATGTTGAGAAAAAAATAATAATATTGCAGGCTTGCAAGGAAGACACTATCCTATATCCTGTAATGCGCTGACACGCTTACACAATTACAAGGGTAGGTACCTATAACTTCAAGAGGCGATAGTAGACCCCCAGGTTAACATTCATCACTATAACATGAATTATTCATATTTTTTGTAAAATTTCGTATCAAGTGGCAATTTGAATTATGTAAAATGTTATGTGTAACTACTTGATATAATTAAAGGGAAGTGCTTATAGCGTAGATTATATTAGGTAATTATTAGAATGTTAGAATTATTTCAAACATTGCTTATATGCTGTGACAAAATCACTTTTTACAGGATACTCGTGCAATTAATATCTAGGGCTAAACGTTAATAATAAAAGTAATTGCCTTTATACTGTATTGATCGCATTTCATAAGGCTTGAACGCAAGTGGGAACAGCAAATAATCGAAAATTATATTTATTGTGTTTTAAATTTTAATTTATGTTTTACTTATAGCTAAGCATTGAAATCTATTTATTGCAGTAATAAATTATTATAAATATAGTGTACTATCGTTAGTAACTATATGCAGTGGATAAAATCTAAATTAATAAGTAGCACCTTTATCTACATAATTTATCGAAAAGCACTAAATTATTAATATTATGAATGTAAAGACTTACTTTGGTTCGATAAGGTAACTATTTTATGAATATGATGCTTAGGAACTAATTTGCAAATGATTTATTGTTGGGTAGTTCATTTACGAAAAGAAAATCAATGAATGAAGACGATCAATGAATGTGATTGAATCCGTTGGGCTTAGTTAGTCAAACGTAGGGAACCCGGAAGGGAAACGTAGAGAAATTCAATTTACTAAACAAAATGTATTCCTAATTGGATTGCATATTGAGTTGAAAGCAAGTTTTCTTAAATTCTTTAGTCTTTCCATTCAATCCATTCTAAAACTAACTAGTTTCCAAAGTGAGATGCCACATTTTCTACATAAATATAGGCTCTGTGTGTTAAAATTATTTACAGACCGTATTTAATAAATAACAAAACAACTTCTGTAATAATGCTTGCAATTAAACCGGAACAATTATCTCGGTGTAATGTAGTTATTACTCATAAGACAATTGCGCTCTATTTGTGTCAAATCAATTGTAGTCGAACACATCGGTGTGGCCGCGGATCGTGTTACGACTGATTGCATTCTGTAGGTGCCTGCTTGATCGGTTTGTTGTAAGAGAGGTTCTATATCGTGAAGAATAGTTGTATGAATTCACGTGGAAATAGGTATTATTGTATTGGAATGAAATCATTTATTCTGTAAATAGTCTAATTATATCACTTTTACATGTCTTAAATATGTTTCGAGCTCACTGGATTCGACTATATTAAGTAGTGGTCCAGTGTTTATGTTAAGGTGGTGAGGAGAGACTTGGGGACATTTAGGGTAGATTAAAAAAGACAAAGGACTTGTAAAAAAAATTGGATCTAGTCTGTCTCTTAGGTTATGTTGTCAAATAGCAAGTATACACCGTGACTTTTAGGTCGTTTTAAAAAAGCAGCCCAGTTCATGTATCCAATGACTAGTAAACGTTTATAATAAAAAAATATGTTTTTTTTAAGATTTGAATGAATAAAAATATTATTCATTATTATGACACAAGGCAGTTTTACGAACACTCTGTAGTGAGCGCGGTCCGAACCTTGTGCCAAAGGGGCCGCGCGGGCGGCGCGGCGGCGTCTTATCACAGGTCATTCACCTTAGCGTAAAACAGCTGTCTTACTATTGCAATCATAATGTTCGCAGTAAGTATGTAGCATGTATCTTCAACAGTTTGATACGTAAACATTTTTAACAGGATGTTTCATATTTCCAATGTATTATTTATTTTTTTCATGCATATTATTTTAATTAATGATAAAAAAAATATATTCGCGCCTAGAGGTATTTTATGACGGATACATTGTGTGGACGACTTTTTTAAAACGACCTAAAAATCACGGTGTATTTGACAAGATATCTGACCACTTCCCCCGACAAACACAAATAATTTTACTTCCTTACAGTTGCTTTAACATTTATTTTCTGGTACTCTAACAATATATCTTTACCCCCTTTTTTCGTGGGAAATCAATGGCCACTTTGTTCCTCCTGAGGCTAGGGTCGCGGTAACTCTTCCGAACATCCCACAGCCCGGCAGGCTCGGGCCCTTAAGGACCGCGTTAGATCTTCACTCCCTGTCTCTTATAACAGCTCTCTGATTGAATATCGGATATCCTGATTAAATTCAGTTGCTAGATAAAGCAGACTGCCGAAACCGTTTGTAAGTAATAAACCCTTAAACTTATTATTTACAAATAATGAATTATCCACATAGTTAACGGTTTAATTGTTGTCATTAAAGTTTAATAAGGAACTGGTCTTGCGTCAGATTAACGGATGTGAGTTTATTTATGTACTATATAAACAAGAATATATTGGAAACGTTTTTCCGGAATCACTTTTAGGATATTTATGACGCAATCTGTGTGCGCAACAGCTGCTTTGATTGTTTTTTTTTACCATTTAGAATTATGGAACATTAATAAATAAAATGCGCAAAAACTAATAACAGCTAGCATGATAACTATATTTGAGTTAAATAATTCATTGTAATGTTCGCGTTGCTTTTAAATATTACATTTCAAATTAGTTTTCTAACACTAGCGCTTATAACGACGCAAATATCTTACATTACATAAATAACAACCATAGACAGCAATTAAACATATAATCAACAAAAAACACGTGTTCTAATTTCAATTTAGAGAAAAAAAAAAAGAATTAGCTAACCAGCCTGTTGTAAAAAGTTGCCAAAGACAATACGTTTGGCGATAAAAAGAGTTTGTTATCTATAATGAATAGAAAGTAAAATGATTTAATAAGTACATGCGATGCTAAGAATGTTTGGCACACACGATCTGTTGCGCGAAACTAATTAGTAATGGATATAAAGAATGTTTCATAAAAATAATTAAAAACGTGTGACCAAATGTGAATTGCTTGGAAGTTACAGAAATAACTATTCTAGTTTTAAAAATCAAGACACTTTTTATAAAAAAAACTAGGCTGTTGTAAGAAGTATCGAGCTGCATGCAGGCTTTGACTGTTCATTTGATTATTTAACTTGATCATTTATTGACCTAATTATTTTTCTTACTTAATTAACCAGTATAGTTTAAGTTTCTTTATATGTGCTTAGGTTTTAACCATTTCGATTGAAAAATTACACCGTTTATTTTATGAAACTATGACATATACGTGTATTTGTAACATTTATTTTATGTGTTATCTAGAAAAATCTAAAAAAAACCGTTACAGTTGAGCACAAGATTTCGCGAAAACGTAATAGAAATTAAGGCAAGGTTAAGCACATTTATAGAACAAAGCGAGTATTGCAGTTAATGGAAGAAATATATAAAAAAAACTCTACGAAGGTAACACCGTCTTATGTAGTGTTGCAGAGATGATAAACAATTGGTTATGGTGGTTTGCGCTAATTGCTACGGCGTTAACTGCCATGTGATACAATGTTGCTTTTCGATATTTTTTTAGTTCCTCCATTTTCTGAGATCTAAATAAAAGAATAGGAAAAAGTCCAAATACCTAGAGGAGTTCAATAAAAAAATCATTATACTTTTTCTAGGTCCTTATAACAAGTACTTATAATGGTACGTGATTTAGATAAAAAGCCATAAAACTAACCTATTTACGTTAGAAGTTTAACCTAAAATGCAACACAAATCCTCAAAATCAAATAAACAGTTTAACCGTGAAAGCGAAGTACACTATCTTTCTTCTTGATTTTGTACAAAAAAAACATTTTTAAACTATATTTTTCATACTAGCTATAAACTACTAGATCATTATTACTCATATTAAATATACCTAATATCATTAATATTATCTGAAACGTTAATTATTACTGCTATAGACCGGACTTAGCATACGGAACCCCCGACGTGCGAGACCAATTTACAATTGACCTGCTCTACCTATAATAGTCTTAAATAACTAGTTCCAACTATTATATCTATAAACTGTTTAAATTAACTAGTTCTCGTTAAATGAGGCCCACAAATAGATTTTATCAACAAAAATATTAATTATATTTCATATATTTTTGTTCCCGAACAAAAGACATCAACGCGCTCACTCAATAGATTAACAATTTTGTGCTACATTGAGCAATGTGGCATTACAATATTTTTATATGTGAATCTTTGTTATTGAAACAAAAACTATGGTTTCATATGTTACTCAATACTATTGTATGGTCTCAACGAGAAAATAATTAAATAAAACTGTTTTTTTTCTTCTAAGTTTTTTTTCTAAATAAATGAAGTTTTTTTTTATATAAATCCGCCAAAAAGTTACTTATAACGGTAAATATAAAAGGAATATTGGCTGATCCTTAATATTGATTTACAATCATGTTATATAATCTATATTCCAGACAAGTTCCGACCAAATTGATACAAATTACAATTCAATTGCCTTTAATAGCCACGCACTATACCAAACGTTAGACACAAGACTCGTATATTATACATAGTAATACACTTAAATAATATACATAATGTGTAGACATACGAACAGCATATAACAATACCTGACATGGGAATCAAACCCCACGCCCTGCGTCACTTCCGTAAAACAACAAACTTGTTATAGTTACGTAGACGGCAATAATTAAGTTTTTGCTACAAACAACTACACAAACGGATCTATATATCTATACTATTTATAGTATTTACACTCAAATCAAAGTCTGACATTTATGATAATCTACGAACCTGCTTAACCTAATTTTCTGGAAATTTCGTGATCTCAGTTCAACTAACTGTAGTTAAATGTAGAGCCGTTAATGCTAGGTATGTGCCGGTACCCGGGTCTACATTGTTACCGCGTTCACCTTGCCCGCTACAGGTAATACCCAAACATCGATAAATTCCATTGATAATTTCCTCAAAGAGGTTGAATGTAAATACACCGCCCTGTTTTGTAGAAAACTTTTTGGAAATTTGAATAGCTGGGTTAGGTAGTTCGTTTAATTGTCCTTGCACTAAAAACTATAAAGATAATTTTATCAATAACTAAAATAGAGCAAGAGGTAATGTACAATATTGGTTTTAACTGCATTTCCTAACCACAAAACGTATCTGGTTGTGTGTAGCAACAGCAATATAAACACGAGTAACAAATGGCAATATAATAGGAGAGTCCCATTATCTTACTCAACGGGTGCTTAAGTCATCTTTTATCACCATTATGTAGTATATTGACAGAACAAATTGAGCGAAATACCAACACCACACCAACACTTGGCCCCAATGTTTGTCAAAAACATTTGACATTTCACCCTTTCACCCATTTCTTTCTCTCTCTTTTGTTTTTAGTAGAACGTTCCGCCGGAAAACTGTATGCGCATCTTACAATTAAAAATTACAGCATTGCACTTGCTCGCAACTTAATTGTTTCCAATTACGAACCGCCAAAGCGGGGTGTTCCATATATAAGGGGGCGTACTGTGGCAAATCGACATTCCGACTTGGAAGGTGGTTGCATTCGCACGCTTAGGCGAAAATTTCTAGGCGAGTACTGGCTGACCAGCAGCGCCTACGTTAGTTCGTTTGAGATCTCTGAAACTTAGATTTACATACATTAATCATGCAGTCTATGGTGAGTTTTGTTTTTTTATTTATTTTTATATTTTATTTTTTTCTCGGTTCACTACCTAGTATAATATTTTTCTGTATTCGAACTAAAATTCAAGCCCCTTTTGTTTATCTCCCTTGTAAAATATTTTACTAATAATTAAAATAATCCTTAGTTAACATTTTCAAAAAAAACTTTTAAAAGTTATTAAATTACTTCAATTAAAAATCGCTATATTAAAACCTAACAAAACCATAAATCTATCAAAATATCCCTAAAATCCCACAAAACTAGTTCACTTTCGATCCATTTTTAATTCCTTTACCGGCAGAGCAACGCAATCAATCGTATTGAAACGCGATAAATTTGCACAAGGAAACTATTTCTTATACTTTCACCCCTTGTGCATTTAAATATCCCTGCATTGTACTTCCCTTTGCCGTAATAAGATATATAGTTAAACAATACACCGGTGATGTAGACATTAAGAATGATTAAGTAAACAGGTAGAAGGAAACTCGCCGGACGAAAGGTTCCTTCCGCTATCTAATTGAAGGATTTTAAGTGAGAAAAGTCATTAATTTTCTATAGTATTGTTCTCTACTGTCAATATTATGACTTTGTATGTGTTTGATTCACGGGATAACTTCATGGGAAGAAACCCGGTCCTTTTTAAAGGCTCAACAGACACAGGTTCAAAATAGAGGCCTTGTTAAAAACTATAATCTAAAATGTGATGGGGCACCTATTAATTAATTCTATTGTTACTAATTTGCTTTAGTCATTCAAGTTTTTCAAACTAAAAAATGAAAATCAGAAAATCACGAGCTGTAACTAATATAAAAATCTTTAAAGGAAAATCGTCTCCGTAAAAATACAAGTATTTTAAACTTTTTTATCCAATATCAACATTAAAAAGTCCGTAATAAAAATAAATTTATACACACGGGCCAACTGCATAGATCTGTTAAAAGGCTTTATTAAAAAAAATCATATCTCTTGTTACCAATGTAAAAATCGTAAGTCGACCATCACGATTGCGGTCACAATTTGCCAATGGTATCGACTCATACAGCCATGGTTTAATTGAATCACAATCAAGTGTGTTAAAGCTTGAAAAATTTAACCATAAAGTTTTATGAATTTTACAATTTAAGAAATGTAGGTTTTATGTCTCAATACTATTTTTCTTAGAACGCTTTTGGACTTTTGAGAGATTTCCTTTGCCCAAACAGTTTTCAAAAACAACTGATTTGGCGCCAAGACAAAGGGAATAGATATTATGTGTGTAGGTGCGGTAGGTACCAGAAAGAACTTATTAAAAATCGTCCTCAATTAATATGCGTACATCTCATATGATAGCTATGTCAAGGTTCATAAAACAATACAACGATGATTAAAACAATGTATCTGTTACATAAGTCACCTACTATCAATAATTTGAATATTTTTTTATTGTTCTAAGATTGATGAGTAATGAAAACAATATACTCTTGTAAATACTAGTAAAAATGAAATGATCCTTCTTTTTCATATTTTTGATCATAATACTTTTCGGTATTCATTGTGGAGAATAAAAGTATTAAGGATATAAATCTACTATTTGACATCGTTTTTCCAAATCTTAAAGAATTTCCCATCAAAAATGAAGTGACAGTACTTTTCTGCGCCTAAACAAACGTCAGGCACGCGCATGCGCACTGGGCGGGCGCGTTTCATCGTGCGCATCACTAATGAGTGGGCGGTAAGCCATAATGTCACTACAGCTAATACAATGATCGGAAAACTTATTCACCAAACTGGTTATCTCCATAACCTTTTATCCAATAATTGCGTTAACAATTTACGAAAACATACAACAAAAAACCAAACAATACTTATGACGTTTCATAATGTCATACAGAACAGTTGGATTGCCGGTAAAAACGTGAAAATCGAACACGCGTAGCCAAAACAAAACGTTACGCGTTACTTAGCAAAGCGTGACAAATTTCTATTTTCAATGTCCCGTGACTCGACCTTCGACCACCATGAGTCCTCACGCCCCCTGCTCTTAGGCAACGTATAAATCGCAACAGCCGGTTGTGCACCAGTTCGTCGAATGATAATTCCAATCTATTGCAAAAGGCTTGCAACAGAATGCAAAGGCGAGTCGATATGAGACCCACGCCCACAAATTACGGGGCGCTCGCTTTGTCTGATGTCCTTAAATTTTCTTTAATAACTCGGAATCTGAGACTCGGCGGTAACTTGTTTCACTTTTACTTCGAACTAGCCTTTCCTGTTTTAACGAAATTACTTAAGGCCTAAAATGAGATTAATTATAATTACATATTGCAGTGTTAATGTTGGCTGAATGAAACAAATACATTATTAAAAAAAAGTAATCAGCCAGTGTCAAAACAAAAAAAAACATTTTGACATTTCAATGATTGATACTTTATTACTATTTCTCGTGCACACAATGGGCATACATCTAAATTACAATAATAGCCGTTAATCTAGACCTTTCGGCGAGGGCTGTGGTCTACGGTTGCGCAAACAGCATTGTTTATAAAACGGTTTACACCGATCACTTGCCCGACAGTTGGATTGCATTGGAACAAGTGCTGAGTAACCCTATATATAGTTATCATGAGTTCGGAACTATTGAATTGATTATTGTCATTGTTCAATGTTTACGACTAAACTTTATAGTAAATACTCTTGCGCAATTTGCAGAACTAGGAAGTTTCTTTGCTAAAAGCGATTAGGATGAACAGTAACGTTCTAAATTCAAACGAATTTTTTTCTTAAATGTAGCATTAGGTCAATTGTCATTCCCAGCCTGGCAATTAAAAAAGATATATTAACATTCCTTGAGATTAGTTTAAAGCAAATACTATCGTTTAGTAAAATAATTTGCGGCAAGGTTGCCTCTTAAAAATTAATTGCAATTTTATGCGTCAAACACCACTAAAGTGACGAAATTACACTTCATCGTGAAATTGAACTAGCCGTTTGAATAATTCAATCTAGTATGTAGAAAACATTAACTTTGATATTAAATGCCGCTCATTAATAATTCATGAATAACTTTATTATAATATCATAATAATATTATGTCTATTCGTCAGAAAGCGGTGTTGAATCAAACAGGGCATAACGAGATAAAGATATTTTCGTCACTATTTACCATAGACGCATTTTTATTGCTTTAATAAGAGTTGATACATTATTTATTTGGAATGCATTTAAAACTATGCCAGCAGTTTAAACTATAACAAACTCTTTCATTGATACTTTCTATTTTGTTGTATAAGTGATATTTTGTACGTAATAAGTTATTTGTCGGTCTGCGGTTTATATTCGGTGTCAATATATTATATTACAAAGTGCGTGTTGTATTATTGTGTATAGAAACGCGATACAGCGTGTAAAAACAAAGTAGACCACAAACCGAACGATATCGGCCTGTGCCTGAGTATTGGAAATTAAAAAGTTAGCCATTACCCATTGATTAAAACTACATTCTAATTTCAAAAAGATGCACTCGATTGTTTTATTGTCCTTGTTTTAAATCTAGCACACAGGTCACAGGTGTAATTTGTATACAGCCATTTATTAATTCACGAGTTTCTTCATAATTTTAACCCATACAGTATACTTTCCGTGCTCTAGGCATTAGTTCAAAAAAGTTCACATTGATATCTAGTAAAGATAAGGTAGGATTGTTACAATTAAATTGTAAATCTACAATAGGATACAGAAATTCTTGATTTTATCTCATTAATCGGTATCGACAGTAATAATTCCATTACCTAATACGTCTTTAATATATCATGTAAGACAAATGATCTTGGCTATAGTAGGATTAATTAGTGCACTGCCAGAGTTTTCATTAAAATTCCTAACATTGCCCGATATAGTTATATTAAATTCTATAAATAGTTACTCAACTGTAAAAGGTATTAAGAAAGATGAAATATATTTTTATGGCTGTATAAGGCTCGGAACGTTGCCTCCGAATACTTGACATTAAAAAAAATAGTCTATGGTTTATTTGATTTGGCGGCGATAAAAGCGCGCGAGAAACAATGGCGTTTCGTTTATCTATGGTCTTCGATTACTATCGCTTTTGTAAAGCCTTATTTATTGCTTGTTGTTTAAAGCTCTTGTTTATCTATCATCAGAAATCCCGCTGTTTCTGGTGCGTGCCACGCCTAACATTTCGCTTAGCTAGTGAACTAGCCTATTTTGCAAAAGCACTATTTTCCAAACGTAAGTTACGACTGTTCGTTAGTCATGTTTTGCTCGAATTATAAAATTAAATTGAATCCGTGTTTCATAAAGCTTTGTGTCAATGTGATAATAAATTAGTGTTTCGGCGTGTAACTAATTGTATAAATTAAAATCGTTTAGTTGTATAACCACGGGCAATGATATTAGCATTGAACGGTGGCTTATTTAGACTATTTAGAGTTATTATTCTAATGCATTCAGATCTAGGGTCCAATACCAATTGAGCACCAACTTTGGTATTCCAGTCTCACTGCTATAAACAGATCTAGATATTATCAATTCAATACCAATACAATTAAGAAAGAAGAGAATAATTTACGAACATTCAATATCACGACATAGTATAAAACAAAGTTGCTTCTCGCTGTCTGTCTGTTTGATTCTACGTATGCTTAGATCTTTAAAAGCACGCGATCGATTTTAATATATAGAATGTTTCAAGAGGAAGGCTTTTACGTATAATAATCAGTATTGCACCCGCAGGGCGAGTCGCTAGTAAATCATAAATTACACCCAAATGAAGTCATTTGCAAAATATATTACATACAGTAATAAAGATCTTTATGTTAATAGTAACGTAAGATAACAAAGGCACATTAAAACAACATTTACGCATTTTTTTAATGCAATGTATTGCTAGACGCCATTATAGTTGCAAGTTCACACGCGTAGTTCGGCAGCCATTTTGAAATTAGGTCCACATTACAAGTAGGATGTCATGACACTTATTAAATGACTGATTGAGATAATGAAGCGTGAGAGATTGTATGAACAATGTAGATTAACTAGCTATTATTAAAAATTGTTGAAATCAACGAGACTAATTTGTATTGAGAACTTTTTTCTTACCTAATGTTGGTTTTTGTACCTGGTATTCAGACCAATATGGCTGGTTTTTTCAGAATTTTATAATGAGGTTTATTTTTTATTCGGTACTGCACTTCCTGGTTTAAATTAAAGTTAATAGACTAACACCACAGAGGTCCTATATTACCTACTTTTGTATTTAGATCAGATATACTTTTTTTCTTGTCGCTTTTTCGTTTCTGTCGCCTTTTTTGTACCTATAAGGCAAACTAAAATCTTTTAACTTTGATATCTGTAAGTTCAAAAAAACTTAAACAAAAACTTTTTCTTCTCTACAACTCATCTAAAGAGGAAAACCAAAATGGCTTGTTTATCCTTAAACCTGCCCAAACATTTCTTAAGAATGTCTATATTGGGAACTAGTTACTTTGGCAACATTACCAATGTCTCGGTCCGTTCGCCCGTGTAATAGGAGCGATAACGACATGTTCAAACTGTTTACAGCGTGTTTTTGCGATGTCATTCAACCGTGAGCAATGCTTGTATGCAATTTATGAAGAAGTAGCTACCATCACTTAATGCCGTTGTGAAAGCGAGACAGCACTACACGGTGTATAGCGGCGTCTCTTTTGCACAATTTTAAGTCTTTATTTTGAGACCATAGTAGGCCCCTTTTACCAGTCGTGTTTTGATACATACTCCTAGAATGTAATGTTTTGATAACTGGTACATAACAACGAAAAAAAAAATACCTATACACGTTGAAAGTTTAACATCTCAAATAATCTGTCCTATTCACCCAAAACTTTATTTCATTAACCTCTTTGTCACAACTTTATCACTTTAAAAATTTACTTCAATATCTGTCGCAATGTAAACACTAATTACATTCACGTATGAATAAATACAGTACAAGTGACTGCGTAAGTGTCGAGTAATTTCGGAACAGCGTAAAACCGCGAAACCGGTGGTTACGCTCCGATTAATACCAAACTACAATGTCAGCGAAAACTGATCAATTATTGGTTTAAAGTATGTTTTGTGACCGTAATATTAGAAAGCGAAATCTACGTAATAATTGAATTCTATCCATATCGTGCACAAAAACTTGAACTCTTGTGAAAAATAAGGTGTTTTTGTGCAGTTTTCACAGAGTGAACGGCAAACAATAACAAATGTGATAACGGTTCTGTTCTTAATCGAATTTCTATCATCTATTAAGTTGACTGACATTGAAAACATTCATTTCTCTGTAGGCCTACTCCGGCAAATAAAAACAATCTTTGTCCAAACCACCCTTGTCTTTTATATAACTATCTATACATATTTAACCTAAACGGCCTACGCTTCAAGATAATACTAACCCAGTCTCCTTCTCTCCAGATTATCCTCGCAGCCACCCTCTGCCTGGCGCAAGCTTCGTTCTACGCGGGCCCGCCGGCGCCCATCCAACTGAGCCCGGACGGCAAGTACGTGCTGGACACGCCCGAGGTCGCGCACGCTAAGGCCGCTCACGCCGCTGCGCACGCGCAAGCTTCCACCGCTCACGGCGCGTGGGCTCCCGCCGGTGGCTACATCGCTGGCCCCGCGTACGGTGCTGGTGGTCATTATGGCGCTCCCGCCGCTGGTTAGTACTGATATCCATTTAATTTATTACTAGAAATCATAGTTTGATATAGTGATGATTGTAACTGATGAAGAGATGTTATTGAACAATTATTAAGTATGTTAAAAAAATATGAAACTAGAAATGTGTACCAAAATGAATTGTGTTCTTCCATGAGCATTAGGTTTCCAAAGTCATTGATCTATGGATTTATTATCTCAGCTATCAATCTCTATAAAAGAATGAAGCTGGTTTCAATTTCCAATAGTAATCTTTCAAGCAAAAGAGATATTAACCAATCTTACATGTATAAGCCCATTAACAATGTATTCCTTCCGACCCAGGTCTCATCAAATACGGCCCCGCGCCTCTTGCTCACGACGGTCGCGTAGTAGACACCCCTGAGGTAGCCCACCTTAAGGCCGCGCACCACGCCGCGCACGCCAATGCCGCTCACGGCGCGTACGCAGGCCTCGGCCACGGCGCCGCGCTCGCCCCCCTCGCGTACGGCGGTGGACTCGGACACGGAGCTGGCTACGCTGCTGGTTACGGAAAATGGACTGGTCCCCAGGTAAATAACTAGCTGGTATTAGTATTCTGAAGGTTCTATTAGTTTTTGGAAAAAGTAGGACACGACAAAATGCTTTCATGTTGCTCCTGCTGCAATCTTAATTTAAAAACCAGAAAGCTTAGTTTCTCTGAACACAGCAATTTTGAGACTGGAAGCCAATCAAACATAGTTGAGAAAAGCCTATTCAGATATGATGATGGTGATTCTGTAAGTTTAATGATATATTATCTTTATCCCAGGCCCACATCCAGCTGACCCACGACGGCCAATACGTAGTAGACACCCCTGAGGTGCAGCACGCGCGCGCCGTGCACCTGTCGCAGTACGCGCACGCCGCGCACGCCGCCGCCGCCGCGCCCGAAGAGCCCTGGGGTCACGGCGGCCACGGCGCCCACGGCTGGCACTAACTCTACCTCCGACCCGTCCACACTGCCCCACGCGCTATTTTTATACAAAACGACCAGAAAAAAACCAAAAAAAAGAACTGTATAAAGTTGAATGAGAAATGTGTATAATGCAAACTGTAGAACGAACTTGAAAATGTATTAATAAAAAAATTTAATAATTTTATTTTGTGATTTGATTTTTTTTGTGATCAAAAAAGCAAAGTTTCAGTACAACAAAATGTCTTTATGATCTCTCCTTTACGAGCTCTAGAAAAACTTATCTAATACAGTTGAAAAATAAGAAAAAAAAAACAACAAATACAAGATCTCTTATATTTTTTATTTATTATTTTTGTCCAATAGACTATAATCCACTCACAGAAGACCCGGAGTAAAACTTGATGAAATTCCTACTACTACTATAGTTTTCTGCAATCAAAACTGTATTGCCTAAAAGGCAAAGCATTAAAATATGCTTCAGAATGCAGTACGACATTATTGTAATAGTTTGAATAACCAATGTTGATTAAAACGGAACTTAATCAATTATCTTAAGCTTTTAACTACTGCGTGGGTGTAACGTAACACGGCCCCTTGACGGATGACCTGAAAATGGTAGCTAGGTTACACTGAACACGGATACCTACCTAATCAAATTAAATCAAAAGTCAATCAAATTATTCAAATTAGACTACAATGTACATTTTGAACGTCAAAATTAAGACAGCACCCTATCGCCCACCCTACACTACTCCCTGTGTTTTCGCTACGGGAGAAGAAACGGCGCAACAAACTCCCCAACAGCACGCTGTCTTTCTTTTACATTATAACAATATAGCAAGGTAGGAACCGTGCCAGATAAATCAATATTTTATATCATTTTAGGTCGATAAAAACTATCAAAAAAAAAAACAAAACTCTTGACTACCCCAAGGTCAGCAGAGGGTTTATCCGTCATTTAAAAAGTAACATTTTTGAAGGTGTGGAAGAGAGATATTGGTCTACACGTATCTATTACTTTAAGAGCACACGAGTGGCATGTTCCTAACTAAAGAGGTAACAGAGCACTCGACACGTCGGCGGTTGGCGTTACGACGGTGGACGGCAGTTATTGTTGCCGTCGACACGTCGACGGTTGCCACCGACCCGCGTCGACGGCTGCTGTTACCTCTGCCATTGGGAACATGCCGCTCGTGTGTAAGAGCTCTAAGGCGTGGTGGTAGGCGCTGGTGTAATGGCGTAACTTCGGAAAGGTCTATGTCCCTGTCTAGCTGTAGACTGTAATTGACTGAGTTGATTGATTGCTTGACTTTGATTGGTGGGTGTTAACAATATAATAATGTCAAAGTAATGCAAAAACCTGTTCAGATTACTGGTCGGTACTACTATGACCGTAGGCTATTCACTATGGCACAAAAATGGTGTAACTAAACTATATTATAGGACATACATAATAATAATAAGCAGCTTGCAAAACCGAAATGAACTCCTGTAAGTACAGTGTTGATGTTATATCTCATTTGCGGGAATGTTCGTCAAATCAGAAAGATAGTTTATTGCTGAATATCAAATAGAAATGCTACATTACAGGCAAATTTACCAGTCGGGAGCTACTCAACAGACTATTATACTAATGGGACAAATCGGTATCATTCCAGTTTCCTTTCATCTGTCGACAGAACTCTCGTGTTGTCCTTTTAAGATCGCTTTAAAAATCAGACGCATTTCATCATTTGGAGAGAGTGTGGAGAGAAAAGGATTACAACTCGATACATAAATGTCCTCTTCGGTGTCGTCCGAATCCGTCTATTGGCGGTCATGACTGAACGCCTTAGAAAGATGGACAATATTTCAAAACTATTGTTTGGTAAAAGTATTACTTTATGCAAAACGTAGGTTCATTTCGTCACTCGCACATAAGCTAACGATACTGCAGTGAATCCGGCCTTAAAAAAGAAGACCAAAGAGTCTTTACTTGGTAAAATTTAAATCACGTGATGTCTTCGATGACTTAACATCTACAAAACAAAGATGTTTGGAAGATATTTAGTTTAAACTCAAACCACAGATGTGTTTTGTTTTGCAGACGTGTTTTGTTTCGCTCTCCGTAATTCATATTCGATGTATCTCAAAGCCGACAAAGGTTTGCATTACTCAATTGTTAACGATAAATCCGTCACGTGTACAGATGATCTGTACTTTGTACGTTCACTGTTTACTAGATCGAGATAACTTTAGACGCGAGTTACACAACGTCGCCCGACTTTCGCAGGATTGTAAGGTGTGACCACCAGTTATAAATAACACTAGAAACTTGTTGAAATGTTTGCACCGAAGGGGGTAGAAACATTTCCTGTTGGGCTTTGATTAGGTAAATTAGTAATAGATAATTGTAGCTCAATTAGGTGCGTGGCTACGTGCTTGATGTCATTTAGGTGGTTTTAATAAGTAAGCTAAAATCATTTTATAGTAGACGATTTGTATGGAAATTTGATGCAGCTACAGCCTCTTTGGTAATGTTAAGGATATTCTTGTGCGTTGAAGTTTAAATCTTAGAGCTTCAATAATGACATGTAATATCATGATTTATATAAAAATTGTGTTGAAATCTTATTGGCTCTGGTATACATTTTTTATAACTCTGGCAAATGGGTAGGTGAAACTCCCTATTGAAATATAGGTAACCAACTACTTACAGACTTTTGTAACATTTGGTTTTCTCCTCCAGATCCTTAACTTAAGATGACAATTTGAAGGCTTTTAGCCAAATTAAAGCCTTCAAAACACAATCAACAAAACTTTCAGTTTTATTGCAATATAGTAAAGGATTTGCATTTAAAAAGTTAAGCGCCTGCTCTCTGTTTTGCTGCAAACTCTTTGACGAGTGACTTAGAAAGTATAACCATAAAAGCAAAATGTCCTTTTCCCAACTCTTAATACCTTTGAATATTGATAATAAGAAAAATACCCATTTTGTCAAGCATTACTATCGGTTAACTATGATAGTTAGTTATTAATCTAGTTTTGTGATTTATATATTAAAGCTCATAAACCTTAGCAATACACTAAAACTTAATTTTGGTCGCTGTTTAATCGCAGGCGCTTCGTGATATTTCAAGACATGCCAGACATGACAACTTGATCTCCTAGACAGAACGCATAGATATTGCATCAGCATTTAAAACAAAGAGAGATCTTTAAAAATATGAGTATGCCATTAGTTTATTTTACATTACCGGGATTTAGCGTCAATTCCATAACCGTTGGAGAAATTAAACTTGGGTATAGTTCCTGCTACCCCATCCGACAATGTTGTTATATTAGTGTTAACAATTGCAAAAATGTCTTGACAGCGGGAGCAGAATCTGAAATGTTCTGGAACAATCTATCGGGACTTTTTTACATGTATAGAATATGAAAGCAATAAGGAAAAGTCCCTGGGAGAAGTACTTTTTTACTATCAGTTTTTTTATAAAGTTTCCCTTTTTCTTCGGCCTCATATTATAGATATGATAAATAGATCATTGTAGCTACAAAATTATTTTTTTTCTACAGGCGTTAGGTACCGATTGTAAATTATGCAAATGTGTATGAATCACATAAATTTCAACAAAAAATACATTAACCCATCTTTACTAGAGCACTTACGCATAGCGCTAGTCGAGTTCAAGGCCTTTCAATAGATAAAGTATCTATTGTTATAATTAGGCATGGCCCGCATAGTATAAAGTGCTTGATGATACCTAAGGACTTCGTATAGCCCAAATACCAGTAATACTATAGTTGTATTAGAATAGGAATGTTTGTATGAGTGAGGTATCGGTTACATTGCCACGGCGATCGGGCTCAGTATCACCCACATGATAACTGGGGCGCTAGTGTACACTGCACTTGTACAGTCAGCGACTCAAATTGATTAACAAAATGAGTTTCATTTTTGTTTCCAGGGTGAAACTCTAACGACTTCAACTCACGCTGAGGGCAAGGCGTTGGGTATGTCGGTCTTGTATCGACCAAAAACACCCCGGGCCCCTTCTATTGCCAATGCCAGGGTCGCGGGATTGGTCGCACGTGCTCTGCGGTACTCTGGCAAGCCTCAGTCTTGTTGGACTCCTTCTGTAGGTAGGTGTAAAGAGCCCACCCAGAAACGTCTGTTGACCTACCGCTACCTCTTAAAGTAATATTATTAAAGACATAATATAATAGACGAAGCAGAAAA
This sequence comes from Chrysodeixis includens, assembly GCA_941860345.1. NCBI lineage: Eukaryota > Metazoa > Arthropoda > Insecta > Lepidoptera > Noctuidae > Chrysodeixis > Chrysodeixis includens. The sequence goes on from OW796109.1 coordinate 4,568,852, forward strand.
ACAGTTGCAGCGTGACAGAAATCTATATGGCTTACAGCGGCGTCTTTCTTCCACCACCCCTGAACACAATAAAATTCAATACGTTGATTCGATACCATTAAGTAATAAAAAAGGGCTTGACAAAAGTATAATTAAAATTGAAAACGCATAATTAATTTAACTGACTTTTTTGCTGTCTGTATTTAATCATGAAGCATTGACCTCTATTAAAAATATGGCAAATATTCTTTACTGACTGTTTCATCGTATTCGTAGTTGATATTTAAAAGATCCCAGTTTTGATATCAGGTAAAGAGTAACAGTAAAAATGATTTTTGTCAACAAACGATTTGTATTCTAATTAAATGATATGACTCTCATTAGTCCCATTCAAAGCGATACAAATGATAACTGTCATTAGAAGAGGTCAGTGACCTACCGTTATATAAACGGCACGTGAATATTTTTACGAATATCCGAATATTCTAATAAAATGATCCAAATCTCAAGAAATCTTTAATTATTTCATAAAGATAATTCATAATTATTTCATCGGGCAAATATAATTTTGACAGGTATATTCTTATTGCAATTGTTTGGCGACTTATATTCTTCGCATTAGCTTTTGCTCTAAGCACATTAAGGGTTATTCCCGCTAATCCTATGAACACGACATTTTTACTTAGGTACATTTACATTCTAAAACAACATTGACGCAATTTTGAGAACAGTTCCAGGAATACATTTATCCTCATCATGTGCCTCGATGTCAAACACATTTGTCTCTCGGTAAAGCACTTAGGAAAGTACGTGAGTAGTCTTTTGTTATCATAAGTTACCTCGAAATCTGCATAATGGACCAATTTTTTAGGGTTCCTTACCTCAAGGAAATAATCCAAACCCTACATTGGATCACTTTGTTGACCGTCCATCCTTTATAATCCGAAAAACCTTTCTTTTTTCCCTACCTACATAAAACGGAAACCGCTGAGTTTTTCTGCTCTACTTACAAAGATCGCTCTATTCTTTTAAGAACCATTTTCTTAAAAACCCGTGGAGGTATCAAGCTGGAAATCATAACAAATACTCAGTTCCACCGTCGAGCAGGGAAGTAAGTTAAAACCGTAATGGTACTTCCCATAAAAAGAGAATCTTGAAATTGAAACTTATTTGGTTTGCTTTAGCTTATTTCTACGGAACCCTTAAACTCACTCACACTTAACCAATTTTTTTTAATATTGCCTTAGTTACTTAACATTCTGGAGAAGAGATTACATTTAGAATTCCAATCCACAAACATATTCTTTTATGGTCCTTATTCATAAAATAAAATCAATGTTCACCATACAGTTATGAGGAGGAACGCAATCTATCTAAGGTAGCCACGTATACTCTCGGGACATAGCAAATATTGTTTCAATGCATTCGATCCTTAACAAGTATTGAAATACGTAGTACAGTTATTGAAATACCTGTTCCAGAACGGGAACAGGTTGATTTCACTTTTATCGCAAACTTCCGAAAGTGGACGTGAATGCAGCTGTATTCAGACAATAAATATGGAAAGAGATAACGAAAAGTATGTCAATAAGTATACTATCATATACTAAACATAGGTATTGCAAATAAATGATTTTATTGAATGTCTTTTTATGCTTACATATGTAGCTGACACATGGACTATTTGCTCCCGGTTGGAGTTTCTTGCCGGTTCTTCTCCATAAGAATGACATTTTGGAACCCCGTAATTAGACTCAGTAACATTTTGAAAGTGCCTGAGAAGGCAAGCCGTAATTTTTGTGCCAAAATATATCTTGACTCTCAAAAAAATGGCTTTCTAGACGTAAAAACGGTTTTTGAGCTAGAACACTCACAGAAAAAGTAGCTTTCTATTGGTACGAGAATATCCAAAATCCATTCGGTAAGTAGATCCTGATATTATCCCCGACAACATTGAAGTTACAACCTTTACTGCTATATAATATTAATAAAGTCACGCCTTAACCACTAATCGAATTTTAATAAATGTGGCAATAAATCGTAGAAGTTAGTTGACTGCACACTATTATGATGTATTATTTATTGCACCACTAAACGTGCCGAACATGGAAACTGGCTTCAAATCTGTCTGCAGAAGTATGATAAGTGGCTATGTGGAAGAGAGACGGAGTATGCTGTCTCATCTAAACATTGGCAAAAGTCCAGAGAGTACCACCACCTTTTAAAGTAATATTATAGTTATGGAAGAGACGCCTTGTTATAACTAATAATTATTCCACAACTTTCACACAACGCCATCTAGTCAAAAACTAAGCAGAGCTTGTATTATGAGTACTAGACAACTACATTTTAAATTACACCCAGACACAGAACAAATGATCGTGCTCATCTAACACAAGTTACTCTTGCATACTTACTTAATTTAAGACTTGATAGCTTTATTATTGTTAATTTGATTTTGTGAAATTTATTATTGTGAAAGAGAATCAAGCTACCCTGTAGTGCGCTGTCATGCTTACACATCCATAATAATATCACTTTCAGAGCGCCTATTAGTAAGTACCACAAATCAAACATCAATTTCATTCATAGACCTAGACATCTAATAGACATTTATTTGATAGTAACCGCAAGCTTAAAAAGATGACAAAAAATATGATCATTATCCGGTTATAGAATACACCAATTAAACCAACTCATCGGTTTTTATCAATAAATACCATTGTTTTTTCATCCGATGATGTTACCGATGTAAAGTACCTAGAATCGTGTCGGTATTTCCAACGAAAATGAAAAGTTGGTATTACCAACTTTTTGTGGGAGGCTAAGCAAACCCATCTGCTTGGATTACGTAAAAGGCGTAAAACCATTTTACTTTTTTGACTTAGATTTTAGGATTATTTATTTTTTACTTCCTACAACTATTACCATACCTAATGCAATAGTGTAGTTACAATGAGATTAGTTAATTCTAGATAAATTTATAGGATATAAACAATAAAACACGTTTCTTTAACTTCCATGTACAGATATAATAAGTGTCTTTTGTGAAATCATTTAGACTGCTGTTTAATTAATTAATAAGCCTATCAGTTGTGACAACGTATTAAGTGCACGCAAACCACGCGTCAAGGGAGCGCGCTGTAAGGGTGTTACCAGATCAACAGATCGTCAATCGACGGCAGCATTCGAATGTCGCTTGATCAATCTACATGATAGAAACTCAAATATAGATGTCAAATATTCCAATTCAATATCATGCGATTTCACTGATCGACTATCGATAGATTGGTGTGGTAACACCCTAAGAGGGTTGTGCGCGTGCGGCGTCACCAGCAGCGCCAGCCTCCATCTCCCCTTCGCTTATTCATCAGGGACATCAGCTGAGGTATCTTTAAAACCCTCGAGCTATTTATTTTAATATACTTTACATTCATTGTGTGTGAAGTGATAAAGTGTGAATTCCAACATTTTATTAGTAAATGTGGCTTCGATCTGTCATCATCCAGTGTCTTCGGTTTTCACAAAAGTGTGTTTGGCAATTTTTTGGTTGGCGGGTAGAGGAAAGGGCTATAATAATTAAATAATTGACCAAAAAACTAAAAAAATAAATAGTCATTTTTAAACCAGTTCCTAGAGTTTTAGTTATAAACGAGTTTTTAAGTATTCCATCTCAACATTGAATGTGTTGTGGTTTAACAAATGACGTATGTACTTAACTAAGTATAATAATATTAACCGCCTTTGTTGTTTGTCAAAATTAATGATGTGTGCCACGATTTATAAAATAGCAGAACGAACGAACCGTGAATCAGGGTTATTAGATTCTTACGGAGGATAAATAAATTCGGCAGATCTAAAATAAAATGTATACCACTCTCTGATAGTCTTACCCAGGGAAAATCTGATTTCAAGTCCAGCAATAATTGAAGAATTTTCAATTAATAAATTACTATTTTCGATAATTTCAGAGGGAGTGAGAGAGTTGAGGAAGAGATAAATTGTTTTAAGGCGTGTAGTGCGCTGTCACGATTGTTTAATATTTCATTATGAGGTGTTAGTAAGAGGTTATTGGTAGTCCTCCAGCATTAATCTATGAGATTTTGTATTCCACTAAAGCTGCGCACAGAAGACTTTCCCAATTTCTGGCGGTTGGTTGGTTATGGCGTTTTTATCTTTTTATGCTTCCGATTTTATGCTGGTAAATTGGATCGTTGGTATCTAATATGCTATAAAAGTGTACCCTACAAAAATCAATCTCTATTGATGAAATACAAATATAATCATTTACAATACTAAAAATAATAATGTAAGTATCTTAAAGCAATAAAAAAATATTTTCTTCTTAAATAAAATATCCATCCCGATTCATAAAATAATTGGTATATTGGACATTTAAAACAAACCTTCTCTGTCAGGTATAATACGTTGTTATTGACACCGCTGTATTGCAACTTCGCGAGAACTTACTCCGAGAAAAGGGTTGCGGTTACGTGTAGGCAATGACTTCGACAGTCTAGGTGCACTCAGCTGAGATATAGAGCCAAATCAATATTTTAACGGTTATCGATTCATTAAGCGGTGTGACGGAGAATTGTGATAGAATTTTAGGGAGGTCTTTTTTGCCACCATAAGCTAGGAAAGTGGAATATTATTTATGTCCTCGTCCAAAATAAAGTACTGCGGTGCACGTTCGTTGTAGGGTTTTTATTGCATTCTAATTTGAGTCATGAAAAAAAAAGAAGTCACCTTATTTACATACATGTATTATGTATCTAACGTGCTTTTGGTAGATTACATCAACTACCACTCACTACTACCAAAACAATTGCCTTGTCACGCTAATTTCGAGTCACATTTACGACAAAATAAATATCAGAAACTACACGATTGACTCACAAACATTTTTGCAGATCATGTTAACGTAATTTAACATAGGTGTGTAAAATATAATCAATTGTACATACACAGATGATTTAGCATTCTAGGTATGTAAGCCCCGGAATAGATTCGTTATGGTGTAGTATTGTCAATCTATTTACAACGTATACCTTTGTGGTATACGGAAATGTTGAAGCGCTAAAATGAACATTAAATTTGTACCAAGAACTACTGTTTTGGTAGCAAAATATACAGGAGATTGTACTGAGAGCGCCTAATCAGATCATCATCAGGTTTCCTCTAATAAAATTGGTAGTGTCCAGTAATGTTTGGTAGATAGATATAAGAAGTTATGGATGATTATGATAGTACGTAGTATCTAATGAATGGAGATCGGATTATATTACATTAGTTATATTTCAGTCACTTTTAGCAATATTTGCATATTTTATCTGTCTATTTAAAATGCGTATTATCGAGACTTTTAACACGTGAAAAACTAGCCTAGAACAACAATATCAATTACTCATTTGTCTTCTGCGGCCTGTTTTAGATAAACGAGCATGGGCTGCAGCGAGATCTTAACAAATAGCAGTAACCTGGACTAACAAATGAAGTGTCCCTTACCAGGCGATCAAGATATTCAAAAATCTTTTATCAATTTTGCATATTTTGCCAGTTTTCGTGCAAATTTCATGTGTTTTTTACATGTTTTTTTTTCAGGTATTACACAAGGTGTCTACTAATAAAAAAAGTAAACAAAAAAACATTCATGTATTACCTGAATAGTAAATGAGTAATGTGTAAAGAGATTCAGTAAACTTACGATAGTTTGGGTTTTACCAACTTTTTATGGATGTTGACATTTTTTTATACAGTATAGCCTGTGTATTAAGATTTATATAAATGGACATGAATGTGGTCTGTATCACTAGATAGTATAAAACAAAGTCGTTTTCCGCTGTCTACCTGTCAGTCCCAATAAATATTTAGATCTTTAATACTACGAATGGAGTTTGAGTTGGAGACAGACAGAATGTCTCCAGAGGAAGATTTACATGTAATCTGATATGATACTATGACACTGCTTGTGCTCCATCGGTATTGCAACCTATGCAAAGTCGGGGCATGTCACTAGTAGGCTATAAAATGTATGTATGATGAAATGGAAACTCACGGTTAGTATTAATTGTGACTCGTAAGAATAATATGCTAATATTTTTTTAGAAAAACACTTAACATGTAACATTTACCTACGACAAAACCATGACCAACGGATTTGTTTTAACGGTGATTCATTGATTACGTCAAATTCAACATCTCTGTGGTAAATATATGATTTGTTTAGTAATGACATGATGATAAAAATTATTAACCCACTAAGCCTTTTCCCAAGTTATTTGCGTGAGTGGGATCCGTTTTCAGTATTACTAGATTTGAATACTGTATTCTACATAATACAACTGTCAATCTAATCTCCACAACCCATTTAAATAAACAACCCTATAGTATATGTAGATGGTTGTTTGTATTATAATGACATGACTGTCAAACGTTAATGTATGATATTTGAATAATGTCTTCCCAAAGACCTTACCACCACCTGTTACAGTGGACGGTTGCAGTTGAGGGAAAGAGACGCTGCTATACGCCGTTTAGTGCACTATCTCTCTTACACAATTGCTTTGCGATGTAGTGATAGGCCCGCAGGAAGTTCTTATAATTAAATTAATTACTCGTAACATAGAACGTTATTCTAATGAAAATCTTGATGAGTTTTTGAATAAATCCGTTTGTAATGGTCCTGTTAAGTGCCGCTTGACCGCAACCTTGGTGAGATAATGTGAGAAAATATTCAAATTACTAATACAAAGCTGTTGATTACCGGAGATTAAGATCCTCTGCTAAACTTTGGACTTATTTTTATTTTAGGAGAGTACTTTAACTTTATAAGAATTTGTATTCGTTCATGATTTTAAATCTTATCTTTGGCAAGATAAAAGTCATAAACTTTAGAGTTTCTTTGCATTGAAATAAATCAAAAATTAAATCTATTGGTGTTTGTTTGAAAATAAGGACTAATAAATGACACTTAAATAATACAACGGTTTACTCACGCGTATTTATCGGGATAGCCCGACTAATAATTGAGATTCGGCCAATGTAGTTTAATTTATATTTGCGATACACTTTAATCATTTATAGATATTAAAATCAATTTACTTACGGATTTTACTACAGTTTCGATACCATCAAAGATAAACTGCAGCAAAATAGTCTCGTTTAATCGATTATAATTATATCGATACCACTCTCGATTCCGATCTAGTTTCAAGTTTTATTATTTCAATAACACGTTGCTAACCCGGCCACTAGCCCGCGACACCTCAACTACCACAAACACGACTTAATGACAGAGCCTCAAAACGATTGATTTACTAACTGTCGTTCCGTAATTGCACCAATTAATTTACTTGTTGATGTATTAATTATATGTTTATTAATTATTGACTGGGATTATTGGAGGTTGGGCTTTGATATCCGCAATTTGTCAGTACGCTTATCACCGACTCATGTGCTGCAGTTGAGAAAGCAAGAAGTCGTTCTCATCGTATAGTTTTATGCACTGTGTCGCTGTCATAAATGCAAGAATCTTTTAGAGGGGTTGGTAGCTCTTCTTTTTAGTATCCCAGTGGAAATCCTTATGGACTATCCTCCATTAGAGATTGACAGAGGGGAGAGCCAGACCCTAATTAGCTAAAACCATTGAAGCGTCTTTGTCTGCCTATGGCCAAGGGGCACGGCGAGCGCTGTCACAATTACGGCGCAAATGGCACCTATCATAGCTCAAACAAAAATATTTCATTACTTATTACATCCTCTTGGAGTATCTAACAAGTATAATTTACCATAAGCCATTTAAAAAATTTCACAAGACTATTTCCCAAAATGTAGAACCGACTTCAAAAGAACTTCTATTTACTGAAGAGACATTATTACCCGACTGCGCCAGATGGAGAGTTATGTTTTTCGAGAGCATGTATGTTTTACTATGTTTTGTTCATAGAATGTTCTGTATTTAGGATTTAGCCTATAATAGTAAGTCCTTGAGCGTAATATTTTCAAATGAAATATATGTTTCTCTGCACTATTGTCCATTTGTTGTATATTACAAGTAATTACGCGCTCTACTTATTTTCGTGTTCAAAGGATGGCTAGAAACAGTATAAACTGTATGATTATAGCTCTGAAGAGTGTTACTAAATTTAGATATTTTAATTTATTGTACCAATACTGTGTAAAGTTGCTTTGTAATTCTGGTAACAGGACTACATGTAACCAGAAACCGTAGATTTTTCAGTATAAAATATTAGAGCTTGGATATCTTACTAATATTATACGCATAAGTTTCTACTTATAGATGGATGTTTGTTACTCTTTATTAATATTGATGAAATTTGGTATAGAGTTCGCTGACACCCTGGGTAACATCATCATCATCATTCCCCTGCCCTTATCCCAATTTTTATTTGGGGTCGGCGCAACACGTCTTTTAGACATGTTGTTTAAAGTTTTGGCTATGGTTTTATAGTCGGCCGCCTGCCTGACACTAACCCTCTTTGGTAACATATAAAAAAAACCGACATTCAGGCGGGCGATGGCGCGGGTTATAGATATCGCATAATAAAATAATTAGTGATTCATCAGCATTAGCGTTTGGAGAAAAGTAAGTAACCCACATGCCTCGACTTTAAAAACAGCGTTATGTGTTACTATGTTATTATGAAATATATAATCATACATGATCAGTGGAAATTTGTAATTGGCCTTAATTCTACTATTAACTATATCAAAAATTTGTACTAGCTGCAAGTTTTCCTAATAAATAAAAAAAAATCGTAAAGGAAAGTGGTGACTGAAACTACCTAATATGTTGATAAGTCCTGTTCAAAGAATATTATACAACGAACTTAATGGATTTTCTGATATTCAGATGCGGTTTTTCTAATGTGAACTGTCAATCTTCCTTATCATAAGTGGGTTTATTATAATATTAAGGCTTATTATGAGGGTCTGCAAAGTTCAAGGTAAGGATCTAAAGTTGTATTCACAATGACGTGCGTCCGAAGCATTCTTGCAGATTCCACTGAATTGCTACAAGTTTTATTACAGATGTAATTACTCAATTAATATTTTAAATAAAAAAGGAATAAAATACTTCTAGATAGATAGTTTACGGAACCCCGTAAAAAAAGTAATAAGGATATTTTTTTTGGGAAAGCTAAATTGCTCATCTCCTCAAATTCGAAAACCAGCCCGAAACCAACATTTGCCCCGTATAAAATATTTTGATCAATGTTCATCACATTTACGAGTACAACATAAAGACTTATTCACACTAGAATTATTCAGAAAAACCCTGAAGCCCATCTTCATCTCCAGTATATACCACAAGTCCTAGTTTCAACTGTTTCTGTTAGATCTTATTTGTATGAAATTCCCGTGTCACAATGTTAGATACCGTACTCCTCTAAAACGGCTGCGGCTGGACCGATTCTCTTGAAATTTTGTATATTAATTCAGTAAGTCTGTAAATCGGCTATTATCTATTTTTCATCCCTATTTATTTTGCGAACGAAGTCGCGAGTACAGCTAGTATTTTTATAAAATAAAGCCTATTACACACTACCAGATATTTATCAGATACATCCTAAACCCTATCTGTAATGTCCAGTGTGCACCGGTCCTTGTCATCAGCGTGTCTTCTCCATATAAACAATAGCGACGCGTGCGCAGTCCGTTGTCGGCCGCGCGTACTCACGTGCGCATCTCGCGGTCTTGAACTTATATATTATTTATTTATTAGTGCGAGTGATATCGTGGTGTTTAGTGATAAGACTATTTAAGGTAAATTGTTTTATTTTTTGTATATTAAATGCACGGTTTCTTTTTGATATTTTGTTTAGGAAAAATTGAGATGAGTGGGGATGTGTCGAGTTTTCGGAATTTAGTTAAAATGGTCTCTTGGTAGAAAGAGCCGTTTTTAAATACCTAGGTAGTAAACTAAAGAGTATACTTATATAGTATATTAGAGAAAGGTATTTAGTACAGTTTAAAGATGAATGTCATGAAATGTTTACATTTGCGTTCGTTTTGATTTTCTGTGATCTTTTAGTGCGAGTGCTATTTAGATAAAACTATGATTAACAATAGATTTACAAATTATGTATTATATCTTTGTTTTAGATCAAAAGTCAATTTATTTAAATATTACGGTTTACAAAATTGTGCCATAGTGTTAAAAAATGTCATCAAATATTACATATTATGCAGATATGCAGATATTACATCTGCTAAAATCAATACAGTTTTCTATGTTATGCAGTAGCATAATTGTTAGTAATTAAATGTTTGGTAGGTATGAGCTCATTTCATTATTTTTTTAACCCTTTAATCTTGATATTGGTTTTTTAATTAAATAATTTATTTGAATAAAAACGGCAATCTCACAAATCCCGTAGCTATGTATTTTTCTATATATCATATTAGTAATAATATGTTACATACGATAGCATAGTAGTTCATGAACCATAACTTCTGTTTTAAATGACATTGACCCGCCTTAAGAAAGCAAGGAAAGTGTGATTGTTTATTCTCGCGAGTCGTAAATATTGGCAGGCGAAAGTTTACTCTGGTTAGCCACCACACATAACAATGTAGTTGATCGACTACATTTAAAACTAAATACATTATTCATTAAACCGAGAATAAATACAATACCCTTATACTTAACCTTCTTAGTTTTATCTTTTGCGTAGCCTTTTGCGAAACTTTTTTAAATTCAAATATATTTATTAGGTATACAGAAAGGTCTTACAATTAAACATGTCAGAACTCTAGTTCTACCAAATTTTATTGGTGTACGATTTTAATTACTTCAAGATTCACTGTAAGTAGTTTTAAAATTCAGCATGACTTATTTCCGTGTTATCTTGTTTTCTATTTTTTTATAAGCTTAATAAATCGAACTAAAGTGTATATCACAATACAATTGTTTCTATAAACAGTGCTAAAATAATCATAAATCAATAGTCACTCTTAGGGACACAGAAAAACCGTATTAAAATAAGAATAATTACGCTCCTAGAGTTAAGTAAAACACATTACTGTTCTTTTTTGCTTGCGGCGCGGATGTTACCGTAGTTTGCGATAATAATAGTTGTTGGTGATCTAGGACCTGTTTCCTTCGCTCTGAGCTAGCATTGAACTTGACTGCTTGTAGCATAACACTGATATTTTAATATGTAATACATATTTATCTTGTTTTGTTTCTGTGTGTATGAAGTTTGTAAATGTTATAGATTCTTTACGGTGGTAATATCATAAATTTTATTTTTTGTTAAGTATGTGTAAAGTTTGAATAAGTATGAGATGTAGTACGGTGATACTATCTTAAAAAAGATCCAAGCTAATGTTATAAAGAGGAAGGACTTGTTATTTTTTTGTGTTTAGCGAGCAACATGTTTCCGTGTGGTGTCCGGATATAAAGAATAGCGCCACCCCATATCCTCCACTGGGTGTCGTAAAAACAACTAATGGACCTTAAGACCTAGTGCACTGTACCAAGCACCTTGGGTCACCCGAATGGTGGCGGGTAAACAACCAACAATCACATTCCCAAAGAGGGTTAGTGTCAGGCAGGTGGCCGACTATAAAACCATAGCCAAAACCATTAGCAACATGTTTAGAAAAAAACATGTTGCGCCGACCACAAGTAAAATGGGATAAGGGCAGGAAGATGATGATGATGTTTGCTAACATGTCAGTTAACATGGCTGCTATGCCTACATAGCAGCCATGTTAACAAAATAACAACAACTTTATTTGGTTCAAAATTAAATTACCAAAAGATGACACTATTTCTTTGTATAATATGTTTTATAAATAAATATTTTGTAAGACAATAGTAATCTACTTCGTTATCTTATCTTTATAACTCTTTTTTAAATATACTCAAAAAGAGGATATCACTTTCTTTGCTTGTTCTTAAAACCTCGATTCAATGTATTTGCGGATTCGAGGCAACGGTGGGTTCATGCGGTCAGCCACTAAAGGCATGTTATCCTACTATATATGTATTTATCTTTAATGCAAAATAAGCGGAAAAGTAATAGAGATGTATGAATGTTTGTTACTCTTTCCGCTCATACGGCTAGACCATTCTTCTGAAATTTGGTAAGGAGTTAGCTGACACCCTGAATTAGCATAGGCTTAGTTACTTATTTACCTGACTGCATCAACCATCGCAGTCATAAAAATACCAAGGCATACGAGTTTGATTAAGTAAATAAATGCAACAAACTGTTATGTTCACGTGAATACTAATTCGATTAGAATCGGCTAAAATGAATTTGGAATATCTACATATTTTAATGTTATGCTTAAATGTTTTATTTATATTAAGTAAATGTTATTCTATGTTCGATCGTATTTTAGAAGACTAATCTTGAACCACAATTATTACAAAATCAAACCGTGTTTTGGGAATGTAGGTCCTGCGCCTGAACTCTCCCCGCTCGTGTCGGATTGCCGTCCCATCGGGCTATGAGAGTGCAAGGGCAGATAGTGAACCTGTGTTTGCGCAAATCCTTCTGCACTATACTTGCCGAGGCCGAAATCGGTCAGGATATTACTATAAGAAAAGATATGGGTGCATTTTAAAGTTTTACGAAGTATAAAATATTGCTCAAATTGAGAGTTCTATTCGACACAACATTTAATTTGTACACTCACTAAAAACTTTTATAAAAACCGAGTAATATGACGTCTAACAATTAAAGTAAACAATTTACATAGTTCCTTTAAACAACTGGTTAGGTTAGTTTTTGTGTGGTTTCCGAACATTTGTAAAAACTGGGGATTCCGCCGTTAGTTACGCTTATCTACATAAACAATCTAAAAGATCTCTTAAAAATCCTTATTTCCTTTGGTCGTGGTATTATTTGAGAACTTTTTATCTGCATCAAGAAAGTTAACTTCTGTACAATATCAATAAGCAATAAATATAACTTATATTAAAGTTAGGTATAACCGTTCACAATCTCTACTCGCTCTCTGAGAATCTTCCAAAAAACATGAGTTACGGGATCTTCGCCAGTGACTACTCCCAGGGTATTACTTATCTTGCTGCGGTGAATGCGAAAGCGATCCCCGTTTCAGCCAGTAAGAGTCCGGCACGAGCCCTCATCGAGTCCCCCAACGAAAGATAGTCCATGAGGATTTAGACTTGGATACTAAATAAAGTCACTACTTGTCCGTCCTGATGAAATATTCAAAAAGTATGGTTTTGTATCTTTCAAAAAGGTCGAAGTAACGGGTAGCAGAGTAGAAGTCGTCGTCGTCGAAGAGGCGTACAAAGACCTGCAGCGACAAGAACGAAGCTCTTCAATTAATAATGATGATGACAATTGTTTTACATGCGATTGTTCTGTTTACCTAAGTCGAAGTTTTTACAAATGTTTGTTTGAATTCGTCCATATCCATATTCTATCTACTTTTTGTTTTATTTTATTTATACGTGATTCGATAAAATTGTTTATGTAAATTCATACTTTTTGTAAATGGTACCTACAATTCGCACTAATACGAGCTTCGATCGAGCATAGCAACAATTTTACATAAACTAAACAACTTTATGTGTTTGTTTATCCCAAAAATAGTTCGATAAGTATATTGACCGGTTTGGACCACTCCAAGTCGTCGCACTCGTTTTAAGGAGAGCACGTTCTAAATAGCTGCCCGTTATTTGATCCTTTGGTCCTTTCGCCATATTTTTGATCCTTTCACTGACACTTTTACGTTTCGTCCTTTCTCCCTGATCATCTGTGAGTCGTCTCAGTCCTTGATTACTTATTAAAGGTTAGGAGGTGACGTACGTAGTAAGATGACATCTGAAAATTGGTATCGGAACCTACTACAGAGCTTCAAAGATTTTGGCACAGGCTAGTGATTAAAATGCGGGCATTAAGTTTATGTTAACGAAGTTAATTAAGTTAACGAGGCATTCAGTTGGTAACAACTAGATCATATACAAAAACATATTGGCAACAAGAATCAACAGAAATCATTATTAAAATATAGTGTTTCATTATATATACGGTAATAGTTCCAAATTCGGCCACGTGCCAATAGATACTTGAAGCACAATAAGACGTTGTTGAGTCGTTGTTCAATTGTAATATTAAAAATAACTTCTAGCCTGAGAGTACTATAAATGGGTACCTTGGGTGAGTAATATAAATCTTTAACGTTGAGTCAAAGTAAAAGATTCAGTTTCTCAGTTTTCACTAGAGAAATTTAGTTTGGAAGCAGCAAATCAGATAATGACCAAACGAAACTGATTTCGCACATGAAGAGCAAAACTAAATGTAAATAGAGAGACTATGATTGTATTCTAAGAAGCCGTGAATAATCTGAAAATTTAGAATGAAATGCTTACTTTTGTTTAACTCTCGCTAGATATGTGTCAAGAGATACGGGAAGTAAAAGAATAGGAGAACGGTTACCTTCTGAAGAAAAGAAACGCATTGTTTAGCAAGGACAGGAAACAAGAATTAGATACGCTTTTGTTCAAATGAGAAGCGCAAAGCGTGTACTTGCTAACTACTACTAACCGTAAACGCAGAGATTATTTGCTTTGTTTTTTTTTTCAAATGAGTTAGTATTTTCATTCTTAAGTTGTCTGTGTTATGATTTAGGTTGAATGCACATTCATCAGAGCCAAGTGCGTCGAATGGTTGAACGAAACAAATTATATTAGAATAGAATTTTGTATATGAAATCTCGTACACTTCCCCACATCTAATAGTCGGAAGAGAATTTTGTGGACAATCCTTTTATTTGATGCATTCGGCTCGGATCATAACATTTTACGTTCAACTTTAGTTTAATCTCGTTGGAAACAACTGTTTAAAATACTATATATGTTTCTGAGGACTTACTGGAGTATGTTTTTTTTTTCAGGTTAAGAACAACACAGTACAACAGATACCAGTATGATCAGAGAACCAGACGTAAGTTATTATTTTAATAATTAATACTTGTTGAGTTTTCCTGAATATCTAAGTTTAATTGACAGGCCAATCTAAAAAATCTTCCGTATCACGTTTTACAAAAGATACTAACTTCAAATCACATAATATATGTAAAATATTATAATTGAAGCACAATAAGACGCCAATGAGTCGTTTTTTCAGTTATTATTAAAAGTAACGTCTAACCCGTAGGCTACAAGGGTGGGTAACATAATTCTTAGAGGTGGAGTCATAGTACTTAAAAGATTCAGTTTCTCTGTTTCCACTAGAGAAATTTTGTTTGAAAGCAACCAATCAGAATAGATAATGACCAAAAGAAACTGATTTCGCACATAAAAAGCAAAACTAAATGTTATTAAAGTAACTCTAATTGCATTCTAAAAAGCCAAGAATAATCTGAAAATTTTAGAAAAAAATGCTTACCATTGTTCATTCTGAAAAATAGACACTAACTATATGATTTTACCATTGGATGTGGGTTCTATACCCACATCCAATAGCAATCATGAAAATATATAATCAATAACACGCAATTACTAGATCATCTGTGAGTTAACTCGTAAAACAAAACACTACATCTAATAATATAATAGATGCAAAATATCAAATCAAATCCATCTCAAAGTATGTACAGTCACGAGGAAAAATATAAATAAATACACGACCAAACAGTTGCAGAAAATTTCACGATTTCATTAATCATTTAACTAAGACTTAAACTGTGCATTGAGTGACAGAAACTATACTAAATAAAAATATCTACATTTAAAACTAAACTTATATAACTATAAAATAACATATTCACGTTTAACGTTTCACGTTAAATGGATATGCCAATTCGTGCAAAGTACAGGCCAGCCTTCTGATCACGGGTGGAGTCAACCAAGCGCAAGACTTAAACTTCAATTGTTTGGTCGAGAATTCATGTATTTGCTCGTGACGGTACATATGTAATAAATTATACCTAGACTCTATTAAAACCTTTTTTTTTTAAACAAAGATGCTACATGCGATATCCGCTTCGTGTTAATTTATGCCTCAGATCGGGGAAACAATGAGTAACTGCGAATGCAAATTCATCATGGACTTGGATTTATGGTAGCATATGGCTAATTGATATAATTACATAGTCATCACGATGGTAAATTGTGGAATACTACCATCACGATTTTTACACCGACTTCGAAGAAATCAGATTCATTAGTCATTTGTATGGAAATCTTTAGTTTTGTAGGTAAAAAAAGTAAGTATATAATGTACGGCGAGTTAAGAAACCTCCTCCTATTTGAAGTAGGTTAATAGGGTTTAAAGATCAAAATATGCGTTGCCGTATCCATATTTTAAAATCGTCTGTAATAAAATTTTTGATAGATGTCTTTGATAAGATACTACACATTCTCATTGGGTTTCTAAAGTTTTAAAAACACTAGAAACAATGGAAAAACAATTATTATCTGATAAAGCGCTTCGTGAAATATCTAGTTTAAAGTAGTTTAGAAATATTATTCTACCACAAAGAGTTTGCCTGTGCTAAAGCTCTGTACTTTCTGTCACAGAAAGATATTCAGAATGGTCAAATTATTTGTTATCATCACATTAAGACCTACTAAGGTGATAAAAACCTTTTTTTACCAACATCCTTTAAAATTATCATATTAAATTCGTCCTTCGAATTAACATACTTTAAATAACAACCACAACAAAAACAATTGAGTTGTGTTAGTATATAATTATGTTTTTTACTTTAAAGGTTATGGCGGTACATCTTTTTAAACCTTTTGTTCTTTTAAATAATTGTTATAGTTCAAAATAATTACTTGGCCTTCCGGTATATCTATTTGGTGTTATTTTAAATGTTAGATAAAGATATCTAACCTTAAAAAACTTAAATGTAAGTTATTTTGAACCGCTTCTTAAAGACATTTTTGAACAAACCGCCAGTGAAGATAGTCGATAAATACTTATGATTTATTAATAATACTTATGATTTACAATACAACAGTTCCTTTTATTCCATGCGCTGTATGTGTACTCAATTGAACCTACTCAAGTACGTATCTAATTATGTTCATATACCAATGCTTACACTGCAAAAACACAGGCCGTGCCGTTTTTATTGAGTTCAATGATTAATAATAATTACCCTGTCTTTGTTTTTCATCGATTATCAGCTAATCAGTGACTGATTATGTCAATTATCATGAGATTCATGACCGGCCCTTTGTGTGAGAGCGTCACTAAAATCTTCCGTTGCGTGCACAATGTGTTCAAATGTATTTCCTGATGTTTGGCCTTCCGTATTTCGTTTGTCAATGGTATGTGCAAAACTAATGTTAGGTATAGTAAGTGTGGCAATTGAGATAATGATTTTAACATTGTTAGCACTAGTGACGTTTTCAGCGATTATTTACTCCAAAAATCAGCGCAATTTGAGTTAAGAGCACTTCCTTACTTGGGTTCGTATATTTTAAAAGCAATCACGCCGCATATCAATGAATCTTATTTCATAATGATAGCTAAGTTTCATTTTAGTTTTGAATGTTGAAGGTAGGGTAGTACAAAAAATCCGAGAGATTAAATTCTCTCTTAGGCTGCTTATCAACTGGAGCGGACCTAGGCTGCGGAGCGGAGAAACTGAAAAATATTAACCAATGGATTGCCAGGAGAGGAGATTTTTTGCAATCCCAATGGTTTATTAATATATCTTAGTTTCTCCGCATCACAACCTAAGTCCCCTCCAGCGGACAGGCAGCCTTACTATGAGTAGTTTAATCGGCTGATATCAGAATAGTAATAAACTACGGGCACTACTCATGACAAACTTCAAAGTAAAACTATCATTATTCATAATACTCTGTCTTCGCTACCCAGGCATGTGCATGCCCCATACGGGAAGTGGGTCCCTCCATGGTATCCTCATGCGGGAACCAGTTCATTCTGTTCATGACGATCCTGGAGGCCTACATCAACGGGCGCTGCGACCTAGCGGACCCCTGCAACAGGGTCACGAGCCGGGATCCGCCGGACGACAGCTATGACTTCGTGGTGATCGGTGGTGGTACAGCCGGCGCTGTCGTGGCCGGTAGGCTGTCGGAGAACCCTCAGTGGAAGGTACGTTGTCTGTTAGAGAAGTTGTTAAATAAATCTACATCTCTCTTTCCTTTCTAAGACTTCTTTTAAGGTCCCTCTATGTACTGCAATTGACCAAGGTGTACACCGCCATCCGCATATTGTGTACACCCGCTGTTGTTTGTTTAAACCTTTTTTTTAAAGATGTGGCCATTGACGGTCTTGCAGAATCTGTGATAAAGTTTAACCTTACAATAGGAAGAGAATAAAATATCTACGATTTAAACAGTAGGTATACTTAGTTATTAAACACAAACGAGGTAGAAAAAATATTACTTAATAATGCCTCAGTAAGAATTCGAGACTAGACATTAAAGGTCTGTTAATAAAGGTGTCAAAATCTAAACACAGTATAGCAAATAATTAGCACCTATATGTTACAACGAATAATCATATTGCCAAAACAAAATAGCTCCACGTAACTCACTGGAGGTCAGTTACGCAATGCCATTCAAAATGATCGCACGCGAATTCATTAAAGTTCAAGATCAGTTGAAGTCAAAGTCAAGGCGAAGTTTTGGAGCGTTTTTTGTAGATTGTTGGCGATTATGTACAGTCACGAGGAAAAACATGTATACACGACCAAAGTAATGGAATATACAGGGTTACAGGAAAAGTCGTCCTAGATCCGTTAAGGGCGTGGAGTACCCATCATTTCTGACGTATTTCACTATGAAACACCCTACCCTAAACTTAACCCTTTTCGAGATATTCGACTTTTAATTTTCTTATTGAAAATTGCCGATTTTTAGGCTACTAAATTTAATTTTGCTTATTTTATGTGTCTTATTATTATTATTATTGCATGTTTACATGTGTTATAAGATGCTTTAGGACGTCAATCATTAAAATAGCGCATAAGTTAATTGAACAGGCCGTAGTAGACAAGTTAAAGTTAAGAAATGAAAAAAAAAAATTCAAAGTTTATTTTTCTCTAAGGAATATTTTGAAAAAATATTATGGCAGTTGTTCGGCAGATGTGTTAAAAAATATCTACGTCTCATCAGCTATCTAACAAGGTATAACAATCTAGGGTTTTATTTAAACGCATTGAAAAAACTTAGTTTCTTAGGCGACAGTGGAGAAGAAAAATACTTAGCCCTAAAAAGTTAAAACAATAGGTAAGCATGAAATGTCATTTATTAAGTCAGGTTTCGACACAACTTTAACTCTACAGTTCATGTTCAACATGGCCGCCTCTGTTTCTGATACATTGTCGTATCCTTCCACGGAGATCAGTCTTCACTACTCCAGTGGTCAACGTTGTCCTCATTTGATTTGCTGCATCCACAATCCTTTCTCTTAATTCTTCCACAGACGAAACTGGATTTGGCTCACTGTAGACAAGACTTTTCATGCGCCCCCACACATGAAAATCCATGAAGGTTAGGTCCGGACTTGTGGACAGATGAATCCAAATTTGATAAAGATGGCATAACTAACTATCACAACGCCCGTCGCCCATTACTGTGCCCCAAAAGAACTAAGGAATCCCAATAAGAAAAGAGTGAAGGGGTCCCAAGGAAGATTCAGCTTGAATGTGTATGATTGGACCTTACTTTCTCCCGGACAATCTAAATAGGGAAATCTACGAAAACTTCTTAAGAGGAGATTTGAGTGATTTGCTGGATGATCTGCCACTCAACTTAATCAGAGACATGTGGTTCCAACATGATGGCTGCTCTGCCCATTTCAGGAGAAGTGTCAGAGACTGGCTGGACACAAATTATCCAGACAAATGGATAGGACGAGGTGGGCCATTACCATGGCCAGCAAGAAGTCCGGACCTAACCCCCATGGATTTTCATGTGTGGGGGCGCATGAATAGTCTTGTTTACAGTGAGCCAAATCCAGTTTCGTCTGTGGAAGAATTAAGAGAAAGGATTGTAGATGCAGCAAATCAAATGAGGACAACGTTGACCACTGGAGTAGTGAAGACTGGTCTCCGTGGAAGGATACGACAATGTATCAGAAACAGAGGCGGCCATGTTGAACATGAACTGTAGAGTTAAAGTTGTGTCGAAACCTGACTTAATAAATGACATTTCATGCTTACCTATTGTTTTAACTTTTTAGGGCTAAGTATTTTTCTTCTCCACTGTCGCCTAAGAAACTAAGTTTTTTCAATGCGTTTAAATAAAACCCTAGATTGTTATACCTTGTTAGATAGCTGATGAGACGTAGATATTTTTTAACACATCTGCCGAACAACTGCCATAATATTTTTTCAAAATATTCCTTAGAGAAAAATAAACTTTGAATTTTTTTTTTTCATTTCTTAACTTTAACTTGTCTACTACGGCCTGTTCAATTAACTTATGCGCTATTTTAATGATTGACGTCCTAAAGCATCTTATAACACATGTAAACATGCAATAATAATAATAATAAGACACATAAAATAAGCAAAATTAAATTTAGTAGCCTAAAAATCGGCAATTTTCAATAAGAAAATTAAAAGTCGAATATCTCGAAAAGGGTTAAGTTTAGGGTAGGGTGTTTCATAGTGAAATACGTCAGAAATGATGGGTACTCCACGCCCTTAACGGATCTAGGACGACTTTTCCTGTAACCCTGTATAAATAAATATCTTGGGACGTAATCCATACACGGCCATCTGATCCCAAGCTAAGCAGAGCTTGTGTTATGGTAATCAGACAGCTGATAGATAAATCACACCCATTACCATGCAGTTTCCGGTGCGAATAGGGCTGACCCATATCCACCAATGGGTGTCGTAAGAGGCGACTAAGGTATACTACGACCCGGTGCATACCACCTAGCACCTCGGGTCAACCTCCTGGGAGTAAACCACCAGCAACAGCATTCCCAAAACCTCAGCAGCATGGATAAGACATGCTGCGCCGACCCCAAATAATAATAATTGGGATAAGGGCAGGGGAATGATGATGAGATAAATCACACCCAGACACAGAACAAATGATCGTGCTCATCACACAAACATTTGTCCTGGGTGGGAATCGAACCCACGACCTCCGGCTTAGCAGTCAGGGCCACTAGACTAACAGGCCCGTCATATCTTCCTGATATTTTGCTGAAAATATCAGGAAGATTCCATAACAACTTCAAAATGTTTGCTCCTCAATACATATTTATAATTATTTGCTCGTGTCTCTACGTATTGATTACATTATAAAACCCTAAGTAGTGTGATAAATTATTTTTTGTATAATTAACAATAACAAATCGGTATGAAATCAATTTTGATAATTTCGATCTGGATTTAATTGCATGTTAATTTTCCGTAAAATTTGAACTCTATTTCTTCTAATGAATGTTTTTATCGTATGGTTGGTCTGTACACCAACCGCAAAATCACGAGCAAAACTATGTATTCAGGAGCAAACAGTTGCAGCATATTTCTAATGCGAAATTTTTGAAGTTGTTATGGAATCTTCCTGATATTTTCAGCACTAGATAAAATGTTTTGAAAGAAAATTTCTCGACTTCATAAATTATGTTACTACTCGTAGGACCTTAAACTTCAATTATTTAATCAAGTTTACATGTTTTTGCTCGGGACTGTACAACTTGGTTTCTGATTTTAAACTTTTTTTCGGCCTCTGACCACAAAGGGTTTTAGGTTGTTTGTCTAAGAGGCAACAGAATCTTTCTTTCGTGCGGATGATGACTAATGTGGTAGTTTTAGTGAGGTACAAATCCCACAATCCCCGGTCTCATTAATGCCCATAAGGCCAGGTGTGTCGAAGGTTTCAGCGTGAAAATAAACGTTTTTAACTAACGAGTACGCACATTTGAGATTTCAAATAACTAGCTTCGTTTCGTCCTAGACCTATTCTACTTTATAACCTAGGTCACCTAAGTTATATGGGATTATACTTTTGTTAAGCATAGGTAAAGCCACGCTTATTAAGCCAACGATTCTAGGTCCCGAAACAATGGGTATTCGTGCCGATTTCACGCAACACTGTGGTTTGACACCATGCATTGTTGTCACATCCACAAGGCTTTTTGCTCAATGACAAGCTTTGTTTAAAGTATTGACGAGTAATTCTAGGATGATTTCAATTTTACCCTGTTTAGTTAAACAATGCTATACCTACTGATATCAAGGCGTTTGATACATTAGGAAAATGTCTTCGGTGCACTCTACAATATGACTTCTGATGTTCAGAAAAATTATATTGAATGAAGTTTATTTGTTGGTTCAATACTGGCCGTTTATTAAAAAAAAAAAAACAGTTCTAATACTGACCAAGATTATTAGGTATCCATCACCATTTTTATTTTACTAAGCATTTTTCCATTCGCCAGGTATTATTAATAGAAGCTGGCGGTGATGAGCCAACACAGTCGAGTGTACCAGCGTGGGTGACCGCCTACTGGGGCCGGGACGACACGGACTGGCAGTACAAGACGGAGAAACAAGAGAAAGCGTGTTTGGACAAAGACGGCTTGTGCAGCTGGCCGAGAGCGAAGATGCTGGGTGAGGACTGGTTTTGTGACCTTAGGGCAGTTTTTGCTAGCCATCAGAATAGTTTGGCGTAGTTACACAATAAAGACTAAATATATATTACTTGGAATCGGGCATAAAATTGAAAACAACAATAATAAAATAAAAAAGGGGTCCATCACTTCTTTACAACCTAAAACAGCTTTAACCTCACCATACTCGAACGTCACCACAGTTTGAATGCGCCCTTCCAGATCTGACAAATTCCCAGTAAAGACATAAACAATAAAAATTGACACGAAATAAGATAAACAACATTCCTGCTAAGATAACTTTTTTTTCTAACTCTAATTTTCTCTTTGTATCTATCTCAGGTGGCTGTTCTGTGATAAACGGTATGATGTACATGCGCGGCCAGCCGGCAGACTACGACGGCTGGGCCGTCAACGGTGCGACAGGCTGGTCGTGGTACGAGGTGCTGCCATACTTCCTCAGGAGCGAAGATAACAGGGAGATCGGTAACGGCGTGTCTGGACAGTCGCATAGTACAGGGGGACCACTGCCAGTGCAAAAGGTAAAGAGTTTTTCTTCCCAGCCTATTGTGTCCCACTGCTGAGCAATGCCTCCCCACATATCCGTCCACGTCTTTCTGTTCTGCCCCACCTCGAACTAGTCCTCGTGGTTTAAAGGAAATTAGTATAACCTAATAATATGAGATTTTTTACGTTCCCATCAGTATTAGCCAGTCAGAAGTTTCTGTATTCAAAGCTGAATTTTATTATTACATAACTACATTTGTAATACCATTTATTATCTTAATTCTTAGACTTATTTTTTTTGTCCAGTTCCGCCACGCACCTCAGTTTGCTCACGACGTGGTGTCTGCCGCTATCGAGCTGGGCTACCCTCCCACCAGCGACCTGAACGGAGAGTCTGTCACCGGCTTCACCATAGCGCAGGCTTTGAACGAGTAAGTATCACTCTGTTGCAGAACGAGATATCAAGCCACGAACTGTGGCCTTGGCGACTCGGCCAAGGCATATGTATAGTACAAACTTTAAGTACACCGTACGTACTTTCTACGTTGTTCATTATGAGCACCTTATTGCCATGACAGCAAGTTGCCATCCTAGTCTCACCTTATTTACTGCACCATTCATATATTTAATTATTGCCCATTTTGCCTTCCAGTGGTGGTTCCCGGTACAGCACAGCTCGTGCTTACCTCCGGCCCGGATCACACCGTGCGAACCTGCACGTTCTATTGAATGCTCTCGGCTCCCGCGTCATTATAGACCCGGTCACCAAGAAGGTCACTGGCGTCGAGTACATTAAGAATGGCGAAACCAGGACAGTCAAAGTTAACAAGGAGGTGAGTTAAACTAAAGGTAATGATACAATAACTGATTTCAGGAGAAATGCAAAAAATAATTGAAGAACTGAATAGACGTACGTACGAGCGTATCTCGCCAACAAGCGATATAGCTCGGCGAGCAAACTTGTAGACGCAATGTAAACTTCTATATGAATAAATGACTTAAAAAAAAAACTTGATTTGATGTATTGTATACTCAATTTTATTATTTGAACTCTCGCTTTCTAGCAAGAGTTTAAGAATTACTGCGTCTCCGTCGAGTCTACTTCATCTTAAAATGGTCCAACACTTGCCTATCAACATAAAGACGCTCTAATCCTTTATATCTGTTCCAGGCTATTCTTTCCGCCGGCACGCTGAACTCCCCTCAAATTCTGCTCCTGTCTGGTGTTGGCTCGAAGGACACTCTGGACAAATTCAACATCCCAACGCTTAAGGACCTGCCGGGAGTAGGACAGAACCTCCAGAACCATGTCGGCGTCCAACTGGACTTCACCCTGACGAAGGAAGCCCAGGTCCCCGACCTGAACTGGGATGTCGCGACGCAGTACCTCCTGAATAGAATGGGCCCGTTGTCCGGTACGGGAATGTCACAGGTGGGTGTCTGGCAATCTTAGTGATAAAATAGATAAAGTCGAGTAAGTCTGTGAGCTATTGTTACAGAATTTGCTTGAGGACTTGTTGACCATTGTACATCTTGTTTGTTCTTTTTTACCTGTTTGTGTACAAAAAATATTTAATAAAATAAAGTAGGGTCGGGTGTCTCACATTGAACCAGGCAGCTACATTGAACCACCGCCGAATCTCGAAAACGCCACGTTGCTAAACCGCGCTAATATGAGTGAAAGAGAGGTATTTACGATCCCTTACTGCCCACTAATTTGCGTGGCGATCGCGTGCCAATTGATTGTGTGAGGAGCATTTGAAAGTAAATTGACTCAAAAAGTAAATATTTTTTTCCAATTTCATTCTTTTTTAGCTTTTTTCATTTAAATAATATCAATTTATTTATATGTACACTGTATTCTACGGTTATTTAGCAATTAAAAGCGCTACAATTCGAGTTTTTAAGTGATTGGTATGCCGGTAATTTTTTAAGATTAGTTATCAAAACCTGATGTGTCTCACAGTGAACCACCTGGGGGTGTCACACATTGAACCATGGTTTATTGTGTACATCCAAGTCGTTAAATGAGTTTTTTTTCTACAATTGTTTTAATTTGTTATAAAATGGTGCATTCGACTGCCAACATGCTTGAGGCCAAGCCTAAGTGTTAAGTTGCACAGATCAGGTGCCATGAAACTCCGGATGCCTTTGGAACCCGATTTGGCTAATTATCCAATTAAAGGATCATAAGATTTTAAGTGATTTTAATAAATATAAGACTGATTTTTAATATTACAAAGTATTTGCCTTATAAATTGATCTATAAGACATAGTTAATAAGGTGGCTCAATGTGGACCACACCCTGGTTAAATGTGTACCACCGGTAGTACTCATTGAACCAAAAATATTTTTTTCAGAAAAAACCTGTTTTACGCCGAAACTAAAAAGAATATGAGAAATTAATGTTTTACAAAATTGAAGCTAAATAAATATGCTAACTATACACAAAAAGTTGAAGGCATTGATTGAAAATCCAGCCCAATATGAGACTTTGAAATTTACCTGGTTCAAAGTGAGACAACTTACCATACTTGATAAATGATCTATGTATCTAGTACTCTATAGAGTCTGATATTTGGCAAGGGGATCAGTTAAAACAGTATCTACAAAGACACGTAACTTAAAAGTCAACTCAAAAGTAAGGCATAACGTGGGCATAACCTTAGCGTTTAATATCCAACAGTCATCAACTCTCATTTGTCTTTTTTGACCTTTTAAAAATTAAAAACGAACTTTATTATACAGTTGACAGGTAAAGTGAACTCTCGCTACGCATCAGCGGGAGGTCGGCACCCCGACGTGCAGTTCTTCTTCGGCGGCTACTACGCAACCTGTGGGGATGGATCCATCGTGACTCCTATAGAACTCAGCGGCGATGCCGACAAGAGACACATCTCGTAAGTATTCATTCTATTGCGTATCTGTTAACATACTCGTGATTAGCAATTCGACGTTTGTCTGTATAACAGTAAGTAGGCTTTTCGAAGTTTTGCGCACATATAGAAAACATACAGAATCAGAACCAACTGATGACAACAACATTCAACTGCACGGATATCTGAGTGGTATAGTTCACCACGCTAATTACCACTGTGCGCGACATGTCGCACGAGACAAGAATTTGTGCTTTCCACAAATGCTTGTACTGAGTCTGAGAGTCCCTGTGCATGTGAATTCAATGTCTGTAAAACCCCCCGCGATATAAGGATTGAATTCCTTAGTAAAAAAACTTTATCATTTGTAAATTCAGGATGAATTTTAGAAGTTCTAGAACCTTCTATACAAATGTGATAACCTATCTTCCTATGTTTCCAGGATTGCGGCCATAGCCCTGCAGCCCCGGAGCCGCGGGTTCGTAAGCATTAGGTCTGTGGACCCCACACAGCCGCCCATCTTGCAGCCAAACTACTTCTACGACGAGCACGAGCTCAACGTCATCGTGGACGCAGCCAGGATCGCCTATAGACTTGTCAATACTACGGTGAGTTATTCATCCCTGGAACTAGGAGAGTTTGATTATAAGGATTACTTTGTAGTCATTTTTGACAGGCATGTCGGTCTAGTGGTTAGTGGCCCTGCTATACCAGAGGTCGTGGGTTCGATTCCCACCCAGGATGAATGTTTGTGTGATGAGCACGATTATTTGTTCTTTGTCTGGGTGGAATTTATCTGTAATATTATGTATGTATTTAGAATTATTTAAGTATGTTTATCAGTTGTCTAAAACTCTAACTAACCACTAGCTACTAATTGAAAAATATTTAATTTAATATGTACTGAGTTATTTTTTCCATTTCTAGATTCTTCGCGAGAAGTACGGCATGACCCCTACTATGGGGTACGGCAGTGAGTGTGAAGGGGGCGGTCTGGAACCTACTGACGAATACTTCAGATGTCTGGCACAATGGAAAACAGCGCCCGAAAACCACCAAGTGGGAACATGTAAGATGGGCCCCGAGTCTGATCCTATGGCGGTGGTAGACATGCAGCTAAGAGTACACGGGATCCAAGGTAAATTAAATACTAATGATATTTTTTGTTTCATTAAAATTTTATGAAGTTGTTGAGTAAACTAATATGCATTATTATTTTCAGGCCTTCGAGTTATAGACGGCTCTATTATGCCTACAGTGCCATCAGGTAAGTTTCGCATAATTTTCTAGACAAGTCACAACTAGTCCAGGAGTCCAAAACATGTACATAACTTTATGTTTTTACAGGTAATACTGCAGCCCCAATAATTATGATTGCTGAGCGCGGCGCGGAGTTCATAATAACGCGTCACCAGCTGTCTAAGAAGGCTCCCGGCGGCCCCGGCCTGCACGACCGCTTCGGCGACGACTCGCAGAACTTTGATGACGTCAGCGGCAACTACGCCAGCAATGAGGGACATGATTATGAGGGAAATAACGGGTGAGTGTGACATTATTTATCGCTAAACTTTTAGTTTTTAAATCTTAGATATTTACTTGTACACATTGAGTAAACCATAGCACACATGGTCATAGGTATATAAAAAGGTTAATTGTTATATAAAAAAGTTAAATATTGATGTTATTGAACTTACTTCTGAAATTGCGGAAGGCATGGGCACATACCGTTCATCATCCCTTTTTATGAAAGACTGATTTGATAACCTAAATTAAAATAACCGAATTTGTTAGTGCTTCATACTTGAACATAGGTAGATTAAACTTCACAGCCTTTCAAAAACTTTAATCAGAACTAATTTTTAACCTGCCTATATTGTTATCAGTTGGAACCACCAGCCACAAAACCAAGGAGGCTACAACGCCTACCACGGCCAGAACCCCACCACGAAACAGCCAGAGAATCAGACTAACAAGAACTACAGATGGGAACACAGATGGAAGCCGTGGGACAAGAACAGGCAGCAGGAGTGGCAGAACCAGCCGCAAGAGGAGTGGCACAAAAACTGGCAACAGGACAAATATCACTCGCGGTAGTTTATAATGACGTTAGTTAGGTAGTAGATAATAAAGGTTTAATTTAAGAAATTTATCTGTTTTTTTATTTACCGCGATTTTCTGCATTGAATATCAGGCATACAGAACCCTCTCTTTTATCATGCCATTCTCTTGTCTATTGAGTGTGTAAGTTCCGCTCACGTTGTACCAATGTACTTAATCACATTAAATCTTATCACATATACTTTAAGATATTCTATAAATAATTTCAGAGAAAATATCCACTCTATTCAGTGGTTTAGCCACAGGAATTACTATTTGTTTTCATAATTTAGAACAGCATGTGTAGAGCAGAGATTTAGAAATACGTAAGTGTCAATGATGGCATTGACACCGGTCATTGACTTATTATAATAGTGTTCTAATTTTCGCATATTTTTATTATATTAACTTTGTTCAAAAAGTTGTTTTTTTTGTGTAGTTTTATTTTTTCTTTGTGCTAGTCGACATATATTAACCAGTATATTAACGTATTTAATTAAATGTGATTAGGAATGAAACCTTGTATGCTACCGAGTACGAAAATCAAGCTCAACTATTCGAAAGCCCAACGCTAAATAAGCGGAACTCACCGGAGAGGGTCTGGAAGTAAAGGTTCAACCAGTTTCCCAGGTCCTCTCCACAAAGGCGAAGCAGGCGTGACCGGGAGCCCCACACACCCCTCTGGATTGGAGAGGATGTGTAATGCATTTTACCCCACCGAAACCAAAAAAAAGGTTATGTTTAAAGTTAGGTTAGGTTTGGTTTACAGGTAGGTTAGGTTATAATTGGTTTTAAGTTAGGTTAGGTTATAATTGGTTTTAAGTTAGGTTAGGTTTGGTTTGGTTTAAAGTTAGGTTAGATTTGTTTTAAAGCTAGGTTAGGTTAAGTTTGCTTTAAAAGTATTTTAGGTTTGGTTTAAAGTTAGGTTAGGTTAGGTTTAAAGTTTGGTTAGGTTAGGTTTGGTTTAAAGTTAGGTTAGGTTAGGTTTGGTTTAAAGTTAGGTTAGGCTAGGTTTGCTTTAAAGTTAGGTTAGGTTAGGTTTGGTTAGGTTTAAAGTTAGGTTAGGTTTGGTTTAAAGTTAGGTTAGGTTAGGTTTAAAGTTAGGTTAGGTTAGGTTTGGTTTAAAGTTACGTTAGGTAAGGTTTGGTTTCAAGTTAGGTTAGGTTAGGTTTAAAGTAAGGTTAGGTTAGGTTTAAAGTTAGGTTAGGTTAGGTTTGGTTTCAAGTTAGGTTAGGTTAGGTTTAAAGTTAGGTTAGGTTAGGTTTGGTTTAAAGTTAGGTTAGGTTAGGTTTGGTTTAAAGTTAGGTTAGGTTAGGTTTGGTTTAAAGTTAGGTTAGGTTAGGTTTCGTTTAAAGTTAGGTTAGGTTAGGTTTGGTTTAAAGTTAGGTTAGGTTAGGTTTGGTTTAAAGTTAGGTTAGGTTAGGTTTGGTTTAAAGTTAGGTTAGGTTAGGTTTCGTTTAAAGTTAGGTTAGGTTAGGTTAGGTTTGGTTTCAAGTTAGGTTAGGTTTAAAGTTAGGTTAGGTTTAAAGTTAGGTTAGGTTTGGTTTAAAGTTAGGTTTGGTTTAATGTTAGGTTAGGTTAGGTTTAGTTTAAAGTTAAGTTAGGTTAGGTTTGGTTTAAAGTTAGGTTAGGTTAGGTTTAAAGTTAGGTTAGATTAGGTTTGGTTTCAAGTTAGGTTAGGTTAGGTTTAAAGTTAGGTTAGGTTAGGTTTGGTTTAAAGTTAGGTTAGGTTAGGTTTGGTTTAAAGTTAGGTTAGGTTAGGTTTGGTTTAAAGTTAGGTTAGGTTAGGTTTGGTTTAAAGTTAGGTTAGGTTAGGTTTGGTTTAAAGTTAGGTTAGGTTAGGTTTGGTTTCAAGTTAGGTTAGGTTAGGTTTAAAGTTAGGTTAGGTTAGGTTTAAAGTTTGGTTAGGTTAGGTTTGGTTTCAAGTTAGGTTAGGTTAGGTTTAAAGTTAGGTTAGGTTAGGTTTGGTTTAAAGTTAGGTTAGGTTAGGTTTGGTTTAAAGTTAGGTTAGGTTAGGTTTGGTTTAAAGTTAGGTTAGGTTAGGTTTGGTTTCAAGTTAGGTTAGGTTAGGTTTAAAGTTAGGTTAGGTTAGGTTAGGTTTAAAGTTAGGTTAGGTTAGGTTTGGTTTAAAGTTAGGTTAGGTTAGGTTTGGTTTAAAGTTAGGTTAGGTTAGGTTAGGCGCCCCCTTTTTTTTCGGATTTTTTAAGTAGGTCACGACCCCTTTAATGAGGTCATCATCCCTCACCAAAACCCTCGAAAAATAAATTTCGTGTGGTCGTCCGAGGACTTGTACTACGTATTGAATGATACTCTATTGACAATTTAATACGAAGTAAAAGTCTAGACTTATACGTAGTATTGAATTATTACTTAATCGACGGCGCGCCGTCGTCGGGCCGCTCGCCAGGCGATTAACCATTAACACCTACACACCTACATACCTTACCTAACCTAACCTAACCTAACATTAAACCAAACCTAACTTTAAACCAAACCTAACCTAACCTAACTTTAAACCAAACCTAACCTAACCTAACTTTAAACCAAACCTAACCTAACCTAACTTTAAACCAAACCTAACCTAACCTAACTTTAAACCTAACCTAACTTTAAACCAAACCTAACCTAACCTAACTTTAAACCAAACCTAACCTAACCTAACTTTAAACCTAACCTAACCTAACTTGAAACCAAACCTAACCAAACCTAACCTAACCTAACTTTAAACCTAACCTAACCTAACTTTAAACCAAACCTAACCTAACTTAACTTTAAACCAAACCTAACCTAACCTAACATTAAACCAAACCTAACCTAACCTAACTTTGAACCTAACCTAACCTAACTTTAAACCAAACCTAACCTAACCTAACTTGAAACCAAACCTAACCTAACCTAAATTTAAACCAAACCTAACCTAACTTTAAACCTAACCTAACCTAACTTGAAGCCAAACCTAACCTAACCTAACTTTAAACCTAACCTAACCTAATTTTAAACGAAACCTAACCTAACCTAACTTGAAACCAAACCTAACCTAACCTAACTTGAAACCAAACCTAACCTAACCTAACTATAAACCAAACCTAACCTAACCTAACTTTAAACCTAACCTAACCTAACTTGAAACCAAACCTAACCAAACCTAACCTAACCTAACTTTAAACCTAACCTAACCTAACTTTAAACCAAACCTAACCTAACTTAACTTTAAACCAAACCTAACCTAACCTAACATTAAACCAAACCTAACCTAACCTAACTTTGAACCTAACCTAACCTAACTTTAAACCAAACCTAACCTAACCTAACTTGAAACCAAACCTAACCTAACCTAAATTTAAACCAAACCTAACCTAACTTTAAACCTAACCTAACCTAACTTGAAGCCAAACCTAACCTAACCTAACTTTAAACCTAACCTAACCTAATTTTAAACGAAACCTAACCTAACCTAACTTGAAACCAAACCTAACCTAACCTAACTTTAAACCAAACCTAACCTAACTTTGAACCAAACCTAACCTAACCTAACTTTAAACCAAACCTAACCTAACCTAACTTGAAACCAAACCTAACCTAACCTAACTATAAACCAAACCTAACCTAACCTAACTTTATACCTAACCTAACCTAACTTGAAACCAAACCTAACCTAACCTAACTTTAAACCAAACCTAACCTAACCTAACTTTAAACCTAACCTAACCTAACTTGAAACCAAACCTAACCTAACCTAACTTTAAACCAAACCTAACCTAACTTTAAACCAAACCTAACCTAACCTAACTTTGAACCAAACCTAACCTAACCTAACTTTAAACCAAACCTAACCTAACCTAACTTTAAACCTAACCTAACCTAACTTGAAACCAAACCTAACCTAACCTAACTATAAACCAAACCTAACCTAACTTAACTTTAAACCAAACCTAACCTAACCTAACATTAAACCAAACCTAACCTAACCTAACTTTAAACCTAACCTAACCTAACTTTAAACCTAACCTAACTTTAAACCTAACCTAACCTAACTTGAAACCAAACCTAACCTAACTTTAAACCAAACCTAACCTAACTTTGAACCAAACCTAACTTTGAACCAAACCTAACCTAACCTAACTTGAAACCAAACCTAACCTAACCTAACTTTAAACCTAACCTAACTTTAAACCTAACCTAACTTTAAACCAAACCTAACCTAACTTTAAACCTAACCTAACCTAACTTTAAACCAAACCTAACCTAACCAAACTTTAAACCTAACCTAACCTAACTTAACTTGAAACCAAACCTAACCTAACTTTAAACCTAACCTAACCTAACTTTAAACCAAACCTAACTTAACTTTAAACCAAACCTAACCTAACCTAACTTTAAACCAAACATAACCTAACCTAACATTAAACCAAACCTAACCTTAAACCAAACCTAACCTAACCTTACTTAAAACCAAACCTAACCTAACTTTAAACCTAATTGAACCTACCATTTTGGCCCGCCACATATAAGACAGCCTGTTTCCTAGTAACAGTTTTGATATGTGCGCGGTTGTCTTTGTCAACGTTAGAAGTACACACAATAACGAACGTTCAGTTTTTGTGCTGTCCATATTTGCTATAGCCCTGCAGCCGTAGTCGTAGGTTCGTGAGCAGGTCCTCAGGTCGTTCGACCCCACGTAGACGAACTGCTGCAAATTTTCCCGTGGACGCCGCGAGGATCGCTTACAAACTTTTTATTACTATCGTAAGTTGTTTCTGGCCAGTTTTCAAGCTTTTTAGAATCAAGTTTTCTAGGCATATGAGCTTGGGGCTGCTTAGACTCTACTATGAGTATCTAGTCATAGGTTTGTAAACTTTACACTTTATAGACTGCACTATCATATTATATGCTTTGTGGACTATTAAACCAGTATTTATTCACCGTTTCGCAATTCAATACCGTTAGCTTAAAATTATTTTCTTAAAACCGTCATCTTTACGACAGCAAAAATGATGGCCTGGAGTGGTTGGTCTTAAAATAATGAATCCTTTTGTGGTTAAAATGAATTTGAAAATATTAATTCATCCTATCCTACTAATTGCCTATATTACAGGAAAAAAATATTATAAACCCAAATTAATTATTGTACTTACTATACTTCAATCATGATAGAGCTATCCTTGATACAACTGATCAATTGATATTTGATAGTATTTTATATATTAGGTTGGGGAAAAAGTTTTTGCATTGTAGTATGTATGAACTTGTAATAAAATCTTTCTCTTAGAATTGTAGAAACATAACTCCGAAAAGGAAAAACGCCACTTAAAGTAGGTATTACAGTAAATAAATAAAAGAGTGTTTAAAGAAAAATAATTGTGTTTTATTTTAAGAATTAATTTATTTCTTCTTGCCGTTTCGTTTGCCTTTTTTTGGTATTTCAGGTTCGGACTCGGAGCTAAAAGTGAAATAAATAAATTAGTTATTAGTAGTTTTGAATTGGTTATTATGCTTTGTGTTGTATTAGAAATTGAAACTTCGAATTCATAACATAAACAGGTATTGGTGAGGTTGTATTATTATTACATTTTATTGATATAATAGTCATTTATTACTAGCTGTTGCCCGCGGCTTCGTTCGCGAAAAACAAAATATAGGGATGAAAAATAGATGTTAGCCGATTCTTAGACCCACTGAATGCATATTCAAAATTTCAAGGAAATCGGTCCACCCGTTTCGGAGGATACTCCTCCGAAACGAAAACTGCAACGAAAACTGTGACACGAGAATTTTGTATATTAGATAAATATTAATATTCCTCAACATCATTGCCATCTAGTATTTATTTATTTATTTATATATTTTAAAAGACATACATATTATAGATAAGTTACACCCAGTCACAGAACAAATGATCGAGCTCATCAAACGAATATTTGTCCTGGGTGGGGATCGAAGCCACGACCTCCGGTATAGCAGTTAGGGTTATTAACCACTAGTTTAAAAGGCCATTCCCATTCATGAGAGCAGTGGTGATTAACTATAAGATTAGTATCCAGAGCATTTATTTCTGAATTCATTAATAAAATGGTCGATCCTTACTCTTCACTGGCATCTGGTGTCTCAGGGATAGTGATGTTAGCTTTGGAGTCCCGTTTGCTTTCGTCCGCCAGCTCACTCGAATCGTTCAGCACTGATTGTACCTAAAATACAATAACTATAATAAACCGTTTCTTAGTTTGTAAACATTCTTTAAATAATTGACCAAATAAACTGTGGATGATTTATTTGCGAGTTCAGCGTTCGATAATTATAAACTAACTAAATTGTGAGGCACAGGGCATTGTAAGGCATTTGTGTGATGATACAGTCTTTTACTGTAGGTTAAATTATTTTTACAAATCAAATCCATAGGACGCAAGCAGGTACTGTTATAACAAGCAGAACTATATTTTACTATATAGAATGTATTTCATTGTGATTTTTTAATTAAAAAAAAAATGCCTATATTTCTAGTTTCCGACCAAAAATGAATTACGTAGATGTATACCAAGCAGTGGTATCACATGAATTGTATTATAGTGAAGCAGTCACAGCGCACAGACTAGCTGTACATATCTGTTATACAGGCTGTAACTTAAATAATCCCTTAAAAACACGAGTTATGGATAATACTAGTATATTTTGTTACATTTTACATGTTCCTTTGTATGAGATTAACTAACTGTACTATCAAATTTGTGATGAGAAAATAAATGAATTATTATACTGGTATACTCACAAACTCCTTTTCATACACGATGGTGTGTAGCATGGTGTCATCAGAGTCGTTGAGGGACGAGCGCACAGAGCCCGCGCTGCTGCGGCGAGAGCCGGCCGACGAACGGGTCGTACGAGTCGATTTAGCGGGCGCTACAAACAATAAGCTTTTATTAGGAATTTATGACTATCAACTTGATGTTATTATTATACAAATTGAGTTTTATATAAGATGCCTTGAAGTCAGGGTTACTCGATTGAAAGGACGTGCCTCTGAGCGAGATGATTTTATTTTGCTAAAGTTACCTATATACCCTTTGCTGTGTTACCAAACCACAGCCTGATCTAACTCGATCCCAACGCCATCTATGGAGCTATCCGGTACTATTTTT
Organism: Chrysodeixis includens; assembly: GCA_941860345.1. Taxonomy (NCBI): domain Eukaryota; kingdom Metazoa; phylum Arthropoda; class Insecta; order Lepidoptera; family Noctuidae; genus Chrysodeixis; species Chrysodeixis includens. Next base: position 4,604,016 of record OW796109.1, read on the forward strand.
ACATTTAACATTGTTTGTAATATTGCAAAAAAAAATGGCTTTTTACGACAAGAATGTCTGTCTGTTTGCTCCCGCTAATCTCTGCGACGAATGAACTGATTTAGACGGAACTTTTATAGCAAAGAGAAAATAGGACTACTTTTATTACAAAAAAAAAAACGCGAACGAAATCGCTTGAAATTCTAGTCGTCAATAAAATTCAGTACACATGTACTTACCAGGTTTCTCCTTGGCTTTTTCCTTTGGCTGTGCTTTACCCTTCCCTTTCTTCGTAGTTGCCTTAGTAGATCCACTGGAGTCTGTGCTGGAGCCGGACTGTAGGCCTCTGACCGACCTCCTAATAGTCACGTTGGATACATCGAGGTCAGATAGTGGTGATGACGATGGTTCAGGAGATGCAGCCTTCTTGGATTTAGTCTCTTTGGTCTTCGCTTTAGGTTCCGCCTTAACTTCCGCCTTTGCTTTTTGTGCTGTGAGATATAAGTATTGTTTAGTAAGAAAACGTGATGTTGAAATCACGTGACATCTTTTGTAGTTGTATACTCATAATGTGTGCAAATATGCACTGTATATCAATTACTTTAGAGTTTATTTCTTAATACAAAAAGTCCTGTCAGAGCGCTTTTTGAACTTCTTGGTCTTGTACAATCAGTAACTAAAGTCCAAGAACACAGTCAGATTTACAACACATTAACTTATACCTAGACACAGAACAAATGATCAAATCACACAAACATTTGTCCTGGCTGGGGATCGAACCCGCGATCTCTGGTATAGCAGTCAGGGCCACTAACCACTAGACCAACAGGTCATTCCTCGTATATACAATTACAGAAGGCTATATAAATCTCACCTCTTTCAACATCGTCGAGTGACCGTTGCGACCTGCTTCGTTTCACACCTCCTGCAGATTCATCATCCTTCTTACGACCCTTCTTATCACTTTTCTCTTTGGTAGCTTTACTTGAATCGGAACCACTTGTCTGTCTGGTCATAGAGAGCTTCTTCTTGCGTCCTGATTTTGATGGGAATGTTAGTATATAAGTGGAACTAAATAAGATTTTAACTAGCATTGCTATGAGATAATGTATTGCCTTATATGTGGGTTGTGAAGGCGAGAAAGGTGGTCCAACCCAACTTAATTCAGTTGTGTGAGTAAATTGGATACCTATTACAAAACACTAATTAATAGACTATCTACAGACACTAATTAATAGAGTCTATCTCAATTCAACTAATTACATAGTTTATTTTATATCTAAAATCTTTGATGTACCCTTTTTTGGTAAAAAAAAACGACTCCCGTACTAAGGAATCAAATCCTTATATCGCAGCAAACTTTTAAGACGTTAAATTCACATTCACAAAGACACCCGGAATTAGAACAAGCATCTGTAGATCACACAAATTCTTGATCTACGTGGGGATCGAACTCGCGACACGTCGCGCACATATAATTAGCGTGGCATCCTTAAATAAACTATGATTAAAATCAGTCGATTCCAGCGAGCTTACATTAAAAAAAGACATACAAAAGACGTATAACATTTATCCTACAGAATAAACCATTTCATTTCAGTAGAATTAGCATTAAAATAAGGTTGTACTATAATACCTTTAGTGATCTTAGCCTTCTTGACCGGCGACACGCCACTGCTGGAGTCTGAGGCGACGTCGGTAGGGTCGGCAGTAGCCGCGTCTGTCGCTATGGAGTTACTCTCTGCACGACTGCTCTCCGCTTGAGGTTGCGCTGTTAACAACACGAGTATTTATAGTATATAATGGTCAAACTCTTTGTTAAGAAGTTTAGATTTCAGAAGAATATAATGGACAGATGTCATCGGCACGTGACATTCAGATATGAACTACGACGAAGAATAGATGTTAAAAATTATTATTGTAATGTGATCGAAGTTGTTGAGTGGAATTATACTTATTGTTATTTAAGTTTACAGGTTTTTCATTCGTATATTCTGCATATTTGAGGCTAGACTATAGTTACAACAACTGTTTACTGTTTCAACCAAGAGTTCGACTCGCGACCCCGTTGCAGCGTCAGCTCATGATTAAGTACTCCGGTTGGGTCCGAAACTAGTCGGGCTATCCCGATAAATATGCGTGAGTAAACCGTTGTATTATTTAAGTGTATTACAATTAGGCTTACAAATTCGGGTGCATTATTATAGGAACAGGTGACAAAATTTAATAAAAATATTATAGGGGTATAAGAATGCTGTAGGCAATAAAAATAAGTCTGTACAGTTAAACAGGTTACTCTATAATACACTCTGCAATGTGGTATGATGGTAGTGGAATAGTTTTGTAATAAAAAATGTTTTACCTTCCGATATTCTGGAAAGTCCCTCTGGCGGTGTCGTTTCATCTATTTCCGGTTCCTCTTCAACAGTCTCATTGATCACGACGTGTGTGCTCCGTGCTATCGGTTGAGCTGTTATTAAAATAAATAATTAATCTTGATTTATTAAACGTATATGCAAAGATGATAGAATAGACAAGCGTTAAAGGAAATATACGTCACAGTCAGTCAGTCAGTTTAGTGAAGCTAGCTTACAAAAGGAAAACAAAAATATTTCGTGGTTTTCGTTAGTTCAACTTACGTAATGAAGTAGTAACTCTTCCTATGGTTGCTAATGAGTCTTCCTGCATTGTTATACCTTCCGTTATGCCTGGAAAATAACAATAATTTTATACTAAACATTTACACATCGACATGATGTTAGTGACAAAATAAGTATGTATATAGCTCGTATGTACCTGTTTGAGACATTTTATTGAGACTCGCTCGCTCAGTGGCCTCCAAAGCGCCGAGGTATCTAGTTAGATTACGGCACGACTGTTTGTCTGGGAGTTTCTGTAAATATAAAAAAATGGAGTTAAAATATAATGGGAACGCAATATGGGATCCTGAGAGCGATTCGGCATTAACAAAGGCACATGCATTAATTTAAAAACATCAATCAAATCCCTCTTGCGGTAGTTTTAAGAATCACCCCCACCCAGGACAAATGTTTGTGTGATGAGCACGATAATTTGTTCTGTGTGATTTATCTATAATATGCATGTATTTATAAATAGATATGTTTATCAGCTATCTGATTACCATAACACAAGCTCTGCTTAGCTTGGGATCCGATGGTCGTGAGTGAATATTGAGTCAAGATATTTATTATCACGAAATTTACTCTAAAAATATAGGTACTATAACACCCTTGCCCATATTTCCGCCGGGCTAAAACCAAGTTAGTTTAATTAGAAACGCAAAAAAGCAGCTACTTACCAGACACAAGTCCCTGAGCATGTGCGCGAGCTCTGCGGCCCGGCTGTTGTCGCGCGGCGGCGACAGCAGCGCCAGCAGGCGACACGCCAGTCCCACCTCTGCGGCAGTCGGCCGCCGCACTATGTACTGGCACAGGACCGCCGCCATGCCGCCCTGGCTGTCCGCTAGCTGAGGGTGTATTAATATATGAGATTGGATAGTCATAATTATAGTCATTTATTCAAGAACAAGTAATTAGAACTGAACTGAATTTACACAATAATCTATACTTATATTATAAACGTGAAAGTTTGTAAGTATGGATGTATGGATGTTTGTTACTCTTTCACGCTCAAACGGCTACATCAATTTTGATGAAATTTGGTATGAAGTTAACTGGCGCCGTGGAATAACACATAGGCTACTTTTTAACCGACTGCGTCAGAGAGGGGTTATGCTTTTGCCACTAAATCTGATATTTGCGCGAGCGAAGTCGCGGGCAACAGCTAGTATACAATTAAATTACAAAATCATATCTATACTAATATTATAAAGCTGAAGAGTTTGTTTGTATGTTTGTTTGTTTGTTTGTTTGAACGCGCTAATCTCAGGAACTACTGGGTCGAACCGAAAAATTATTTTTGTGTTGAATAGACCATTTATCGAGGAAGGCTTTAGGCTATATAACATCACGTTGCAATTATTAGGAGCGAAGAAATAAGGGTAAATGTGAAAAAAACGGGGAAAATTATTCATCCTTGAGGGCTTCCGTTGCGTGCGCTGCGAAAACGGTTCAAGATACCAAAAATATATGTATGAAAGAATTATTTCTATTGAAATGATCTAAAAAAATGTCCACGACAGTATATGTCTATCTTTTAAGGTTAACTCACTAGAACCGTTTTTATGGTAATCAAATTTGGTCGAAATTAATGCATTTGTTAAGAGTTGTATCGACGTATCAGGTTGTGGAGAAAATCAATATGTAGGTACTTCTGCCACAAGAAAATAAAACTAAAAATATAATTTACGCAGAAGTAGGTACAGTAAGGGTCTTAAGTCCATATCCAATTTCACAAATTTATGGCATCAAAACAAGTGGCGCTTACGACCTCTTGACATAACAAATACGCATAACATTTTGCACACATACACGGTTCCCGCACTCTTTCATCATTACCTAGTCAGAAGGAGCGCGATATAACGATAATGCTTTAGTGACAAACCTGTTTTGTCGCAACCGTGACCGCGACTGTCTGGTGGGGCGCATAGATATTGGTATTCATTTGTTCGTAAACTTTGTTCAGAGAGTTTGTGTTATTATTGTTGTTCGATTATCTTTAATCAAGATGCAAGTAAATATTGCTATTGATGCCAGGGCAAATATTTTCTATCAAAATATAAATATTTCTATTTTACTGTAAACATTTCTCAAATTTCAAATCAAACCGGCTGTAAGTATTTTTTTATTAATTTAATTATGATTGTTGTGGTCTATATTTTTATGTTTATTCACATGTTACAAGATAATAACAAAATTTTCGTTTTTTACAGAAATGCATTGAGCCGTTGGGTTCGAGAGAAAAGGTAGTTAGCCGCCGCTTATTAACCCGACTCAGTGACGTGTCATGATCGAAGAATATGAAACAGTAGAATAATTGTGAACGTGTGGCGGTGGATTTGTGCTCAAGGGCCGAGTGAATTGGAATTTATACCTACACGTGCGAACAGCTCTAATTACGTCGAAGTTTTTAGTGACATAATGCTACCGACTGTGCGTATCTAATGTTTACCCCATAGAAGACTGTAGTGAACTAACTTTTGTTCAAGATAATTGTCCGATACATCGTGCCAGTGTTGTAAAAGAGTGGTTTAGCAAGCATACTGACATTAAAGTTATTCCGTGGCCAGCACGTTCCCCTGATCTAAGCCCCATTGAAAATGTATGAGGTTTATTGGTTCAAAAATGGAAAGCACGAGATGAGAGATATCCTGAGCAGTTTAAATATATTTGCAAATATTGTGGCCTCCATGCGGCGACGTCTGCTTAGCTGTATTGAAAATAATGGAGGCTATACTAAATATTGAATAATACGCTGTGTTTTTTACAGTGGGCGTGCTGGTCATAATAAAGTCTTACGTTAGTTAGTTTATGATTGTAAAATTGGGATAACGCTTCAATCTTCTTTTCTCTTTGAGAATATCTTTGAGAAAATGAATATATTAAGCTATAATCTCATATAGTTAGAAGTATAATAACACTTATTTAAATATAAAACAAACTGAATATTTATATTTTTTAACTTAAGTAATAGATAATAATATAAATAAATGTTTATTCAAATTACCTATTAATGTTTTATTTGAACCTAAAGTTATGATTTATTATATATTTATGTAATAATATCAATTTAAGTATATATTATATAATATATAAATAAATATTATACACAACTTATTATAAAAACATTAATTCAAAAATATATTATAATAATGTCGCTCATAAGTAATAAAAGAGCAAAGAAAAATAAAAGCGATCTGACAAATCACTTGAGATTCGAACCGACTGCCACTCATTTCTAAGTCACATATTGTTACACGTGATCAAATTTATATAATAGTTCATTAAGACACCGCAGAAATTATGAGGTAGTTTTAGTTAAATTATAAAATTGTGAATATGTTGTAGGTAGATTTGAAAATTAACTTGTTGACTAAGGTTCATTCCACACTAATAGGAAAGAAAACAGATATATTGTTATCTTTGTCTAGGATTACCCACACACTGTCATCTTCTTGTAGTTATACTATATGACGGGTAAATGTTTGCGTTGACGTCACGCACACATGTATACGCAGTAGCATGCAAGCGAATATGATCCTTGATGTGCTAATGAACTTATGGCTCCAGACTGTACTTTAAAATAATTATGTTCTTTTAAAAATTTAAAAACTAAATTGTCTAAAATAATAACAGAAAATGACGAGAACAAAGTCGTGGGTAACAGCTATAATTTATAAAACTAAGGAGGTTGTCCGCAAAAATAAATGATGCCCAAAATAATTATTCCACGCGGACGAAGTCGCGGGCACAGCTAGTACACAATAAATTCCTACAATCTGTCACACATTCCATTACACCCACATATAAAACAAACATCGGTTGATTTGATAAAAGTTAAAAAAATATAATAGGTCATAAAATATATTAATTTATAAATTAACATTGACAGGCTAAACTTAAAATTAAACTTTAACGAATTAATTTTATGTTTTCATTCATGTTAAAACCACTCGACGATTTTTGCAATAGCAAGGATACTTTCTAACGACTAAGGTTTCTTTATAGCTTTAAATAAATCCTTATTGCAAATACATTTTTTTTACTATAACCAACTAATATAACCACATACCTCATGATTGACTCTAGTGAGTGATACAATGAACCGCACGACCGCTTCTTGGTCTATCTCAGCGAGTGGCGAGCTCGAGGGCGCGTTGGCTAACGCACGCAACGTCGGCAGTGTGGCTTTCTGAAATCGTATCATACAATTAAGTAGGTTCAGTCAACATCAGAAGTTGGTTAACACAAACCGATTTACAAAGTATCATTATTTTTCTATGACATGTAGGAATTGGTGCTTAGTAAGTTTTAACTATACCAGGTGTGACTTATTTTGTTACCTAATAGTACAACAGTAATGTATAGAATTTGATTGTGTACAGTTCGCTTGAAAATCTAAATGTGTTAATAAACTTTTGATGCTGACCATACACATCTTACACCAAATTGAGCGTAAAAGAGAATGTTCTTTAAGCCATTTGAAGATAAACTTTAAGACTATTGTAATAAAGTGTATAATTTAACATGATAAAAAGTCTAAGTTTCTTTACCTGTATCTGTTCTTGAGCCCCGTCTACGCTTATCGGGAATGTTTGAAAGAAGACTCCAATAGATTGTCGTAGCATATCTTCATCAACTAAAAAAATACATATGTACCCTTATTTCTATTACATAAGGATGATTTTATCAGACATATTCACATTGTGAAAATAATCAGACAAATATGAATCTTATATGCAAAGAAATAAGTTTTAATTTAACAATGACATTTACATGTCAGAATAATTTACAGAATTTAAACTTTATGTAGAAGAAATAAGGTTGAAATGTATTTAATACCTGTAGCTGGGTTGAACCAAAGCAGTATCAATCTGCTGAGTATGGCTGGAGACTCGAGATGTCCTAAATGTATGAGGCGGCATAAACCTTCCACTATGATCAGTCTGTAGGCTGCACACTAGAATTCAATTAAATTATTAAAAAAATATACATTTTATTTGTTACAAACGACTCCCGCACTAAGGAATTTAATCCTTGTACCGCGAGGCGTTTCACAGACATTCAATTCGCATGCACAGAGACACCCAGACTCAGAACAAGATTTGAGGAAAGCACAAATTCTTGTCTTATGCGGGGATCGAATCCGCGACACGTCGCGTGCAGTAGTAATTGGCGTGGTGACCTATACCACTCGGCTATCTGTGCACTTCTGTTAGAATTTTTATAATTTGATAACCTTATTTAAGCAAATAAAACTACGGCCTTACCGTGCTGTCCATAATTTTGAGTAACAATTCAATGACTGTGCTGTGAGCTGAAGACATGGATAGTGCAGATTCCGATAAAGTGCCTGTAAAATAAGTACAAATATTTTTAATTATGAATAATTCACGCTCACAACAAAAACGCATCACCTCGATTTAAGAAAGCGAATGAAAAGAGTATAATAGTGGTATCCTGATATGTAATAAATGAAAAAATTGTTTTGCTTATTATGTTACTAATATAGTTTCTTTAAGATTTTTAAAATAATTGTAGCTAACAGTATGGATTCTGGTCCGAAATAAATTCATTTTATTCTTTAATTATGTTTGCTGTTTGCGTAAGTCAAAAATATCTACTGTCTTAATGAGTATTGTATGTTGAAGTAATGCGAAAAAGAGTAAATTTGATGACAGTGTAGGTATTTTATTTCTTAAAACTCACAAACTTGACCACTCACCATCATCATCAATAACACTGTACCCCCTGGACTTCTTGGTGGTGTTAACACTGGTGTCTTCCTGTGCGTCGTCTTCGAACAGCCTCGCGCCGTGCACGCACAGCAGGTCCACTATGCAGCGCAGTACTGTCGATACTGTGCGCTCGTTCGATGTGTCGATAAGCTGGGGATATAGTGGTTTAGTATTAAGAGTATTTAAATATGGGTGTAGGGACGTAATGTATCCATAGATCATCATTCCCCTGCCCTTATCCCAATTATTATTATTTGGGGTCGGCGCAGCATGTCCTCTTCTTCCACACGTTCCTATGTATCCATGTATCCATAGATGTCTGAAAAAAATCCCCCCGCCCCCCATTTTCGTGGGAAATCATCAAAGGACTTCGTCCGCTGTGGGCGCAGCGGGAGGGAGTGTAAGACTTTTACTGACTAAAACCCACTATGTTCCTTTGAGCCCTTTGAGTGCCAGGGTCGCGGTAGAAAGGGTGAAAAATAGCCAGTCTGACTGCGACAGTACCCCACTCTCCTAATGGTAGGTCTCCTCATCGTGGCTAGTGAGAACTCGCGTAGTGTGAAAGTCTTGAGAAATGATACTATGAATTAAGGTCATGCATTGGCCGGATCCGAGGGCAGAAGTTAATATAACACAATAACGTTAAAATTCTAGTGATAGATAATCTTAACAGTGAAAAAACGAGAGCACAAATAGAAAAAGAAAATTGTACTTACATTGGCAAAAAAGAAAGCCTTGTTTTCCTTAGCAAACTCCTTGTCTAACATGCCATACAATGCGACTGTTTCTAACGCCGTTTCCACTATTTCTGGGTTTTGGAATATCTCGACCTGAAACAGACATTACTTTAATCAACGAATCACAAAAAATTAGACCTCACTAGTCAGGTTTCGTCACTTACACCTACTTTTGATTGGCAAATCAGTTTAATGTGCTGTGATTGAGGGTGACTGGCGTGAGTGTAATTCAATGATTATTATAGGTCTGATTATTGAAAGAAAATTGGGTATTTGACTAAAAAAATCTAATTAGTCCGTCAGATAAATTTCCAAAAAATATTGGATACGTTATTTTTCTTTTATCACGTTACCAAAAACTAATATGATACCGTATATTGAAATCTCGTGTGATGTCACATACAAGTCACCTTTTACTGTCAAGTGACGTTGGTAGCCCCACTTTCACACTTTTCACCACCTTTGTTGCGTTTTATCTTAGTATTTTTTTTATTGATTTAATAAAATAAAAATACGTATACGATATATTTTTGAAATGTATCTGACGGACTAATTCGATTTTTTAGTCAAATAGCCTATTTACCCTAAAACATTGGTCAACAATTTAAAATAGAATGATTAATGCAAGGTACCTCCAGTTCGTTGAATATCATCCGCATCATCGGCGTGACAGACTTGAGTTGCGGCGTGTCGAGCGCACAGTTCAGTATGGTCAGGCACTTGGTGAGAGTCGCCGCGTCCGATAGCTTCTCTTTTATCGTCTGTAAGTTATAGTATAACAAATAAATTATAGAAAATAATTATAACAATAATGTGTCCGTACCGATTTCGGCGGCGGCTAGTGTAACTATGACACCAGCCAGCTACGCAGGACATATGATAGTGCACAAGCGCGTGCGCAAATACAGGTGCACTCTCTATTCCTTTACTCTCATAGCCCAATGGGACGGCAATCTGAATTATAGACAATAGGGTGGAGAGGAAGGGGAAGGCCTAAGAAAAGTTGTATAAGGTACGATAGGAATGAAAAAGGAGTAAACGATAGTGTGACGTCTGATAGGGGAGAATGGAAGAGAAAATCGTCTTGCCCCCAAGTAAAATGGGATAAGGGCAGGAAGATGATAATAATGAATGGTGAATGATGAATGGTGATGAATGATTGGTGGTAGATGCAACTGCAAGCAGTAAGAAGTAATTTTTTTTCTTAAATAATAAATTACAAACTTACTGGTACGGGCACAGGAGCAGGTGCCACCGGCTGTATAGACAACTCATCCAATTTCTTTTGAATATCTTTCACCTGCAAACAAATAATTCATACATGTGACATAACTCTGTATAATTTCATATTTAATATCTAGTTATGATTGAATGTTTCTAGGATAATTTTTATGCCAGTGTCCTTTACCTTAGCTTTACATTCAGCAGCCAAAGCATAGTTCTGGTCCCTGACAGCTTCTTCCTGAGCTTCAATAGCAACGTTGAGTGACACACGAAGCCTGGCTCTCTGTAAAACCAACATAATAACATTATTACAAATTTAAATGAGCCACAAATGATTTATTTGGATAATCATCCCATTGACTGGCCATTGTCTGACCTACTAATTACTTAAAACTAATATTTTGTGCGTGTGGTAATGCAAAATGTTCGGTAATTCAACGTTTTGAAATAAATACAATCAACTTAATATTTTATAAAAAAAAACGGTCTTCAATATATTTTTGTGCCTCGTCTGTTAACACCCACTTCCTCTCTCTAGGACGTGGGTGTCCACGAGGATACCCCTTTTTCTCTTTTTTTTTGTTTAAATATGTCAATACAAGTATGTACCTGTAGTTTAGCCTCAGGGTTGTCAACAACAGGCGCGGGTGCGGGCGGCAGTTCGGGTTCGGGCGGGTCGCGCAGGGCTGTCACCACGCCGTTGACCACCTCCATACGCGCTAGTACCTCCGGCACTACTAACTCTAAGGCCGACACGAACGCGCGGAGGACGTCCGCGTTTAAAGGGCCGTAGTCACCTGTGTTAGTGGATGAGTTTGGATTTTGAATATTAATGAGTTGTAATAAGGTTTAGTTTTGTTTGTATTGTACTTGTTATATGTGAAGAATGTTATAACTAAAGTACAATCTGAAATTTAGTCAATATAATTTTGGCACAAAGTGCTGTAGTCTAATTTTATTCTGATAAATAATTTATATACTTTGTTTTGTCAAAACCGCAATTTAATCAATATAATATTTTTTTGTCAAAAAGCCTTAAATTTATTTTAAAAACTGTTTCCATCAAATCTTAAGTACTGAGTGGTAGAACAGTTTATGTTCAATTGATAACAGTTAAAATCGTGTCATCTGACATTAGATTCATTTGATCAAACATATTAAGAACTTGTTGTAACTAACCTGTAAGCACGTCAGTGATTAGCGTTTGCAGCGCAGTCCTGCCGCTGGGGTCTGTGACGTCATAGACCCGCAGCATGGTGCCCAGCTCGTGCAGCACGTGCTGGCGCGTGCTGAAACCTACCGGGTCTGTGCTCTCTGAGGGACACGGGGACTCTACGATGCTGTGGGCGTTGTAGAATAATGTTACATGCTTAAACTCTAAAATGTATCTGCATAAAAATGTATTGGATTCAATAAGTGTCTAATCTCGGCAGAAGCTATCTCGATTTTAATGGAATGTGAGTTGTTCCTTTACTGGACACATGATATTTTTTTAAACATTTTTTCCCCAGCCTGTAGTATCCCACCGCTAAGAAAGGGCTTCCCCAAGTCCTTCCACAATTCTCTATCTTGCGCCGCTTTGAACCAGTCCTGGCGGTGTACGTTTGGTTAAAACTAATTAAGCTAAAAAACAAAACCGAAGTCGCAGCGATAAACTAGTTAAATTTGTATAAATGAACCCCTATTTTTCTTTCTCGACACAGTAACTTTAACCTATCACAAAGACCTAAGACTATCGATGCAGCAGTTAAACTTCAAAACAAACAAATAACAACACTTACGCCCTAATATATCCAGTGAGCACAACCAGGTCCGGCAGTATAGTCTCCAATGTCTCATCATCATCTATCTTCTGCAGGTGTTCCGCGAGATGGCGCCAGTACCACGCCGTCTCCTTGTTCAGTTTGTCGGCGGGAATGAGGCGGAGAGTCTTGTCGGTTGGCAGCCATTCTAGTAGCTCCGATATTGGTAGGCGCCTGGGACAAATTGTATAAAAGAAATGAAGTTGGGTAACAAAGTGGAAGGTATAATGACTAATATGTTGCATTTCTGATTAGTACTTTCTATATAATGAAAATACAGGCTATGAGGTAGCGAAAGCTCAAGCCGTGACGCTGGCTTGTGTAGTAGAAGAGGCCCGGGGTGTTTTTAGGTGTACCCTCGACGTGGGTTGAAGTCATTAGCGTTTTCACTTCGGAAGACAAAAAAGGTAGCGAAAGTTGTAATATTTATAAGTATACTTAGTGAAGTAAAAGACTAATTGGATTATTATTAAAGCGATTGGTTATTCTAAAAACAACAAATGTGATGTTCAATTATCCTGTCAACAGCCAGATTATTTAAACAATATTGATATTAAACTTACTTGAACAGCGACTCCAAGAGTTTTCCAGCGACATATTGCGAGTCTTTAGCATCATGAGCATTGTCCAAGCGTATCGCCTTTAACAAGTCCACAATGTTGCCCTGGAACGTGGCTAGCCAACCTGGGATCAATATCTCTTCGACGACTCGTCGCACGCGCAGACTGCGTTCAGTGAGACCCACCTAGAAATAAAGTATATACCTTCAAATAATCGATTTTGTATGGATTCATACAAAATCGATTATTTGAAGTATAGTAAGTGATACATTTAATTAAAGTACTTCAGTAAGTGCTAAAGTTAAATAAATTCATCTTTGTCTTATCAGAAAAAGACAAAACCACGCAGATTCAGCAAACGAGTTGCGCATTACACATCATAGAGCGTTGTCTCTATCACAACTGATTTATCTATTCAAGAACCAGAAGTAGGCCTCCTGATGAGTCTAGCATTCCTTACCATCTAACCATATTTATAATTATTGTACCTTAAGCGTGAGCACTCGCTGTCTGACCCTTAGTTGCGTAACATTGATGGCTGCGATGTAGAGGAAAGCGGCTCGACGCACTGCCTCGTCGACGTCACACAAGCGTTCCAACACGAACGGCACGTTACGACTGCATTTGGCTATAGACATCACGATGGCTCTGTGAAGTTAATTATGAATTTACGAATAAAGTACAACTACATATTCGTCGATTGACTGTCCAGTATAAATCATTTTATAACTCTAATATTATATCAAGATTTTAATGACCTCATTCAATGTTCTTCAAAATTCTTAAGCACTTGACAAGAGGCCAAAGGGTCAATATTTATTAGCATCTGATGCTCTAGGGAAACTTGGTTTCTGTATACCAATTTCATAAGAGAAGCCCGGGCAAGTAAGTTTGTACTTTACAAGTCTCAACAAGACTCAAAATCTTCTTAATTAACCTTAATAGTTTGGTAAAGTAAGCTAAATAAAAAGCTGCGTTACTATTCTCTTTGTTTTGTGGCTTACCTCCTGACAGATGAACTAGGATCACAGCTCATGTGGAAGCGGTAAGCGCGGGTGACCTCGTCATCCTGCTCCATTGGATTCTGTAGCCGCTGCAACGCAAGCGCCGCACGACAGCGAACAGCGCCGCGTGTGTCTTGTAATCTTTGCATCTGAAAAGGTTTAAAATTTATCATTTTGACTGACCTGTTGGTCTAATGGTTAGTGACCCTGACTGCTATACTGGATGTCGTGAGTTCTAGATTAACCCAGGACAGACGTTTGTGTGGTGACCACATTCATTCGTTCTGTATCTGGGTGTAATTTATCTATAAGACGTATGTATTTAGAAGTATATAAGTATGTTTATCAGTTTTTTTAATACTCATAATACAAGCTCTGCTTAGTTAGACTAGATGGCTTTGTGTGAAAGTAGGGGAATATTTATTTACTAAGTTGGTAGGACACATGTATTCACCTAGCATAACTACCCTTTATAAATTTTATTTATAAATACTACATATGCAGTAAGAAATGTTATGCCAAACATACTACAACTATACTATACAGAACAATGCATAATAACATGTAATTACGTACCTGTGAAGCGAGTAACTTATCACAAAGGTCATCATCAAGTGAGGCGTCATCACCAAGAGCAGATAACACTGCTGCCAGCAACTGGCTGGCGCGGTATCTCACTGATTGACCAGACACACACTGACACTGGAAAGAAAATGATATGTTAGATTATCTGCAGGGATAAGGTAAAGGTGATAATTAAATAAATGTTGTATTATAAAGAATATTAAGGTGGATGTGAAGAATGGTAAGGTGCACTCTCTGTTCTTTTACTCTCATATGACATGACATGACTAGAGAGAGATCTGAAGCAGGACCCACAATTTTGCAAGGCTTCCGAAACACGGAAGCTGTGATATTTTATTTGTAAAATGCACACAACATTCAAAAAGTCAGTGCATGTTATGGGGATCGAACTTGAGACCTTTGAATTGGCAGTCTTGCAATCTTACCAAACTTACTTGCAAGCTTCAAACACCAAAATAGTAGTAAACATTAAAGTTGTTTGCTTGTTAACAACAAAATAGTAATACTATCAGCATACCTAACTATTTATATACTTCATCATCTGAGATCACTATCATCTATGACAGATGATTGAAACAGCCGTGTTGAACTATTTGCTTTTGGCACTTGTGCTATACTCCATTTGTTTAGGTAATTAACTAAATGTAAACAATCTTGGCGCTACTTTATATCCAAAAAAATAATTTAAAATATAAATATTACTACTTACAAATCAAATATCTATAGTCTTAGAAAATCTGAATGTATTTCAAGTTATAAAACCTATTTTACATTTTTCAAGATCACATTTTGTATAAAAGACGTACCAAAATTGTTTACATTAAGTTAATTACCTAAACAAATGGAGTATAGTGGCTAACAAAGCCTCTTCGTTAGTTAGTATATGTCACTAACAAATAGCACATGGTTGCTTTACAAATACTTACATCAAAAATAATATCAAATATGAACAGCAAGAACTCCTCCTCGTCATCCAGTGAGGTACAGAATGTGGCCACAAACTGCACCACTCGGTCCACATTGGCACTAGTGTCACCAAATGTAAATAAATAGTGTAAGGCATTCTTGAAACTCTCACGGAAACTGTCTTCATCCAGCTGTAATGTTTATTGAGGGATTTATTTACATGAGTAATTTAGGACCTAACATTTATTTATAAGTGTACATAAGTATACAACAGCTTACTTATTCAAGAAATGTCTTTTAAAAGATCCAAGAAATTTTGTGCATTATCAATGATGTATGTTTGTGTTACTTAAGCAACAATGAAGTTGCTGATGAAGTGTAAATTTGGTGTTAACTCTCAAAAATGTTGTGTTGTCAAGATTGTATTTACAGAAGTTGACAAATGTTTTCTTTAATCATTTATTTTGATGATGATGACTTGAATAGTTACCTCTTAAATACAATTATTAAGACCAATTGAACACATTGAGTCTTAATGTGTTCAAGACACTAGCACTCATGAACTAGATGAGATGTCGAATTTGATACGAATAACTCTAAGTTAAAACTTCATCACTTTTAAGATTTTTACTACGTGTTACAACTAAACTCACCTTTTTATACAATTTAATCATTTCCTTCACATATTTCTTGTGTTGAACAACATTGTATTGTACGTTTTGAAATATTTTGAACATAGTAGGATTGTTTCGCGGGTTTGGCTTAGTAGTATTAGTGGCCACCGGCTGCAAAACATCCGCGTCGGTTGGAGGCATCTTTATTATTAGCACTTATTTCACTAGTACTACAAAATCTCTGTAAAACTATCATAAATTGGCAGAGATTTGAGATATTACTCTCTTTCGATTAACTTTGTACGCGCTCTTGACCGTTTTGTTTTGAATTTCTGACGTTTGACATGTTTGGATTCGAGTAAGACAATGACATTTTATGGCAATGTTGCCGTCTGTTAAACAAACTAAACAATTACTGTCTATGAAAATACGGGCACATAAAATGACGCTTCGATCTATTAAATAACTAAAATTAATAAATGTTAAGATAGTCATGTCCAAAATTTATTGGGCTTAATTGAGATCTTTGGTTTCTATTCTGGCACTACGTGTTAGCTAATGACATTATTTTGGAAAAGTAGGGAAATAAATGTAGGTATTATGTTAAAATAGAACATAAAAATTTTAGAAGCGACGTGGAAATAAAAGAATCATTGGTCAAATCGTATCACCAGCTCTACTAACGTGCAAAATGATTAGTCTCCAGACTAAAATTCCTTTTGGTAGTACCTATTGCTTAAATTAAGGCTTAAGTGTAGAACGTTTCGGGTCCTTCAATGACCCATTTTGAGATTAATTACGGATAAGAATAAAAGTCACAAAGTTAAAATTATTGTGTAAAAGTTTATTGTGGCGTTTGGTAATACAATATAATGTATACATTAAAAATAATAGTAAACTTAAAAAAAACATTATGTACAAATCACATGATAGCAAGTATGAGTAAGTAAATAAATAAGTATTACCTTTAAGTAAAGTTATGGTGGTAAATTACAATGAAATGAAATAATAAATATTATTTAAAGGAAATAGGCAATTAAAAGATAGGTAAGTAATACTTTGAAAGACTAGCCAAACATATTTTTAAACAATTGTAGATGAAAAATTTAATAAGCATAATTGATTGATCTTATAATTGACTGATCTATTAAATCATTAGATAATTATACTATCTACACAAATGAAAATTTCTAATCATTGAACTATCTAAATAGATATGTTTGAATTATTCCACTTGTTAAGAGAGTTGAAACTTATATCCAAAATTCAATTTGAGTATTTAAGTTCTCAGTGCAAATTGCAGATTTATTTCATGACAATAGTAATTATTATAGGTGGTATACTTTCTACCAAGACTTGACTTCGGTAGGTAGGTATTTATTTGGTAAACAGATTTTTTTCTTCTTAGCGTTTCGATTCACCGCGATCAATAGCAATATCAGTATTAAAATATAAATCCACCATTTTGATTTCAAAGATAATTGACCCGGGATCCTACAAAAGTGCAGTTGCAGTTGATAACGATAGATGCAGGCTTTTAATTAATGTCTTAAGCTAATAACAATAGAGTCAATTTTTGTATATCATTACAAAATAATGTTAGGAAAGTAGCGTTTAAAATTTCAAAAGCATTAGGTACTATTTTAGTCAAGGTCGTCGATAAGGGAGTCGAGTTCTTTCTGCAGGGTGACGGATTCCTCCCTCTGTTTGAGTACGTCGTCCTTCAGGCGGTCCACGTTGGCCATTAGGAGCGCGTTGCCCTTCTTGAGGGCGTGAACTCTGGTCTCGTGTCGTTTCATACGTTTCGTAAGATTGTCCTTCTTGTTTGGTAAGGGCGCATCCTGAAAAATGTTAATAGCAAATTGTTTATTCTGTCGTTTTACTATTGTTTTTTTATCAGGAGAGCTCTTAAAATCACAATAACACCTTTTCAGGGTATTCAGAATCTACCCTTAGTAAGAAGGAACAACTTTTATTATTTCTTTTTTTCTTACGACTTTCGCTCTAAGGAATTTAATCCTTGTATCGCGAAGGGCTTCACATACATTCTATTCACATGCACAGAGACACCCAAACTCCGAACAAGCATTTGTGGAACGCACAAATTCTTGACTTATGCGGGGATCGAACCCGCGACACGTCGCGCACAGTGGTAATTGACGTGGTGACCTATACTAGTCGGCCATTCAAATCTTTATTCTGATTGAGCCATGAATTAAAAAAAAATATTTAATTAACCTTTGAGCGCATCACCCAGTAAAGTATTGCCTCAAAAATCATAATCACAACTCACCTCCGGCTCACTCTCGCTCTCTGTCTCACTCTCCGTGTCCTGCTCTGTTTCAGTCTCGGTTTCTTCTTCTGACTCCGACTTCTTCTCTTCCTCCTCCGACTCTTCATCCTCGTCATCTTCATCATCGTCTTCTGAACCGCATTCCTTCATCATCGCGGCCATCTTGTCGACCTCGCGTTTCAGCTCTTTGTATTTTCGTTTCTCTTCCCTGTAATTTAATTTAGTAAAAAAATATTCCATTGATTTTTTGCTAATAGCAATACCACAATATTCGTTTCAATGCCGGATTGGATCGTATGTATTTAGTATTCTTAGTGCTATAGATTTTTTGACGCTTGATACGCACATCTTAGCGTATTTATAAAAAGACGAATTAAAAATATCACTGAGCATAATATCGCCTTTAGGTTTTATGCTCTCTGTTATTGCCAAGTGAAATATCAAATACCTAGTTGTCATTTTTGCATACACCTTTAAAAGTAGAGTTGCTGATGCAGTCAGCCGTTATCTCTGCACGTAAATTGATCTAACATTCCTATTTCAAGCCGTATTTAATGTTGCTTTGTACCTACGTTACATGGCCTTTAATACGACAAGGTTCCAGCCTGGTTAATAAACTTTGTTTATGTCAGTACTAACTTGAGTGCGGCCTGCTGGTTCTTGAGCGACATCTTGAAGCCCATGCGCTCGCGCTTCATGTGGTCCTGCTTCTCCTTCAGGTAGCGGATCTTGTTCCGCATGTTGCGGACCTCCTTCTCCAGTCGCTTTTGTTTCTTCTCCTCGCTCTCCTCCTGGAATGTTATGTACTTATTTGTTATCTCATACAGGAAATTTCAGTTTGGAGAACTTTTGATGATGTATTGGTGGAAATATATTCAGTTTGGTATATGATTTAAAATAGTTAATCGTAGTGTTGTGATAAACTTAAAAGACTAAATCATTAATTGTTTTACCCTACTTAAGTTTTTTTAAATTGATTAAAAAGTGTAGGTCTAGGTACCTCTTGCGTATGCTCTGATTTTGAGACAAATGCTAAGTATGTGCGTAAATTGAACTTTATTCAGCTAATAATAAAATCAATATTTGATTGACGAAAAATATTTTTTCAATTATTAACTATAACCAATATTGCCTCAATACTGACCTCTTCGGCTTCAGACTCCTCTTCCTCCTCGAAGCTGTCGTCCTTGGTGACGGAGAGCTGCTTGATGGCGTGACTTGAACGACGCGAACCCACGCTTGTTGGCATAATACCCTGGAACATTTGAACATTGATATTATTACTAGTTTTGTCAGAACTCGTGTACCTAATCTAAAATGAAGAAAAAGAAATTGAGCGAGCAGATAATAAAGTGGATGATAGTCATTCCTATCATATTTTTTTGACCAAGAAGGGTGATAAAATGGTCCTTATGTTTAAGTAAATGTTGGTATGTAAGGGAAACAGATGAAAACATCGTTAATAGAGAAAGGTGATAAAGTGAGGACCCAAATAAAATATACATATTTTTTTCTTAACCTAAAGTACAAAGTAAACATTCCAAACAAGACTAAGCCGTACCTCGTCAGCATCTGAGTTAGTATAAGCGTTATCAGCTTTAGCATTATTGTTATTAGCGTCAAGCTGCCTCTTCCTCAAGGCCTCGGCTTCCGGGGAGTTCACTTCAATACCCAACAACCTGCATTCCTTCTCGAAGTCCAGCTGTCGCTTCTGATAGAACGACAGAGGTTCCTCTGATTGGTAAAGGTTTTCCATTTCGTTATTGTTCTGCAAATTTGTTAGTAAAGCAAGTTGTTTTAAGCGTTATTTTGTTGTGCGTTTTAGAATAACTCATATGTA
Organism: Chrysodeixis includens; assembly: GCA_941860345.1. Lineage (NCBI taxonomy): Eukaryota > Metazoa > Arthropoda > Insecta > Lepidoptera > Noctuidae > Chrysodeixis > Chrysodeixis includens. The sequence continues at coordinate 4,623,937 of OW796109.1, forward strand.
AATAGAATGCTTATTGTAAAGAGCGTGAAGCGGCCAGAAACACCCGGATCCTAGTTTAGTTAGGAAATGTTGTATTGGTTTTGAAAAAGTATGAGCTCTTGCAAGTTTTAGATTGCACGTAAAAAATACCTTGCAAAAGCTCACTTTAATCAAACAGATATTTTTTCATCCAAGATAAAAAATATTGTAAGCATAACAAAAAAAACACTGAATAAAAACTATAAATACCGCCATAGCTTGCTCCAATTTCTTCTGTAACTCTGCGTTCAGTCTTTTCACTTCTTCTAAGTCTGTCAGCGCTGTGTCCCTATCCTCAGCAGCCTCTAAGTACTGTTTCTGCAAATTGTCGGCAGTTTCCTTTGCTTTCTCCACTTCCATCTTTAGATTGTTGACTAGTCTCTCGTCGTAGGCATCGGTGACAGAGATCACAGTCTTGTGCTGTTCTTGTTTGATGAAAGCTCTCTCTCTTGCTAACTCTGCTTCCAAGTTCTGTATCCTTGTTAGCAGACGTTTGTTTTCTCTTTCTTGGGCTTCTTTGTTTCTGTGGAAGATATAAATACATATTTTCATTAAAATACAAAATAATTACACTACCTATCGTAACGTGTTTTATGCAAAAGGGGTGTCAGGGGGTTTATACCTCTAAGACCTTTTGCCTTCACGGGTCATTCGTTTTAAGATTGCATCGTAAATTATAAAAGTTGTACGTATAGTCTATTCCAACTTTACATGAGTAATATTCTATATCACCATCATCATCATCTTCCTGCCCTTATCACATTTTACTTGGGGTCGGCGCAACAAGTTTTTTCCTTCCATTTTCCTCTATCAGACGTCACACTATTTGCTATCATTTACTCCTTTTTCACTCATATCGTTCCTTACACAACAATATTCTGTATACTAATTTAAAAAATACTTGCCTGAGCTCAATAGCCAGCAGTTGTTTGGTGGATTGCAGATCATCTCTGACCTTATCGATGTCATCCATCTCGTCGATTTCCTCCTCTTCTGGTGGCACTGGTATCTGAAAGATGTACATTCCAAATTAAAAAAATATTACTTCCTTGAAATACTCATTTCAAGGAAGTCCAATCCAATGTCCAATCAATCGCTCTCACGAAATCAAATGGTTTCGTGAGAGCGATTAGTGAATAGCATTCC